>JAQQAC010002701.1:1965346-2049145 GCA_029783875.1 Phataginus tricuspis | reverse complement strand
CCCCATGCCCCCCCACCTTGCGTCTGCTAATCGTAATGCCCCTTTTACCCTCTTATCCCTTCCTTCCACCCTTCTTCCCCAGTCCTTTTCCTTTTGTTAACTATTAGTCCATTCTTGGGTTCTGTGAGTCTGCTGCTGTTTTGTTCCTTCAGGTATTTTCTTTGTTCTTATACTCCAGATATGAGTGAAATCATTTGATACTTGTCTTTTTCAGCTTGGCTTATTTCACTGAGCATAATACCCTATAGCTCCATCCATGTTGTTGCAAATGTTAGGATTTGTTTTCTTCTTATGGCTGAATAATATTCCATTGTGTATATGTATCACATCTTCTTAATCCATTTATCTACTTATGGACACTTAGGTTGTTTCCATTTCTTGGCTATTGTAAATAGTGCTGCAATAAACATAGGGGTGCATCTGTCTTTTTCAAACTGGGCTGCTGCATTCTTAGGGTAAATTCCTAGAGTGGGATTCCTGGGTCAAATGGTATTTCTATTTTGAGTTTTTTTGAGGAACCTCCATACTGCTTTCCACAATGGTTGAACTAATTTGCATTCCCACCAGCAATGTAGGAGGGTTCGCTTTTCTCCACATCCTCGCCAACATTTGTTGTTTGTGTCTTGGATGTTGACCATCCTCACTGATGTGAGGTGATATCTCATTGTGGTTTTAATCTGCATTTCTCTGATGATTAGCCATGTGGAGCATCTTTTCATGTGCCTGTTGGCCATCAGAATTTCTTCTTTAGAGAAGTTTCTATTCATGTTCTCTGCCCATTTCTTAATTGGGTTATTTGCTTTATGTTTGTTAAGGTGCGTGAGTTCTTTATATATTTTGGATATCAACCCCTTATCAGATACATCGTTTATGAATATATTTTCATATATTGTAGGATGTCTTTTTGTTCTACTGATGGTGTCCTTTGCTGTACAGAATATTTTCAACTTGATATACTCCCATTTGTTCATTTTTGCTTTTGTTTCCCTTGCCTGGGGGCATATGTTCATAAAGAAGTCACTCATGTTTATATCCAAGAGATTTTTGCCTATGTTTTTTTCTAAGAGTTTTATGGTTTCATGACTTACATTCAGGTCTTTGATCCATCTTAAGTTTACCTTTGTATATGGGGTTAGAAAGTAGTCCAGTTTGGTTCTCTTACATGTAGCTGTCCAGTTTTTCCAACACCAGCTGCTGAAGAGGCTGTCATCTCCCCATTGTATATCCAGGGCTCCTTTATCAAATATTAATTGACTGTAGATGCTTGGGTTAATGTTTGGATATTCTATTCTGTTCCTCTGGTTTGTGGGTCTGTTTTTGTGCCAATACCAAATTATCTTGATTACTGTGGCTTTGTAGTAATGCTTGAAGTCAGGGAGCATAATTTCCCTTGTTTGATTCCTGCTTCTCAGGATTGCTTGGGCTATTCGGGGTCTATTGTGGTTCCATATGAATTTTATAATTATTTGTTCCAGTTCCTTGAAGAAAGCTGTTGGTAGTTTGATAGACATTGCATTGAATCTGTAGCTTGCTTTAGGTAGTATAGCCATTTTGACAATATTATTCTTCCTAGCCAAGAGCATGGGATGCATTTCCATTTGTTAGTGTCCTCTTTAATTTCTCTTAGGAGTGTCTTGTAGTTTTCAGAGTACAGGTCTTTCACTTCCTTCATTAGGTTTATTCCTAGGTATTTTATTCTTTTAGATGCAATTATGAATGGAATTGTTTTTCTGATTTCTCTTTCTATTAGTTCATCGTTAGTGTATAGGAAAGCAACAGATTTCTGTGTGTTAATTTTGTATCGTGCAACTATGCTGAATTCGGATATTAGTTCTAGTAGTTTTGGAGTGGAGTCTTTAGGGTTTTTTATGTACAGTATCATGTCATCTGCAAATAGTGACAATTTGACTTCTTCTTTACCAATCTGGATGCCTTGTATGTCTTTGTTTTGTCTGATTGCCGTGGCAAGGACCTCCAGGTCCATGTTGAATAACAGTGGAGAGAGTGGGCACCCCTGTCTTGTTCCCGATCTTAGATGAAAAGCTTTCAGTTTCTCGGTATTAAGCATAATGTTAGCTGTGGGTTTGTCATATGTAGCCTTTATGGTGTTGAGGTGCTTGCCGTCTATACCCATTTTGTTGAGAGTTTTAATCGTGAATGGATGCTGAATTTTGTCAAATGCTTTTTCAGCATCTATGGAGATGATCATGTGGTTTTGTTCCTCTTTTTATTGATGTGATGGGTGATGTTGATGGATTTTCGAATGTTGTACCATCCTTGCATCCCTGGGATGAATCCCACTTGATCATGGTGTATGATCCTCTTGATGTATTTTTGAATTCGGTTTGCTAATATTTTGTTGAGTATTTTTGCATCTATGTTCATCAGGGATATTGGTCTGTAATTTTCTTTTTTAGTGTGGTCTTTGCCTGGTTTTGGTATTAGAGTGATGCTGGTTTCATAGAAAGAGTTTGGAAGTATTCCCTTTTCTTCTATTTTTTGGAAAACTTTAAGGAGAGTGGGTGTTATTTCTTCTCTATATGTCTGGTAGAATTCAGAGGTGAATCCATCAGGTCCGGGGGTTTTGTTCTTGGGTAGTTTTTAGATTACCGATTCAATTTCTTTGCTGGTGATTGGTCTGTTTAGTTTTTCAGTTTCCTGCTTGGTCAGTCTTGGAAGGCTGTATTTTTCTAAGAAGTTGTCTATTGCAGATTGTTACCATATAGATGCTAGTAATATTCTCTTATAATTCTTTGTATTTCAGTGGAGTCCGTCGTTATTTTTCCTTTCTCATTTCTGATTCTGTTTATCTGTGTAGATTCTCTTTTTCTCTTAATGAGTCTTGCTAGGGGTTTATCTATTTTGTTTATTTTTTCAAAGAACCAGCTTGTGGTTTCATTGATTTTTTTCTATTGTTTTATTCTTCTCAATTTTATTTATTTCTTCTTTGATCTTTATTATGTCTCCCCTTCTGGTGACTTTGGGCCTCATTTGTTCTTCTTTTTCCAATTTCAGTAATTGTGTCTTTAGACTGTTCATTTGGGAATGCTCTTCCTTCTTTAAATAGGCCTGGATTGCAATATACTTTCCTCTAAAACTGTCTTTGCTGTGTCCTACATAAGTTGTGGCTTTGTGTTTTTGTTGTCATTAGTCTCCATATATTCTTTGATTTCTGTTTTAATTTCGTCATTAACCCATTGATTCATTAGGAGAATGTTGTTAAGTCTCCATGTATTTGTGAGCCTTTTTGATTTCTTTCTAAAATTGATTTCTAGTTTTATACCTTTGTGATCTGAGAAGTTCGTTGGTAGGATTTCAATATTTTTGAATTTACTGAGGTTCTTTTTGTGGCCTAGTATGTGGTCTATTCTGGAAAATGTTCCATGTGCACGTAAGAAGAATGTGTATCCTGCTGATTTTGGGTGCAGAGTTCTGTAGATATCTGTTAGGTCCATCTGTTCTAGTGTGTTGTTCAGTGCCTCTGTGTCTTTACTTATCCTCTGCCTGTTTGATCTATCCTTTGGAGTGAGTGGTGTGTTAAAGTCTCCCAAAATAATTGCATTGCTGTCCATTTCCTCCCTCAATTCTGTTAGTATTTGTTTCACATATGCTGATGCTCCTGTGTTGGGTGCATATATATTTATAATAGTTATATCTTCTTGTTGGACTGACCCCTTTATCATTATGTAATGTCCTTCTTTATCTCTTGCTACTTTCTTCGTTTTGAAATCTATTTTATCTGATACAAGTACTGCAACACCTGCTTTTTTCTCTTTGTTGTTTGCATGAAATATCTTTTTCCATCCCTTCACTTTTAGTCTGTGTATATCTTTGGGTTTGAGGTGAGTCTCTTGTAGGCAGCATATAGATGGGTCTTGCTTTATTATCCACTCTGTTTCTCTGTGTCTTTTGATTGGTGCATTCAGTCCATTTACATTTATGGTGATTATTGAAAGGTATGTATGTACTTATTGCCATTGCTGGCTTTAGATTCGTGGTTACCAAAGGTTCAAGGGTTGCTTCTTTACTATCTATGAATCTAACTTAACTTTCTTGTTAAGTTATTGTGAACGCTGTCTAATGTTTCTTTATCTCTCCGTTCCTATTCTTCCTCCTCCTATCTTCATATATTAGGTTTTTATTGTTTGCCTTTAGTTAGTATTTGGATGGTCTTCTTTCTTTGCTATGATTTTATTTTCTCTAGTGACATCTTTTTAGCCTTAGGGGTGCTTCACTCTAGAGCAGTCTATTTAAGATATCCTGTAGTGGTGGTTTATGGGAGGCAAACTCTCTCAACTTTCATTTGTCTTGAAATTTGTTAATCCCTCCATCATATTTAAATGATAATCATGCTGGATACAGCATTCTTGGTTTGAGGCCATTTTGTTTCATTACGTTAAATATATCATGTCATTCTCTTCTGGCCTGTAAGGTTTCTGTTGAGAAGTCTGATGACAGTCTGATGGGTTTTCCTTTGTAGGTGATCTTTTTTCTCTCTTTGGCTGCCTTTAATACCCTGTCCTTGTCTTTTTTCTTTGCCATTTTAATTATTATGTGTCTTGGTGTTGTCTTCCTTGGGTCCCTTGTGTTGGGAGATCTGTGGGCTTCCATGGACTGTGAGACTATTTCCTTCCCCAGTGTGGGAAAGTTTTCAGCAATTACTTCTTCAAAGACACTTTCTATCCCTTTTTCTCTCTCTTCTTCCTGTGGTACTCCTATAATGCGAATATTGCTCCTTTTGGATTGGTCACACAGTTCCCTTAATATTCTTTCATTGTTAGAGATTCTTTTATCTCCCTCTGCCTCAGCTTCTTTGTATTCCTGTTCCCTGTTTTGTATTTCATTGACAGTGTCTTGTACCTCATCCAATCTGCTGTTAAGCCCATCAATGGCTTGTCTCATTTCTGCATAGTCTTTCCTCATTTCCTCCCTCAGCTCTTGCAGATTTTTCTGTAGATCCGTCAGCATGGCTATGACTTTTATTCTGAATTCTTTTTCAGGAAAACTGTGCATGTCCATTCCGTCAGGTTCTCTCTCAGGGGTTGTGTGTGTCTGAAGCTTTGTCTGTACCATATTCCTCTGTCTTCTCATGGCTATAGAGTTGGTTGTTAGTTGTTGTCACGTATGTCAGCTGGGCTCTTTATGACTTTAAAAAGGAAAGAGAAGAAAGAAGAGAAAAAAATAATTAAAATAATAATAATAATAATAAAAAAAGAGGGAGCAAGAAATAATAGAAAGGAAAGAAAAGGAAAAAGAAAAAGCAGCAACACCTAAAAAAAAAAAAATAGCCCGCAGGGAGTGGGTTCCATGTGAATGCTGTAGGTGGCTCAGTTGCTCCACTATTCCAGAGCCGTGGCCGCGCTGCTCTGCAAGGGCCTTTAAAGCTGTGGCTGGGGTGAGAATGAATGGGAGGATGTTGAGTTCTGTGGGAGTCCTAAATATGGCTACCCTTTCCCAGTCACCTGCTAAGGGGTCCGAAGCTCCCCGCCTGCTGGGCTGAGTGTGCCGCGGCTATGCGATCCTCTGCTGGACTCCTGTCTCTTTAAGACCTCTGAAGAAAGAAGCGCACACTTTTCTCATTTTTTTTTTCTTCTCTTTTCTCCTTCCCTGAGCCAGCCGCAAGCAAGCCGGCACATTCCCGCTGAGACTCTGCACCCTCTGTCTCTCCAATCTCCGCTACACTGTGTTCTGTGTGTCCGTGTTCCTGGAGCAGTTCGCTGGGGCTGGTTATCTCCCAGGCCTGCACTTCCACTCCCTCCCAGCTCTGAATCCTCTCCTCCCGCTGGTTTGCTGGGTTGGGGGAGTGCTCCGGTCCTGCTGGGTCGCAGTTCCGTTTCTTACCCGCCTTGCCAGCTGCCGAGTCCTCTCAGGTGTGGCTGCACAATGTGCACTTTCTTGTGTGTTCTGGTCTCTCTTTTAGGAATGGTTGTATTTGCTGTGTTTTCGTGGAAAAATATAATGTTGGGAGGAAAATTCTGCTGCTCCGTTCATGCCGCCATCTTCCTGGAACTCCTGGGCTACATGATTTAAAAAAAGAAAAGTTTTTAAAGCATCCCATCAAGTATTTATTTTCTACATTATAAAAATGTTCTTGTTTGTCATAATTTTATACATATCAAAATATAAATAAAAAATAGGACTTCCTCTTAAAGATGTCAGGTTAAATACATGAATTTAGTTTCATTTACCTCTACACCTGAATGTAATGAACATATTGTAACTTTTTAAACTTCTTCATTACCCATTTATATGTCTTTTATCTCTTTAACTTGCCTGACTGCCATGGCTAGGACCCCCAGTGCTACACTGAATAAGAGTGCAGAGAGCGGACATCCTTGTTTTGTTCCTGAACTTAGAAGAAAAGATTTCAGCTTTTTTGCCATTGAGAATTTTATCTGTGGTTTTATCATATTGGTCATATTTTTTTTAGGTGTATTCCTTCTATACCCATTTTGTTGAGAGTTTTTTATTATAATGTTGAATATTGTTAAATGCTTTTTTATCATCTATTGAGATGATGATGTAATTTTTATCTTTTTGTTAGTGTACTGTATGACATTGATTAATTTATGAATATTCTTCCATCATTTCATCCGTGAAATAAAACTTTGGTTGTGGAGGATGATCCTTTTGATGTATTTTGAATTTGGTTTGCTAATATTTTGTTGAGGATTTTTGCACCTTTTTCATCAGGGATATTGGTTTAAAACTTTATTCTTTTGTAGTGTCTTTGATTTTGGTACTAGAGTGAGGCTGATCTCATAGCATAACTTTAAAGCATTCCCTTCTCTTCTACATTTTGAAACACTTTAAGGAGGGTAGGTATTAGCTCTTTTTAAATGTTTGGAAGAATTCAGCTGTAAAATCATTTGGTCCTGAATTTTTGTTGAGACTTTTTTTATTACAAATTCAATTTTGTTTCTGGTAATGGATCTGTTCAGATTTTCAATGTCTTCCCTGTCAGTCTTGGAAGGTTGTACTTTTCTAGGAATTGCTCCATTTCTTCTAGGTTATCCAATTTATTGGCATATTATTTTTCATAGAATTCTCTAAATATTTCTTTGTATTTCTGTAGTATATGTTGTGATTATTCCTTTTTCATTTCTGAATTTTTTATTTGTGTAATCTCTCTTATTTTTGAAAAGTCTGACTAAGGGTTTGTCTATATTGTTTTTCTCAAAGAACCAGCGCTTGGTTTCATTGCTCTTTTTCTATTGTTTTATTCTTCTTTATTTTATTTATTTCTGCTCTGACATGATATTATATAAAAACTGTTAGAAATAAGTGGATTCAGAAAAGTTGCAGGATACAAAATTAATGCACAGAAATCTGTTGTGTTCCTATATTCTAACAGTGAATTAACACAAAGAGAAATCAAGAAAACAATTCCTTTTATAATTTGCATCAAAAAGGATAAAATAACTAGGAAAAAACCTAACCAAGGATGTGAAAAATTGGTATTCTGAAAACTATGACACCTGTGAGAGAAATTAAAGAAGACACAAATAAATGTAAATCTATCCCATGCTCATGTTTAGGAAGAATTAATATTGTCACAATGGCGATCCTACCCAAACAGTTTGAGGATTCAATGCAATCCCTATCAAAATATCAATGGAATTTTCAACAAACTAGAGCAAATAATCCAGAAGTCATATGGAACCACAAAAGATCCCAGATAGCCAAAGTAATACTGAGAAAGAAGATCAAAGGTGGGGCTATTCTGATCCCTGACATCAAGCTACACTAGTCAAAACAGTATGGTAAGGCACAGGAAGAGACCATAGATCAATGGAATACAATAGAGAGCACAGGAATAAACCCATGCGTATATGGTCAATTAACACATGATACAGGAGCCATTAAAATACAGTTGAAGGAAATAGTCTCTTCAATAACTGGTGTTGGGAAAACTGGACAGTTACATGCAAGAGAACGAAACTGGGCCACTGTCTAACTCCATATACAAAGTAAACTCAAAATAGATCAAAGACCTGAAGTAAGACATGAAACTGTAAAATCTTAGAAGAAAACATAGACAAAATTCTCTTGAACATAAATAAGAATGAGCAAATTTTCCTGGATACAATTTCTTGGGCAAGGGAAACAAAATAATAAATCAACAAGTGGGACTACATTAAAAGGCTTCTATATAGTAGAGGACACCACTAGAAGAACAAAAAGGCAACCTATATTATAGAAGAATATATTTGTAAACAATTTATCCAATAAGGGGTTAATATACAAAATTATAGTGGACTCATATGTCTCAACACCAGAATAATAATAATAACCTGATTAAAAAATGAGTGAAGGACCTGAACAGTTTACATTAATAGTTTTCATTCACTACCTAAGCTGAATGCTATCCATCAGTGGATTTGTGAAAATAGATGGCTTTAACTTAGTGTCAAGATTTCCATATATTATAACTAAAATTTTGAAAATTTAATTAAACTAAATAGAGCATAGATAGATTTACTTTGTGGAATATAAAAAACAAGTACACATATGTTATTACTATTATTTGATTTCTTTACACATATTTGTAAATATTTTATTTTTATTGAGATAAAGTTGATATACAATATTATTTTTGTTTCAATCATACAACACAGTGATTCAACAGTTAACACATTATTAAATCCTCACTCCAACTAGTGCAGTTATTATGTCAACATAGAATGATGTTACAAAACCACTGGCTGTATTTTCCATGCTGCTTTTCTATCCCCAGGACCAATGTATATGAATACTTTAAACTTTTATTTATTATGCTACCAATTAATAAAGTGAAAATGAAAATTTATGGGTAGTCAGAATTATTTGTCAAAAGCAAATGAAAATTGTTGGTAAATTCTACAAGAAATTGCCAGATGACAGGTAAAATTTCTGTTTAATTTTATACACTTTTATACAGTATTTCTACATTTACTAGAATTACTATTTTATGATACAGTCTCACAGAAGCCTTCTAATGATACTTATTTACATGCAAATAAATGAAAATTTCTGAATATGTCATAAGCATCAAGATGTATATATTAAGCAAAAATAATCAATTATTAAGAAAGGATAAATATTCATTAAGGCAGTGTGATTATTGAAAACTAACAGGCTAAATTTTAGCCTTTTGCCCAGGTATTTGCCAAAATCTTGAGTATTAATTAAATCAAGTATAAAAGGTGTGTAGTGCTCAGCCAGATAATTTATTAGCTCTTCAATTGAGCCATCAGTCTGTTCAAAGGCTAATTAGACCAATCTGCAAAGTACCAATCCTGCAATCACTCATACTAATTATATTAATCATCTAAAATATGTTCATGAGAAACTGTTAATGTATAACCTTGTGATTTTGTGATGACCTTAGTTCATCTAAGAAATGCTATCCATGTATGGTTCTCTAAGTGTGGCTATTATTAATAGGATAGGAAATTTAAATTTAAAGTAAATATATACATGAGTAGACATGAAATTAGTCAGATAACATGATTTCAAATATCTCCAATTACCAGGACTTGGCCAACAGAAAGATTATTAAATATACCTTTACTTGGAAGACAAAGAGTAAGTTATTGCTTAGTGATTTCTCTCTTCACAACTCTGTGTATATGAATTACTGTGTATGTATGTGTGTATGTGTGCATATACATACATGCATGTGGGCAATCTGTATTTGTAAATGGATAATTATTTATCAGAAATATACATCAAATTCAGATTAATTCAAAAATTTAATTAAAGTACCTACTATACACAAGGCCTGAATGTTAGATTGTGGTAAACTATGGGTAAAAAAGGAAACATCCTAGAGCACTATTTGCTTAAGGACAGAACAGATAAATATATGATAATAAAATGTAGAAGCATTTCAATATCTTATTTCTACTCACATTTCAAGGCAATATTCATCAACATTGAAAGAATATTCATCATCTAGCTGAAGTTTAATGACCATAGATAGGCAGTCAGAAAAGGAAGAGTGGGACACCATGGGCAGTAGCTGAAACTGATTTGCCACTTAAGCCATATGAGCAGGCAAATATGATGGTACTTGAAGTATCATTAGCAAATAGAAACCTTGTTTGGAGCCATTGGCAGGGCCCTTTAAGAGAATATCTCATCTCTAATGTTTTGTTGTAAAGCCCAGACATCATATGTGGATAACTAGTCCTTTGGGAAAGTGATTTTGGCTTACTAATGGACCTTAGAAGAGATTAAATGCTTAATTATAGGCCACCAAGTTACCATGCAGCATGAGCTGTAATGATGCAGTAGGATTTTTGATCTACAATGGCATAAAGTTGGGTGTGCGTGACAGCAGCCCATTACCAAACAGATGTGCTATCTATGAGATGGGGCTTGAGTACTGAAACACTGAAAGAAAACAAGTTGCATGAGTGAGCTGCTCAAATGCCCATGGCCCACACTATTGATCTATTACTTCCCTGAGCACAGGATAGACAATACTGCAGAATACAAAGGGACCACCCAAAAGCTGACAGCAGTTGCATTACTTTCTCTTTATGGGGCATGTCTAAAAGACAGTTGGGAAGGGAAATCCTCCAACTTCAATCAGTGAAACTGTTCATTTTTGCATAGTAGAAGAAGTGCTAAATGGCCAAGTCTATATCAACATATGAGATGTGGCCTATGGTTTAGCTGAATGGTCAGGCGTTTAGAAAACATACTTCGAAAAAAAAAGTTTTGGGGGAAGGTATAAACCTCATTGAGTGCAGGATAGGAAGATATTTGTGTTCCATGTGAATTACTAAAGAAAATGACTTCAACAGAGGGGGATTTTAATAACCAACTCAATAAGATGGCCTATTTTGTGGATATCTAACATCTTCCCTAACATTTGTGTCACTGTCCAGTGACTCAAGAACAACATGGCAATTGTGACAAAGGATAGAAGGTGGGCACTGGCTTAGCAGCAATTGATTTCCATTCACCAAGGCTGACTTGGGAGAAGAATTGTTAAATGTACAGTATTCCTACAATAGAGACTGACACTGAATCCTGATATGACACCATTCTCTGGAATGATCTGTCAGTACCTGATAGCAGGTTGACTAGATAACAGCATTTCTATATGGAATGGATAACATCTTGTTTTTATGGGAGTACACACATACTCTGGAAATGTATTCGCCTTCCATTCCCACAGTGCTTCTACCCAAACTACCATGACTGCCATAACCGCTGTCATGGTATCAACACAGTATTGTTGCTGACAAAGGAATTCATTTCAAATCAAATTAAGGGTGTCAATGTGTCCATGCTTATGGAATTCATTAGTCTTACCATGTTTCCTACTATTCTGAAGCATTTGGCTTGTGGGAATGATTCTTCTGAATCTGAAGTCTTAGTTACTACATCAGATAGGTGGCAAGACTTTCCATGCCTGTTGTAATAACCAAAATACAATAAATTCCCTAATTGTACACTCAATATATGATGCTGTTTCTCCCATCACCAAGATTCACAGATCCAAAAATCAAGGGCTGGGAATAGGAATGGCTCCTCTCTCTATTACACCTAGTGTTCTACGAGCAAAATTTTGTTCCTCTTCTGTGTGATTTTAGTCTTTGCTGTTAAAAGAACTTAGTTCAAATAATGATTTCATTAAACTGAAAATTGGTACTGCTACCTGTTCACTTCAGTCTCTTCACATCTCTGAATAGACTGGCAAAGAAAGTGTTTACTGTACTGGCTAGGATGGTTGATGATTATTATCAAGAGAAAATTGATTTTTATGACACAATGTAGATAATGTGCATATACCCAGTATACATGTATGTCTGTAATACAGGAGATTCCTTAATATGTCTCTTATTACTACTTTATCCTGGGATTAAAATAAGAGGAAACAACAAAAACCTAATTCTGGCATGATTGCTAATGGTCCAGATAGTTCAGGAATGAAGGTTTGGGTTACTTCACCAGGCAGAGAAATAAACACAACTAGCTGATGTGCTTGCTGAAGACAACGACTGTGAAATGAGTAATTGAAAAAGATTGCTGTTTATAACAATTATGACCATGTGAAAACTTGCAGAATGAGGATTGTAATATTTATTACTCTTTCTTCCTTATTTTGGTAAATGTGTTTATATCTCTATCGCCATCCAGATTTCGGTCTAGGTCGATCTGTATATATGCCTACTATGTATCATCTATCTATCTGCCTATGTGCCTATTTCTATATTTTTTCTTTTGCTCCCACCAGTATCCCCTTATTATCTAATATAAGATTATTATTGATAATTAACTTTATATCTCAGCATTTAAATTACATTTCACCAAAATAGAAGACATCTTAGAACTTTGCATCTTTGATGGGGAAAATATTGGGAAGTTTTAGGTTGTACATGAGGTAGTTGCATCATGTTTGAATATTATGTTTATTTGGAGATTAAGTATAGTTTAAGGATAAATGTATGGATGCCAAATTACCAAGGTGTGGAATGTGATGGCTTTTTGATGAACCAACTTGGCTAGGATGAGCTACATCCTCCAGAATTCTCTTTTTAGTGTTTTTCTCATAGGGTAGGTTATAAGAGATAGACTTCTGTGAAAATTTAAGGATACTCCCAAACAACTATGTTGTAGTATACACACACCTCCCAATGATTCCATCACACACTAATTTGATGCTGCTCTAAAGGGATTTTACAGTTTTAACTATTGTTAATAAATCTCTCCATAAAAACAGGAGATTTAACTAAGGAGAACTTTGTTACTAAAAAATAAGCTTGCAAATGAGGGAGGCACAATCTTTTGCTATGAAACAAAAGTATGCTCCAAGAAAACAGAGACGGGATTGTTTTTATAATCCAAGGTTCTTCCAGGTTCCATACAGGTCTGTTTACGTAAATGAGGGATGTAAACTTAAGCCTTGATTGGCGGATGCAAGTCACAGCTGATTGGTTAATTTCCCAGCCATTGTCTATTTCAGGAACTGATTCTGCTTTGGAGAACAGGCACCGTTCTGTGGCTTTCTAAGGACATGGCATGCATGTATGCCCACTTGCCAATACATGTCCTTTGGCTCCATTTTGTTTTAGAGCTTAGTTAGCCTGATGGAATCTATCTTGTTTTCTGGCTTAGCTGGATTTTGACGGAGGTTGAATATACTCAGGTTTGTCTAATTTTTTTCACACTGTCATAGGGAAACAGGTAGTGATTTACTTGTTTAGAGACCTTTCGATGAAATTGACTATGTAACCTATGTAACAATATTTTTAACCTCTAGTTTAGGACTTACAGTTACTGGTTTACATGCCTGAGTCTTATACGCTCTTTAAAGATTAAGACCAGGAGGAACAGATTTTTATATTTCCACATAGCATATAGCATTAGCACAGAATAGTGATCCAACATATGTGTGCTGAGTTTATTTAATGTTTGGTTGGTGGTGTTACAACCAAATATTAATCTACTGCACCTAGAAATTATTCGTATCAGAGATAGAAGACGTTTGGGATTTTCAGATATGCAGAGCTCATACTGAAAGTTCGTAGAGCAATTCAACAGTGTACAAACTTTTCAATCATTTTTTTTGAAATCCTGCTAGGAAAAAATTTCCTGTTGATTCTCATTGGGAAATTACATACAAATAAACACACGATTCTGCATTTTTTATTTCCTTCTTTGTTTCTAACTTATAAGGAAAAATTCTAAATGTCCTAAATTAAGTGACAAAAGATGAGGGAGAAAGACAAGAGAAGGTAATCAGTCAATAGCCACAGAATGTAGCTAACCAGAAACTCCATGTTCTTGGATGAAGTCATTTTAACAATTGCCTAAAGGCCCCCAGGACCACAACATGCTCCCTGAACATGAACAGTGCATGATCGTGAACAACCAATCCACACGTCTTCTCTATGTCCTTAACAACCTATCCCCAGACTTTCCCCACTTCATGTTATTCTGCCTTCCTGATCTACAGCCAATGTAATTTTTAAAAACTTTCTTTCCTTGAGACCCTTTATAAATGTCCTGTTTCTTGAGGCTGCTACAGTCATTTCTGTTTACTGGCTTTGCTGCTGGTGAAGCAAGAAAACTTCCTGTGTTTTCTCACTAGCATTTCTAAAATCTTAATAGACCCTTTTATTTCAGTGATCTGTTGGTCTCTAGAGTTTTTGATTTCTCACTTACATTATTGTACATTATGACTTTCTTGCAGTTAAAACACACACGTACACACACACAGTAATATATGAAGATATATATTCGAGGATATCTGACTAGAGATGCCTGATAGACTTACACTCCTTACTAAATTATAACATAGGTGTGAGAAAGGATAAAAATAACATTAACATCAAAAGCTACTTGATGCCATTTTCAGCACTTAAGAGATGTTTTGCAAACTCAAAAACTGATGTCAGGTATGAGACATAATAGGTAGCCTATGCATTCTTTGCTACGAGAAACAAATAATAAAATTCAGTAAATATTTGGGTTAACGTGGGGATGGAAATTAAAGAGAGGTATATATAACATGGAGGAGAATTAAAGATACATTTTTATTAAAGTATCATTGATACACAATCTTATGTTGGTTTCAAATATACAACACAGTGGTTCAACAGTTACCTATATTATTAAATTCTCACTAACTCTACTGTGGTTACTATCTCTCAACTTAGTGAGATGTTACAGAATCATTGACTGTATTCTCCATGCTGTACTACCATCACGGTGACCAACTTATACTGTGATTGCAAATTATGGGGCCCCTTTATGCCCTTCAACTTCCTGTCACACCACAACCCCTCCACCTTGGTAACCACTAGTCACCTCTAAGTGTCTATGAGTCTAAGATAGTATTATTTTTCACAAGAAATTATTTTTAAAAGCATGGGATAAAGAATATTTGGAGAATAATTAATCCTAGTCATAGATAGAATTAAAATTTTTCATATAACGCATTAGAAAAGTACTTTTATTTTTATTAAATAAAATGGATATACATTCAGAAATGAAATCAGAAAATCATGCCTAAATTAACAATTATTAAACTGACTTATAACATAATTATAAGTTTATGCATTCATATTACTTATTAATATCTAGATTCAATTAGAGACCATACATTTGAAAATAAGTGAACATTTAAGTATGCTCCACTGGCATTTTGGTGTGTCAATGAGAATACATATATATCTGTTTCTATAAATTTTGTTTCCAATGTCCATTCAAATAATGTTACATTTTCTTTTCAAATATAATCACATAGAATACCAAATGTGAGAGCAATTGCTTATTCTTTACATTTACATGAAATTGAGCATATCATAATCCAGGGAGCTTTCATATAGGAAAGATAGGCCAAGGATATGAGAGGTTAATAACAAGTCAGCACCAGGGAAAAAGAAGGAGCAAGAGAGGTGAGACAGAGGTTTCCTCCTAAAACTGCATTTAATATGAAAATATAACTAATACAACTAATTCTGAAAGAGCAACAGAAAAGAGACTGCACCAAACTGCATACACCTGGAGAAAAGAATAAAACTCACAGAACAGGGTAACATACCAAAGTCATGACTCAGTGGGACCCAAGCCCTTCCTCCACCCCAGCTCACCTGTGGGAGGAATAGAAACAGAGCAGGAAGGGAGTGGAGACTTGGGGCTGCTGAATACCTAACTCCAGAGATCTGATCTGGGAGCACAAACCTACATTTCATGGTGTTTTCATGGTACTCTTGTGACTAGGGGGATGGAAAGATAAGACAGGCAGAATACCTGGAGAGACTGAGGTTCCAGCCACTTGTGGAAAGCAGGGATCCATATCTGGCTCTTCTGGGATGAAAAAAAAAGGTGAGCAGTCTGAGAGACTTCCTAACAGCAAGAGGGATGCTAAAGGGGCATGGATTACACAGAGCTTACTACTCAGGAGAAAGGACAAGTAGACAAAATTTTCTGGGTGCACTCTGCCCAGCAGGTTGGGAACATTCATGATCTTCAGGGGTTCCAGCTCCCTGGCTGACTACAGAGCTCCAAGGACCCCCTCAGTGATACACAGCCTACTGAGCCTTTTTCCCGGCCAGCCCCACCTGGCTCACAAACCGGCAAACCCTATGTTGGCATCAGACTAGCCATATTGAAGCCCCATCTACAGCAATTACAAACGCAAAGCACAGAGGCTTATACCTCTGTGTTCAGCTTTCTGGTTCTGGAAGTGGAGACAGGAAAGCAGCTGGGAAGAAGGAAACAGCTCTTTCCTACCCCCAGCCACAAATACCGCTCCCCTGTGACTCCTGACATTACTTCAGAGGCTGAGCAACTCCAGAGAGTAGAGCTTCTGGGCACTAGACAGCGCCATATACAAATATGAAATGCCAAAGAAACCTGATTCAAAGTAAAATTATGAATACAACCCCTGAGAAAGTTGCAAATGAAATTGACCGCATGACTCTCCCTGAAAGGGAGTACAAAATAAAAATCAATGACATGATCATGGAGGTACAGATAAATATTCAAGAAATCAGGAATGAATTACGGTCGGAGATCCTATCATTGAAGAGCACAATGGACGGTATTAAAAGCAGATTGGATATGGTGGAGGAGATGATAAGTGAAATAGAAACTAGAGAAGAGGAATACAAAGAAGCTGAGGCACAGAAAGAAAAAAGGATCTTTAAAAATGAAAGAATATTGAGAGAACTGTGTGAGCAATTCAAACAGAACAATATTCGTATTATAGGGGTACCAGAAGAAGAAGAGAGAGAAAAAGGGATAGAAAGTGTCTTTGAGGAAGTGATTGCTGAAAACTTCCCCAATCTAGGGAAGGAGATAGTCTTTCAGGCCATGGAGGTGGGCAGATCTCCCAACACAAGGGACCCAAGGAAGACAACATCAAGACATATAGTAATTAAAATGGCAAAGATCAAGGATAAGGACAGACTATTAAAAGCAGCCAGAGAGAGAAATTAGATCACATACAAAGGACAGTCCATCAGGCTATCATCAGACTTCTCAGCAGAAACCTTACAGACCAGAAGGGAGTGGCATGATGTATTTAATGCAATGAAGCAGAAGGGCCTTGAACCAAGATTACTTTATCTGGCAATATTATCATTTAAATTTGAAGGAGGGATTAAACAATTCCCAGGTAAGCAAAAGCTGAGAGAATTTACCTCCCACAAACCATCTCTATAGTTCATTTTGGAGGAACTGCTATAGATGGAAGTGTTTCTATGGTTTAATAGCTGTCACCAGAGGTAATAAAACCACAGTAAAGAAAGTAGAACAGCTAATTACAAAGAAAATGCAAACTTAAATTAACTATCCCCAAAGTCAATCAGGGGATAGAAAAACAGTACAGAATATGATACCTAATATATAAGAATGGAGGAGGAAGAAAATTGAGAAGAAAAAAAGACCAAAAAAAGAACCTTTAGATTGTGTTTATAATAGCATATTAAGTGAGTTAAGTTAGACTCTTAGATAGTAAGGAAGTTAACCTTGAACCTTTGGTAACCATGAATCTGAAGCCTGCAATGCCAATAAGTACATACCTATCCATAATCACCCTAAATGTGAATGGACTGAATGCACTAGTCAAAAGACATAAAGCCACTGAATGGATAACAAAAAAAGACCCATCTATATGCTGCCTACGAGAGACTCACTTTAAACCCAAAGACACACACAGATTAAAAGTGAAGGGATGGAGAAAGACACTTCATGAAAGTAATAGGGAGAAAAAAGCAGGAGTTGCAGTAGTTTTATAAGAAAAAATAGACTTCAAAACAAAGAAAGTCACAAGAGAAAAAGAAGGACATTACATAATCATAAAAGGGTCAATCCAACAAGAAGATATAACCATTATAAATATCTATTCACCCAACACAGGAGCTCCCACGTATGTGAAACAAATGCTAACAGAATTAAAGGGCAAAATAGAATGCAATGCATTCATTCTAGGAGACTTCAACACTCCACTCACTCTGAAGGACAGATCAACCAAACAGAAAATAAGTAAAGAGACACAGGCATTGAATAACAAATTAGAACAGATGGACCTAACAGGCATCTACAGAAATCTACACCCAAAAGCAGAAGAATACACATTGTTCTCAAGTGCACATGGAACATTTTCAAGAATAGATCATATACTAGGACACAAAAAGAGCTGCGGTAAATTAAAAAAGATTGAAATTGTACCAACCAACTCTCAGACCACAAAGGAATGAAACTAGAAATGAATTATGCAAAGAAAATGAAAAATCCCACAAACACATTGAGGCTTAATAACATGCTCCTAAACAATGACCAAATAAAAACAGAGATGAAGCAATATATGGAGACAAATGACAACAATAATTCAACACCGCAAAATTTGTGGGACGCAGTGAAGGCCATGATAAGAGGAAACTATATTGCAATACAGGCCTACCTCAGGAAAGAAGAACATTCCCATATGAGGAGTCTAAACTCACAATTAATGAAAGTAGAAAAATAAGAACAAATGAGACCCAAAGTCAGTACAAGGAGAGACATAATAAAGATTAGAGCATAAATAAATAAAATCGAGAAGAATAAAACAATAGGAAAAATCAACGAAAGCAAAACTGGTTCTTCAAGAAAATAAACAAAATAGATAAACCCTAGCCAGACATATCAAGAAAACAAGAGTCTATTCACATAAGCAGAATCAGAAATGAGAAAGGAAAAATCATGGCAGACAGCACAGAAATACAAAGAACTATTAGAGAATACTATGAAAAATTATATGCTAACAAACTGGATAACCTAGAAGAAATGGACAACTTTCTAGAAAAATACAACCTTCCACGGCTGACCCAGAAAGAAAAAGAAAATCTCAACAGACCAATTACCAGCAACAAAATTGAACTGGTAATCAAAAACCTACCAAAGAACAAAACACCTGGATAAGATGGCTTCACCACTGAATTTTATCAAACATTTAGTGAAAACCTAATACCCATCCACCTTAAAGTTTTCCAAGGAGTAGAAGATGAGCTAATACTTCCAAACTCATTCTATGAGGCCAGCATCACTCTAATACCAAAACCGGGCAAAGACACCACAAAAAAAGAAAACTACAGACCAATATCCCTGATGAACATAGAGGCAAAAATATTCAACAAAATATTAGCAAACCAAATTAAAAAATACATCAAAAGGATCATCCATCATGATCAAGCAGAATTTATTCCAGGGATGCAAGGATTGTTCAATATTCGAAAATCCATCAACATCATCCACCACATCAGCAGAAAGAAGGACAAAAACCACATGATCATCTCCATAGATGCTGAAAAAGCATTTGACAAAATTCAATATCCATTCATGATAAAAACTCTCAACAAAATGGATATAGAGGGCAAGTACCTCAACATAATAAAGGCTATATATGACAAACCCACAGCCAACATTATACTTAACAGTAAGAAGTTGAAAGCTTTTCCTTTAAGATCGGGAACAAAACAAGGATGCCCACTCTTCCCACTTCTATTCAACATAGTACTGGAGGTCTTAGCCATGGCAGTCAGACAACACAAAGAAATAAAAAGCATCCAGATTGGCAGGGAAGAAGTTAAACTGTCCCTGTTTGTAGATGACATGATATTGTACATAAAAAACCCTAAAGAATCTACCCCAAAATTACTAGATCTAATATCTGAATTCAGCAATGTGGTGGGATACAAAATTAATGGGCAGAAATCTGTGGCATTCCTATACACTAACAATAACCTTGCAGAGAGAGAAATCAGGAAAACAATTCCATTCAAAGTTGCATCAAAAAGAATAAAATACCTAGGAGTAAACCTAACCAAGGAAGGGAAAGACCTATAATCTGAAAACTTCAAGACACTCTTGAGAGAAATTAAAGACGCTACCAATAAATGGAAACACATCCCGTGCTCATGGGTAGGAAAAGTTAATATTGTCAAAATGGCCATTCTGCTTAAAGCAATCTACAGTTTCAATGAAATTCCTTTCAAAATACCAACAGCAATTTTTAACGAACTAGAGAAAATCATTCTAAAATTCATATGGAACCACAAAAGGCCCCGAATAGCCAAAGCAATCCTGAGAAGGAAGAATAAAGCTGGGGGGATTATGCTCCCCAACTACAAGCTTTACTACAAAGCCACAGTACTTAAGACAATTTGGTACTGGCACAAGAACAGACCCATAGACCAGTGAAAGAGACTAGAGAGCCCTGATATAAACCCAAGCATATATGGTCAATTAATAAATGATAAAGGAGCCATGGACATACAATGGGGAAATGACAGCTTCTTCCACAGCTGGTGTTGGCAAAACTGGACAGCTACATGCAAGAGAATGAAACTGGATTATTGTTTAACCCCATGCACAAAAGTAAACTCAAAATGGATCAAAGAACTGAATGTAAGTCATGAAACCATAAAACTCTTAGAAAAAAATATAGGCAAATTCTCTTGGATATAAACATGAGCAACTTCTTCATCAACATGTCTCCCTGGACAAGGGAAACAAAAGCAAAAATGAGCAAATGGGACTATATCAAACTAAAAAGCTTCTGTACAGCAAGGGATACCATCAGTAGAACAAAAAGACTTCCTACACTATGGGAGAATATATTCATAAATGACATATCTGACAAGGGGTAACATCCAAAATATATAAAGAACTGACATGCCTCAACACCCAAAAAGCAAATAACCCAATTAAGAAATGGGCATAAGATATGAAGAGACAATTCTCCAAAGAAGAAATTCTGATGACCAACAGACACATGACAAGATGCTCCACATCACTAATTATGAGGAAAATGAAAATTAAAACCACAATGAGATATCATGTCACATCAGTAAGGATGGCTGGCATCCAAAAGACTAAGAACAACAAATGCTGGTGAGGATGCGGAGAAAGGGGAACTCTCCTACACTGCTGGTGGGAATGTAAGCTAGTACAACCATTGTCGAAAGCAATATGGAGGTTCCCTAAAAAACTAAAAATAGAAATACCATTTGACCTGGGAATCTCACTCCTTGGAATTTACCCAAAGAATACAACTTCTCAGATTCCAAAAGACATATGCACCCCTATGTTTATTGCAGCACTATTTACAATAGCCAAGATATGAAAGCAACTTGCGTGTCCATCAGTAGATGAATGGATAAAGAAGCGCTGGTACATATACACAAAGGAATACTATTCAACCATAAGAAAGAAACAAATCCTACCATTTGCAACAACATGGATGGAGCTGGAGGATATCATGCTCAGTGAAATAAGCCAGGCAGAGAAAGACAAATACCAAATGATTTCCCTCATTTGTGGAGTATAACAACGCAGCAAAATTGAACGAACAAAATAGCAGCAGACTCACAGACTCGAATTAGGGACTGGTGGTTACCAAAGGGGAGGGTTGTGGGAAGGTGGGTGGAGACAGAGGGAGAAGGGGATTGAGGGGTATTATTTTAGTACACAGTGTAGCACAGAGAAGACAAACAGTGAATCTGTGGCATCTTAGTGCACTGATGCACAGTGACTGCATTGGGGTGTGGTTGTGGACTTCATAATATGGGTAAAAGTAGTAACCACATTGTTTTTCATGTGAAACCCTCCTAAGAGTGTATATAAACAATACCTTGATAAAAGATTTAAAAAAATGTAAATTAAAACAAATCAGCACCAGGATTTGAGAGTAACTATCATTCCTTGGGGAATGTCCAGTGTATAAATGTATAGAAATAATCAGAGTTATAATTTTATATCAAAAAATACCATTACAGGTTCTAGAATAATAATCAGAAACTCAGATGCCTATAGTAGACTACCAAATGAGTATATTTGTCTAGGTATAAGACAAACCAACTGCCAGAAATATAATCAAAGTATATTTTTATTGAATTTATGTACAAAAATGTAATATGTGAGATTAGAAATTATCATTGGCATTCACCACAGAAACACATTTTTTATCAATAGATTTTTTATTAAAGTTGTATGTTTACCAAAGAAGTTAATATAAAGTTCAGAGAGTACTCATGCACCCCTTGACATCCTGTATCACACCTACTGCTCACATATCGTTTTTCCTATTATTGATCTACTGCATTAGTATGGTATATTTGTTACAACTGATGAACAAATATTATTGCATTATTATTAAGTAAGGTCCATAATTTATCCTAGGGTTTACTCTGTGCTGGAAAGTTCTACAGGTTTTGACAAAAACATACTCCCATGTGCCTTCAGTTATAATTTTGCACAAAAAAATTTCACCATGCTAAAGCTCCCCTGTGCTCCATCTACTCATTTCTTTTTCCCCATTCCCACCAGATCACAGGTAACTATTGATCTTTTTACTATCTCTATAGTTTTGCCTTTTCCAAAATGCCAAGTGGATGAAAAACATACACTTATTATAGGCTTTTATGACAGACTTCTTTAATACAGCAACATGTGTTTAAAGTTTCTCCAGGTCTTTTTGTAGCTTAATAAATCATTTATTTTTAACACTGTATGGATGTGTCAGTTTATCTATTCACTTATTGAAGGACATTTTGATAACTTCCAGATTTTGTCCATTATGAATGAATTGCTACAAATACGTGTGTGAGGGTGTTGTGTTTTCAATACATTTGGGTAAATAACTAAGATGCAATTGCTGGATCACATAGTAAAGTTATATGAGTTTAGCTTTGTTAGAAAAATGTTAACAAGGTTAGCTTTGGAAGAAACTGCCAAAAGGTCTCATAAAGTGGATGTAATATTTTCTTGTTCCACAGCAATGAATGAAAGCTTCCTATCCTGTTGCTTCATCTCCTCACCAGTATTTGGCATTTTTAGTGTTTTGGAGTTTAGCCATTCTAATAGGTGTATAGGGTATTTCATTGTTATTTTGACAGAAATGTGTTTTTAATAATTCATTTAAATATGGACTCAAGTCTAATTTATTATTATGTTATTATTATTATTGGTAGTACAGCTATAGTCTAATAGCTAAAAGTTTTTGTCCTGGAAATAGACTGTCTGCACCAAGTTTTCCAACTCTATTTCTTATTCCCCGTGAGGCATAGGTTAACCACTTATATGCTTTATACTCATAGATACAATTGAGTTAATAACACCATGTACCTTATAGGGTTGTTATGATAATTAAGATTATCATGTCACATATAAAGAATAATAAGAGCACCTGACCTATAGTAAACTCTGCAATCCTTCAATTATATAAAATAATTTCCTTTGCTTTTTATAATCAAGAGCCAGCAATTTAGAAATACAAATAATTCCAAATATTGATAAAATTATTGTAGTTATTCTTATTTTTAAATTAATTTTTAGGAAATTCATTCACATAATGGTATATTTCTGCTATTCCTCCATCGTTATTATATTTAGCTTTTGGTGTAGTATTTGAAATGTAATTCAGTAGCTTCACATCTGTATTTCCTTTTACAAATGTTCAATACTGAGAAAGGAAGTCTGAATGGTCAGGGGGAAGGCAAGTTTAATCACCACTACTATGTAATGTAGTTTGGTCATGACTGATTTGATGAAAGTAATTTCAATATAAGAAATTAAATTACAAAATGATGCTATTTAGCTAGAAAAGAAAATATTGAAAAATATGTATTTGTGATTACTTCTGAATGAAGAGAAAATGGAAGAATTTTGGTTGTTTCTGTTGGGTTGTAAATTCAGTCACAAAGTTCGTCTTTGCTCCCATATTCATTGTTAGTTATTCAAATAAGAAAATTTTCTTAAAATTTCAATTCTATTCAGAACATGGCACATCTAAACATCCTAATTTCAATGTCTAGAGCAGACTGTTATTGTTCATCCAGTTCATGAACCAAAGTACTGAACTGCCCGAGGTCGGGCCATCGGATGGCAGGCACAAGTTCATAGACTTAGTCATTACAACCGCTATGTGTCCATTTTAATTTTCTAGCACAGAGTAACACTGGGCAGTACGTGCAAGAAACTGACTTAAGTTTCATATCCTTGAGATGTTGCCACTTCAGTTTAAATTTGGTAATAGGTCCAAACATTAGCTTTGACCATTTTTGGAGTATTCTCAATAGTCATATAATTTTGACCAGTTTACATTGAAATTATTACGACACAATTCAATACAGCAAGTTGTGCTTATCATGGAAATTATTTTGAAGAAATTTTCTGTCACGTCAAAATTTTCACTGATACCGCCAATGACAGAGCTCATTGAATGGCAGCTATATGACGCCTCTGCCTCTTACCAGTAATACTGGATTACAGCTTGCCCACATGACCTCATTTAACCCTAATTACATCTTTAAAGGTTTATTGCAAAGTTTTGTCACATTCTCAGATTAGGACTTCAACAACAACAAAAAATTCAGGAAGACAATGACATCCATCACATAGATTTTAAAAATGTCATTACTCTCAGCCCCCAAAATACATACTCCTTCATACAACATAGTATCTGATATCAGACCTGGGACTTAGTCTAAAGGGAGAGATAGGAGGAATGTGAAATAAGTAGGGAAGATAATTTGTTTAAAGAGGAACGGGCTTTTTTAAGGGAGATAGGCAGTTTTTGATACTTAAATTATTGTTCACTCTGCCTTGAGCGAAGTTACCTGTGTTTCATTTAGGATTAGAATATTAATATTTCTTGCAAGCATTCCTTGTCTCACTTCTGGGAAAAACAAAATAAGATAGCACCACTGTAAAATATTGAAAAATTGACCATTATAATTAAGCTAATGTGATGTTGAACTTTTTCATCCATTAAGATAATTTTTAAATATTTAGAAAAAGTTAAAAATTTATAATAGGATAAATCTTGATCAGAATCGTAAGATGTGCTTTAGAGCCTCCAGTATATTTATTTACTTTTGTCATGCCTTCATGACTTTTTTTATACTTCTCAGGCACTGGATTCATTTTTCTGGTTTAACCTTTAAGAAAAGATCTGAAACTGTTCACGTTAAAAATTATATGATGAAGACTGGCCTAAAAATGTATGTATATATCAAAAATATTTCTATGTTTACTTGAATAATACTTTAATTCAATAAATGCAGACCTAAAGGAAAAATTCTGGTTTCTGCCTAACAGACAGAGTAGGCATTTTGAGAGAGATATGAGGCCTTTAATAACTTTCAGATATTATACAAAGTTAACAAAAATTTTTAATGCCTGCCTTCAATGGACTTTTCCTTTTAAGACATAGAAAGAAAGAAATTCAGATTTAGATGTGATATAGAAATAGTGAGTTTTACATGTATATTCTCTATCTTAAGATGTGTAGATCTATGTACATATCTATATCTTAAAGAAATTTCCTTTACTTAAGGTGAGGAGTGTATCATTAACTTTAGAGTTTATTTCTGATGACATAATCATCCAGGCATAGAAAGAAATAGTGTGGTTTTAATAATAGGATTTTTACATAGCTGCATTATTCAGAAATATAAATGACATCAGGGACATATCTAGTAATGTAGCACTCAGGAATGGATAATGACAACAAACTGTAAACAGGTAACAGATAACTACATATTTTACTGAACAATAAAAAAAAAAGTTAGAAGCCTTTCTGTAAAGAAAATAAAAATCTACCTAACTCCTCCAAATTTTTAGGAACTTTAATGTTCTTAGTAGTAAGGTAAACAGTATTTTCTTTTGGCTAGAAGCCTAGTATGATGACTCCTACAAAGATTCAAGTCATTACTTTTAGCTTTAGTTTTTCCAGTTGTACAGCTTTTGCATCAATGAGCTTGTTGATTTTTACAGGTCTTCTCATATTGGGTTTGCTTTTTAAGATTAAAGAATTAGTGAAGCTTGAAACAGATGTAGTTTAGTAGCACTGGTTTGGGGTCTAAAAATGTTACCTACACTTACATCTGAGCGACAAGATGTGCAAAATTCTATACAGCCACACTTTGGGTTTTTAGAAAGCAGAACTGAACAGCCGTCATAACTGGGCATACAAATAGGCATGATATATTTTCAATGATTCTGATGTTCACATCTAGTTCTATAATTAAAACTTTATAGTTAGCTTTACTTTTAGAGGACTCAACTTTGCATAGCACTTGTTTTATATAGTTTAATTAAAAACTCTATGTGCTTTATTAAATTTAGAAAATAAATGTCTATGACAAAAACTTGATATTCCATTTCATCCCATTAAATTTTGCTTCCCTCCCAGAGATATTTCCTGGGTAGTGTATGTTCTTTTAGATCTTTCATATGTGTTCTCATAAGTAACTGATATGTATATACATTTTATTTTCATAAATGTCATGTTATAGATACGATTGTTATCATGCCCCTTTTTGATGGCAATAGCATTAATTACATAGTGTTTCATCACCACAGAAAAAGGTAAAAATACTTAGTATTGAGGGCATTATGATATTTAAAAATATATTAATGAATGCTGATGGGAAAGGACGCTGGAAAACCAGAGCTCGAGGTCCTGTCCTGGACACTGGGTCTGGGTGATGGACCCAAGCAGCAAGGAAAATACTGGCCCTTAAAGAGAAGCAGTTCTTGCAACTGAGATCAGAGATCGGAGGAATACGATGAATTTCATACCTTTTCCTCAAATTTATACAGTGAAATATGCCTTTACACGTAGTACATCGATTTGAAAGCCTTTTATGATGTAGGCACTGAATTCTTATTTGTTATAGAATTCTTTATAGACAATGTTTTTTTAATTTTGCTTATTTTTCTGTTGTGTGAAAAATGTCAAGGGAACAGTGTCTATAAAGAAGCACAGGATGACAAAATTACTCTTATTTGTCCCTTGACCTCTTTCCTCCCATTTAAGAATGTCATTTCATAATTTCTACAAGAATAGATTCATGTGAGTTGATAGCTAGCTCTGGACAAGAATACAAATATTTATTCATATAATATTAAATCCAAACCATTTCTGTTTAAAACAATTCATTCTATTTTCCACACAGTTTTTTTCCTTTATTAAATTATCATCACAGATTAAGTTACAATAACTTAAAGAAATAGACAAGACTAAATATGCTGAAGTACACACTAGCTACCTCTTGAGGTTTAATTAAGAAGGCAAGTTAAACAATTATTCCTAGGAATGCAGTGATGAATTTCAACATATTTGCTCATTCTTAATTCTGTGGTAATTATCCAGTACTGATTCAATGTGAGTATTATACTATGGTCATATCAAATGAGCTCTGAAAAATACAACCATTCCCAGAGTATTTACCAGAATAAAATCCCAAATTATCACTGCACACAAACATGATTCTTCTTGCCTTTAAAACTTTCTTCTCAAATTTGTATGAGGTATCTTTCTACAATAAAAATTCTGTTTTGTTATTTAATTCACACCACAATACCTTGCTGTCTGTAGTAAATTATAAATCCTCCTTTTGAGTGTACAAGTTTAGAGTCACACCAAAAACAAGCTATACCTTACTGAGCTCTTTGAAGATGCAGAAAGGTTTGAAAGTAAGTAAACATCTCTAGAGAAATGTCCTGACAAAGCAATAATGAAAGGTCATGCTGTTTTTCATGTGTCATTTGTCTTGTTTAATAAGGGCTGTGTACCAAAATTAGTTTCAATTTCTGATAATTAGAAACAATATATTTAAAGAGGAAATCAGAACTCCCTTAATATTAGATTAAACACACCATTGTAAATTTTTTATCCAATGACATCACTTTGATATTGGCATTCAGATTTATTCTCAGAGTTTTTTAACTTTTGCTAAAGATCAAGGACATAGAGTTTTGCAGTTTCTTTTTTTTGTAACTTAAGACCAGATTTTAACTATTATTACTCTAAGAATCGTGGTTTATGTCTACAGGCTGATAGAAGAACAGATCATAAGCATAACAGAACATAAATTTAAATGGATACATAGAGAATGTAAGAAGTTTAGAGCTTACCATAAAAAATAATATTTATTAAAACATTTCAACACATTTCTTTCAAGTATAGAATATTGACATTTTAAATTATCTGAAAGAGAAATAAAGAAAGGAAAAGCCATCATGTGCTTTTCATTGACCTATTGCAAGAGTTAATTTAAATATAACATGCAACCAAAAGGCAGCTTACATGGCAATGACATTCTTATTCTTGCTGTGGACTTATTTTGAAGAATAATGCAATCAACCTAAACAACTTCAGTCAATCACAAACAGTTGCAAAATACAGCTGGATTAACATCTCAGCAGTGTTACTTGTTGATCGCCTACCAAAGATAGGCTCCCTAATTTCTTTTAATTTGCAGCTCTTCATCTGTAAAACATGGAAAATCTTGGTTGTTTTTAGGGCTATGCAATGGATAAAGGAGGCGATAGGCTGCTGCACAGTACGTTTTCATTAAATGTTATATCATTTCATCAATCTTGTCACTAGAGATCCTTAAGATTTCTAATCCAGGGTCAAGATCCTCAATTTCTCTTAATGATGACAAATGTACTTTGAGTGGCCCTAATACATCTTAAACATTTTACAAGTTTGTCTAACGTACTGATTAACAGTGAGGTTGGGACAAAACAATAGTTCCAGTGTGGAACCATCTGAAGAAGTGAGCGAGTATGTGTGAAAAATATTGAACATCCTCTGGATAACTGATGGAAGTTTGATCTTGAAGCAACCTAAACTAGAGGTTTTAGGAAATTACCTAATGTTCACGTTCACAAAGAGGGAAAGTGGGAAATAATGTTAGAGAAGAAATTGATTTTCCTGAGATTAGTGTTTTATCAACTGTTGTAATTAATTATTTCAAGTTTATGTATATAAATATATGCTCTTTTTCTTTATTGAAAAGGAGGAATTAAGTAAAGGATTAGAGCTTAGAGCCCTTATTATATAGTTAAACTAATGCAATATGTAAAAATGTATCCTAGAAAAAAGGTAAATACATATTTGTTTGATATATACATATATATAAGAAAATTGTTGCATCTTCTATAGAAAGAAGACATTACAGTATAAACACTGTGTAATACTTTATAACTGCTTCAAAAATGATTTAAAATAACTTGAAAAATTCGAGGAAAATTGCACTTTAAACATATGAAATATGATGTATACTTTTTACTACAAGAAAGTTATTACTGAAGTATTGTAAGAATGTGTACATACTTACTGAAAGCTAACAACATAAACTGAATTTTACATAAAATAATACATTACTCTGTATGTTGGAGTCAGTCATCCTGATTTCAGACAGATCTTAATTCAGTAGGCTGAGGAATGAGTTGATAAGATGGAACTGAGGTTTCAGTGAGCTCAAGAGTAAAGTTCATAATAGAGAGAGGAGTGTTTCAAAGACACAGAATTATAGACATCTGCAGGGGGCTCCCCTCAAGCATATGACCGAGTGCTGTATAGTGCGTGTGTATGAGGTAGTATTTTAAGACAGGGAAAGAAAATTTGAAGGATTGCATGTAGCAGGGTATGGTACTCATACAGGGCTAGAAATGGTCTCATACCCAGACTGGGAAATCTCAAAATTTATGTGGTAATAAGTATTGTAAACAGGAGTGTCTTGCTTTAGTAACAGAAAATCATTAACCTACAAAAGAACACGGCAAAAATTCCAAAAAATGAATTTTATTAATAAGACCCAGAGGATTAAAACATTTTTAATGAATTTAAATAAATTTCAAAATGAAACATAATACTATATAAATAAATATATTTAGCACCAATTATGCAAAATTCACAATGTTAGAAGCAAGGAAAAATTAACCAAGTGTTAGAAGTAGAAACTTACTTTAAGAGAAATTTTTAATTGTGTTGTGTGTGTCTTAGAGGTGAGTAGAAAAAAAGAAGTTAAAAAACAATGCAAATCAAACTTTAAAACTTCTAGAAATGAAAATTGTAATGTTTGAAATGAAAATACATTGGTTATGATAAAGGACAGGCTAAATATTGTAAAGAAAATTTAGTAAACATGAAGACATAGCAATAGAAACTCTCCAAAATAAATAAAGCAAGAGAAGATAATTCTTTAAAAGCCTGAACAAAATATTTAGTTGTGGGGCAACTGAAAGCAGCCTGCTAAACATGCAGCCCCTACAGAACTGAGTGGGTGGGATCAGAGAAATATTGAAGAAATACTGCCTGAAATCTGTGTCCAAAAGTCATAAAAACTATACACACTAAGATTTAAAAAGCTCAGCAAACTCCAAGAATAAGAATGAAGAACACTACAATAAGGAACATTATAATTAAATTTTCCAAAAGTAATAATAAAAACACAATTTATAAAAAGGTTAGAGGAAAAAGAAGACATGTTACACAGGTCTCAAAATAGGAATTTCATCACATATTTTGTTGGAAATGATGCAAATGAAAAGACAGGACAAAATTTAACAGAATAGAATGTATTCTTGGACATGAAAATGTCTCCTAATTTTATAAGTATTTTTCATACAACTTATGTCCTCCAGTCACAGTAGAATTATATTAGAAATGGATAATAATATCCACAACCATTGGAAAGTAAATTAAAATTTCTAAATAGTGTATTGGTCAAATTAAAAATCATGAGTTTTTTAAATAAATGAAATTTAAAGTACAATATATCAAAAGTTGTGGGATGCTGCTAAATTACTACTTAGGGAGATTTAAATATTTTTTATATACATATATATGTGTGTGTATACACAAGTCTCACATCAATGGCCTTAGCATCAAATCAAGAAAACAGAGAAGTTGAGCATACTATGCTCAAAGCAGATGAAAGGAAAAAATAAAAATATAGAGACCAGAGTGAAAATTAATGAAATAGAAAATAAAGCAGTGTAAAACCAATGAAATAAAGAGTTTTTTATTTGCTAAGATCAATAACATTGATAAGTAAACTTTTACTTGGATCAATGACACACACACACACACCTAACATGCACACAAAGAGAAAGAGAGACAAATTACCAACATTAGGGGGGAAAATTTGTGGACTCACTGGAGATTCTATAGATATTAAAAAAGAAATAAATGATTATTTGAATAATCCATGTAAATAAATTTAACAACAGATTAAATATATAAAATCACTGAAAGACCCACACCAACAAAGTTCTCTAAAGGAGAAATATTTAATGTGAATATTCCTGTAGTGTCCATAAAATTGAATTTGTATTTAAAATTCTACAAAATCAAAACAAAACTGTGGGCTACACTGGTGAATTCTACCAAGCATTTAAATAAATAATGTTCTGTATATACTCAGAATATATGAATACATAGATTTATAGGTACAATTATAGAATATTGGTGAGTTGAGAAAAATACTCAGTTCATTCTCTGAAATCAGTACACTAATCTTTTCAAAATGTTTGTATAGCAAACATCTTTGGTAGAGACTGTCATTATCTTTGATGAAAAAACTCTAAGTGAAATTTTAGATAGCTGAATGCAGTGGTATCTAAAGAGATAACACATCTTGACCTGGCATGTTTTAGGGACCTAAAGATGGTTTCACATTAGAATGTAATTCATCACATTAGAAAAATACAATAGAAAACATATGATCATCCCAATAGATACAAAAAAGATGACAAAATCCTACATGCATTTCTTTTTTTCTTTAAAAATTTTTGTTATTTAAACATGGTTTATCTACAATGTTACACTTGTTTAAGATGTCCATCATGGTGATTCAACAATTATATACATTATTAAATTCTCATGATAAGTATAGGTAGTGTCTGTCACCACACCAAGGTATTATAATATTATTGACTCTATCCCTTATGCTGTAGTTCAATCCCTGTGACTATCTTATAATTTGACATTTGTACCTCTTATCTCATTCACTGTTTTATCTACCAAGCCTGTGATGATAACCACTAGTCCATTGTCTGTGCTTATGTCTATTTCTGTTTTGTTTGTATATTTGTGTTTTTACTTTAGATTCCATATGTAAGGGAAATCCTATGGTGTTTGTGCTTCTCAGTTTGACTAATTAATTTAGTATAGTACCCTGTAGGTCCATCCACATTGCTAATGGTAAGATTTCATTATTTTTTATTCAGTAATATTTCATGGGGTTCATCTGTTTTATTGAATTACTGATTTTCTTTACTTCAGATAATGCAATTCTTAATAAACCAGGTATGAAAGAGAACTTTGTAGAAGAAAACACAAGAGAAAATGTTTGTGACTTGGGTTAAGTATAGATTTTTTTTAGATAAGGCACTAAAGAACCATAAAAATTAAATTGATAATGTAGACTTAATTAAATTTAAAATATTCTCCTCTTTAAATACATATTCAAGTAATAAAAAAATAAGTCACACAATGGAAAAATATCTTTGCAAATAACATTTGATAATGGCTATGCTTACAGAATGTATAAAGAAGTTGAAAACTCATTAATAAGGAAACAATATAACACATGGATAAAAGATTTGAACAAACCAAAGATTATGTATAAATGGATATTAAGGAGAAGGAACAGAGTTCAACACCTTTATTTATAAAGGAAGTGCATATTAATACCCCAATGAGGTACAAGGAGAGAAATGTATTAGAATGATTAGAGTTATGAAGACTGGTAAGTTGGTGAGGAAATGGAGAAACTGGAATGAACTTTCCTGTACAATTTGTAAGAATGAGATTGTACAAACCTTTTTGAAAACGTGTACAGTTTCTTAAAAGTTAAATATATACTATAGTATACTCCCTCCATTCTATTTTAATGTGTTTATTGAAAAGAAATTAAAAAAATATGTCCACACAAAGCTGTGTACAATGTTAATATCGTTATTTGTAGTATCCTCAAACTAAAAACTACCCAAATGCCCATCAATGATCAAATGAGTAAGTTAACTGTGCTACATTCTTATAATATAATGGAGCAATAGAAAGGAATAAACAATTAATACCACAGCAATATGAATGAACCTCAAAATAAATGTGTCAATAGAAAGAAGCTAGACAAAGGGTATATACAATGTTTTTAAAGGCATATAGAATTGTAGAAAAATGCAAGCTTATGTATAATGACAAAAAATTAACTGTTTCCCCAGATTAGGAGGGTAAATAGAGATGGAAGGGAAATATTAAGAAGTACCACAAATAAACAATTTCTTCAAATGATCTATTTATTATTTTGATTGTGGTGACAGTTTTATAGTTGTATATATACATTAAAACTAATCAAATTAAATGTTTTAAATATGTGCAGTTTATTGTATAAATAATAAAGTTGTTGTGAAATAGATGAATGGATAAACAAGAGATGGTACATGTATATGATATAATATTATTCATCTGTAAAAAATAAAGAAATCCTGCCATTTGTGACAGCATGGATGGACCTAAAGGGTAGAATGCTCAGGGAAATAAACCAGGCTTTCTGGAGAAAGGCAAGATACCATATGATTTCACTTATTTGTGAAATCAGAAAGTTAAACAAGGCAAAATGGACAAAAGGGCAGTGGACTCATAGATACTGGGAAGTGACTGATGGCTACCACAGGGGAGGAGTTGGGGTAGATGGGTGGAGAGGGTGGGGTGGATAAAAGGACACAAAAATTATCAAACATAATATAAGTTGGTCACAGAGATGGTCTGCCTCATGGAGAATATAGCCGCTGATTCTGTAACATCTCCCTATATTGACAGATAATAACTGCACGAGTTGGGTTGAGGATTTAATAATATGGTAACTGGTGCACCACTGTGTTGAATACTTGAAACTAATATGTTTCAATCAAGTATATGTCAATAAAAAAATATTTATATAAAAGTATGCAAAAACCTGTAATGAGTTTTCCTGTCTCCTGAAATCTACTTTTTTTAGACTTGATGTTTACCACTGCAAAGTTCAAAGGAGAATTTTTACAGAGCTCACTCACTGTAGAAATTTATGTAACCTCATTGTTTTTTAAATAAAAATATAACAACATTGATTTAATTGCAAGAAGTCTATCCATCTTTATTACATATGAAAGTGCAACCATGTGTTGTAAGACAAGTATCTCTGGGTCTCTTGCATATTTTGTGGTCTTCAGAGTAGAAGCATTGACTACATTTTTCCAAATAAGTTCTCTTTTTTTGTGTCTAGCTAAGGAAGAAATACGGCCTACCTGCTCATTTCTTTACCTCTCCGAGGACAATTTCCAGAAGGCACTCCATAAACCTATGGAGAGGAAACTAGACTAGGTAAAATACAATTCTAAAATCATATGACCTAAAATTTCTTTTCTATAAGTATGTGAATCATTTTAACTTACTATGAATGTATTTTTTAGGAAAATTATAGTTGGATGGATCAAGTATTTGAAAAAAACATTAACTTTTATCCAATTTTCGCAGTGTGTTTGGCTAGTCCTCTTTAGCAAGTAAACGGCTTAATACAAATTTCAAATGTTTAAAAAAATGTGTATCTTGATTATTCTCATCATGTAAATTCTGACTATTTTTCAGAATTCATATCATAAGACCATATTCATTGCCTCTCATATAATAATAATTTTGTTAATAAAATTAAGAAATTCTCTACGATATTATGTTGAGTTCTTTTGACAAATTATATGTATTCAACAGTTTCGGTTATTTTACAGATTTGCTAGATTAAAATAGTGAATTATTAAAATAAATATATACAAATGCACATATATATCTAAATTTCTTTGTTTCTCCATTTTACTAGGTATCTAATCATAAATTTATAAAATAAAAAAGTTCTTAATCATCTTAAAAAACAAAACTCTTCAGTGTGAAATTTGATCTTGAAATGGATTTTTTTCCCTAATGAACAAGTTGCTCATAATACTCAAATATACTTTTCTTGCCTATTAGTTTCAAAGATCTCAACTAAAGACATACTTCAAGGGACTCCTAACCCTTCAGTAATGCATAGCTCAGTTATTAGTTCAATGGCATCATAAACACATCACATTACAATAAAAATTATGTAAAATACATGTGGTTATCTCATGAATTTAAAATATGTCAGAATATATGCTAAGTGAATTATTAAAATAAACAATTCCAATGTATTGAGAACACTTATCTGGACAGGGAAAAAAGTGTCCTTGCTAGAGAACTCCATGAGAATACATAAACTTGGTAGTATAATATATGTATCCCAGAAAATGCTACATGATCATATTTAAATAAATACTAAAATAAAAAGAAATTATAGACACAAAAATGTTAACAATGATAAAAATAGGACAAAATATCTTTAAAATATATGAAAGCATATTCAAATGTGAAATATAATACTTTTATTTTTGTAATATATTTGCTCCTTTATTTAACAAATTATTACTGAGACTGTTATATCTTTCAGACATTTTACTAGGTTCTAGGAAAGAGTGAGAGAGGATAGTTCTTATATTAAAGATGTAATAGTATCATGAGAAGATTGAGATGTTATAAAATAGTATACTATAAAAGGCAATAATTGATATGTGCACAGGAAATTACATATGTACAGTGTTTGCATAAAGGTGTGTTTAAATTTATAGTGAAGAATCAGGCAATTTTCATACACGGAGTTCTTCATGTTGGACATTCTAGGTTGACAAAGAAGAAGGAAATGCCTTTGCAAAGGTGTAGAGTAGCTCGAGTAGTTCATTACTCCTGGAGCAAAATGTGTACGTGTGTGTGTGCATATATATGTGGGCACATGTGTATAAGACATGAAAGGAAGAGCAACGGTCAGATGAATTGGCAGAAAAATAAGGATAACAAAGGGTTTTATGTGAATGAATTTATAAATTCATCCTCTGGAAATCTGGAGAGCTATTAAATATTCATGATCACAAGATCAGCATGTTCAGATTTGTATTCCAAATAGATAACTTCAGCACCAATGTGAAGGTTGGATTCTCGGACAACAACATTTGAATAAGGAGGGAGAAATGATACACAGACTATTGGGTAGACAGAGAGAAATGTGCTTAAATAATATCAACAGTGGTCTAGATAAAGAGAAGAGTACCATCCTGAAATAAACCACAAGAAATAGAAATTGGTGATAGGATCTGGGGAGTAAGAGAGAGACAACATCCCCACTAAGTCACAGGTCCTAACAAAAGTAGAAAAGTGTAAAGTAAGTTTTTCACCTAGTTTGGGAATACAGAAAAGATCATTTATTTGCAAAACAGCTGCATTTGTTATGCCAGTAGGGCATACTGCTAAAAATGTCCAGGAATTGTTGCATTAATATGCATGTCCAGAAGTTAAAGAGCATTCTGGAACAGAAATAAAATTTTTTATATAGGTGAGTATTGGTTTAGAATATAGATAAGCATTAAACATTTTTACATGGATGAAACTTTCCAGGGATAGTGTAGACATATAGAGGATGGTCACCAAGGAAAGCGAGCATTTAGGGGCTGAGAGAAGAAGAACAAAGGCAGAGGCATCCCAAGAACAACCAGCCAGAAAAATTGGAAATGACCTGAGAAAGAGTGGGGCTATGGAAATAACATAGGAAGGAGAGATTTTTAAAATGTAGTAATCAGAATCATAGAGAAAGAAAGCATAAATGCAAAGTAAGCAGCCTCATCTTTATTTAACTTTTTCGTAGACTGTGAAATAGAAAGTCAACTTAACTTGAATCTGCAAACTAGAAAACAAAACCTAGAGCTCTAAATCATAGAATTTGTTAGTTTATAAAGTAAGTCAACCTTAACTTGAAAATTCCATATACTGACAGGCTAGATTAAACTGAACTGTTTGTCCCAATTCAATACTTGATGGAGTCAAGAAGCATTGGATATCTTGTGCACAAAATAGGACTAGCAACAAGACACTTTCTTTAATATTCTAGATACACAAAGGTTGATAGGTATTTTAAGAATCAACCTTTGCTTTAGTGGATAACATCTCTTATTGCAAATAAAGGTATTTTTACTAAGTTTCTGCTTGTTCCCCTACTGCTTAATTTGTGGCAGCATTTTTCTACACTCTCAAATCTATGATACAAATTATTTTATTAACATAATCATATAATTAGAGAATATGTGCATTATAAATAATTTGAAAATTATCAAATGAATAGCTTTGAGAATTTTTATAGAACGTTTCAATACCCTTATATGATATCCAGATACACTTGTGAAATTATTTTGTAAAGTTAGAATCTACTCTCCTCTAATTTGCATACAGTGTAGATCTCAAATGCAGAGGTGAGAGTTCTGGGACACAAAGGAAGGCTTGAGTGGGGGTTGACTGTGTTGCACAGAAGGCTGCCGAGGGTGGCTGTTGCTAAGTGAAGTACACTCTCCACCCTCATAAGGACTACTGATGACAGGGATAGGCTGTGGATACCGATATGACGCTCCCCAAACACAAGGAGAGAGTTCAGCTGTGGGGCAGATTCAGCACTGCTCTGAGGCACTCAAACCATGACCCTCACAGGGGTCTTTTGAAGATCACTTTTCTGGTCTTAAAATGGTCTTCCTTGGCTTTAAACTAAAATCTCAGTTTCTGCTTCTTTTTCAATCTCTCAAATTTGAATGTCCATGGATTCCTGTATCTACTCCCCTTATATGACTATTTGTTGACTTTATAAATATTCTTTGTGGACAATAAGGAAAAAGTGAAAATGAACTTTAAATTTATAAAAGCTGTGTATTAAATAATTAACAACACTGAAAGAAAATCTGATTCCTCCTTCCTCTTGGACAAGAATCGATCTACTTAAGGTTTTCCAAAAGCAAAAAGGACTAATGTTTGCTTCTTAGAGATGGTAAAAAGATATAAAGCAGATGATTTCATTCTTTGAAGAAAGCTGCCATTCTCCCTGGAGTAAGGATCACTATTTTATGATTGTATTTTTCCCAAGAAATTATTTTTCAGTACCTATCATATACCATAAGCTCTTTTAGGTCATACAGTCACTGTAGTCAAGACAACAAAGAACATTGGGTAAGTTTACCTGTTTCTGAAGGAAAAAAAAAAATAACTGAGAACACAAATGAATAAATAAGATAGTGATAAGTATACTGATAACTGATAATTCCCTGAGGAAGGACAGAAAACCTCTTAAGGTGGACAAGTAACCTGGAAAGACCTCAGTGGGTCTGACATTAAGAAAATAGAGCTAGTTAAAAATAAAGGAAACAACAAAAACTTCAGGCAGGCCAGATATTTTTGTTTGCAGAACAACGACAAAGCCTATGCAGGAGCAGAGGCCGGAGAAGTAGTCAGAGGCGACGAGGTCGTGCACCCCGCAAAGCCTGGCAAAGGAAATCTGGGTTTGCTCCGTCTGAGTGAGAAGGCTTTCAAGGGTTTTAGATATGGGTGAGTGGAATCTTACTGACGCTTGTATTTCTATCACCTTTATTGAAGTATACGATAAGATTCACTATTTGATGATAAATCAATATATTTTGACAAATGTAAAACCACCACCACAACTGTGTACTATAACATGATTCAACAATTTAAGAAATCACTCTGGCTGATGAAGGAAAATAGATTTAAAAGATCAAAATTATAAGACAAACTATTCTGAGAAATATTACAGTAATTTAAGAGAAATTTTACAGTAATTACAGTAATTATGATTGGCTGAGAATATAGAACCTGCTCATTCTAGTGACTTATTTTGTTGATCAAATTGTCAACTTTACAAATAGGTTAGATCTGGGTAGGTGCCAGGAATGGCCAGCAATCTCTGAGATGACTGGTGAAGGATTTCTCCACGCCTTACTTGACAGCAATTGAAGAGAGGGCGAGGGGGTCGGCGCTCAGAGGCGAAGACCCTTTTCCTCTGTTCACTTTCATATTTCTTGTGTGCTTTCAAATCTTTATATCATGATTAAAAACCACAGGTGCAGATCACAAGAGTGCAGAAAGTTACAGGATGTGATTAACCTTACACCTTTCATATAATCAAAGACTTTGACGTGTTGATTATTATCAGAGACACAAAGCAGACTTCTATGTGTGCTACATGCTCGGTTAAACTGGAACTATACTCTGCAAAAACAGCATTTGTGAAAAACACCTTCAGGGTCCTGGGAACAAAAGGGGCAGGCGACTTGCATCTTTCCAATGATGAAGTCTTTCAGCAGACCCCAGCATTCCAAGGGTCTGCGCCCCATCCAGGAGTCCCATGACGGCCTCTGGAAATCCCTATCTATATCTCAGCAAGCCAAAACCTGTGCACAGCCCCATCATTAACATTTCCATCCCCACAGGTAGGTAGGAAAAGGGAAAATTTAACAGTGGGCTCTGTGGCATCAACTGCAGATTAACTCATCAACATCCATGGAAATTCCTTTCTAGAGAGTCTTCCTAGAGGGTAGAAAGCAAAAGACTATTTTCCTGACTTCCTCCAACTGATACGTGTTCTGCTAACCAACATCACCAGGAAAAGACTCATACTACAATGTGAGCAGTGTGAAGTGGCAGCCACGACAGGGAAGACCAGATCTGAAATGGGGAAATTTTCTTCTTGGGAGGAGCTGTAATTGAAATTCTTCTTTCTAGATCCTTTGCTTCATAGGACTATCTGTTAGGGAAGACCTGGGTCGTTTTCCACGCTGTGTTGTTCCAAACTGTATAGTAGCCATTTTTGAGTCCCTGATTTTTGCAGATATCTTGAAGTTCCCTGATGTCCTCCATGAATCTCATTCTGCTTAAACAGTGATAGTATAGGCAAATTCCAGAGCGAATTATGTTTAGGAGATGGTGTGGCAACTAATCACTTAAATATTTTAGAGATAATAGTGATTGTATGTAGGGTAGTTAGAGTAATAGATTGAAAAGTTGCCCAAATATTTGACCTTACCCTGTATCCACATTTACTTTTTACCATGTGTCATTCCAGGTCCTTCTAAAACATTGGAGTGTATTCCATCTTTTAAATTTAGTTTGGTCATATGTCTTGCTTTGGCCAATGGGATACTGGTAGTCAGAAATAGGGTCTCTTTTACTCTGACATGCCATGGAAAGAGTGGCTCAAGGAGCCACTAGAGGCTGGACTGTAAATTCCGGAGTACGGTCCCTTCAGCTGATCAGTCCATCAGCATGCCTAAGAAGCACAGTCACCTCAGATACCATGACTTGAAACAGATATGTTGATCCTTCGCCAGACAACCCTTGGATCCATTAAGTTAAAAAATTGTTGTTTTAGGTCACTGGTTTTATGTTGGTATCCAATAGATACGACTATAGTGATACTACATTTAGTTGCATACTACATAAATAATTAGCCTTGAATATGTTTATTCATATATTATTCATTTACTTAATTATTCCACAAATATTTTCGAAACATCAAGTACTAATATGAGAAGTGAAGTGGTAAACAAAGAGCTAATGTGCCTACAGTCTTGAGTCTTAGAACATAGTGAATGAGAGAAAATATTAAAAAATCACAAAATTTTACAGTACTCTGTGTGAAGAAAACTCACAAGGTCCTGTGAGAGGGCGATATTATCTTATAGAAAGTTTTTAGGGAAGCTTTTTTGCACAATTGATATTTATGTTAAGAAGGTGTATAGGGCATTTCTTATTATTGAGGAGAAAGTCTTCAAGCTCCTCTGCCAACCGAGTGACTCTAGTGACCTGAGAGAGTCTGTTTACCTAACATCAATTCCTGACTTTCTTTCCTCCAGGAATTGCCCACATACAGTTCCAGATTATGTTAAAGTGACCAGCTCATGGATTCTCTGCTGATTATTATTTGTCCAGGTGTGGACATTTGATCTAAATGAATTATTTGCACCAACAGAAGGATTTATATTTTGACCTTTGAGAAAGGCTTGTCTCCCCGCTTTCTCCTTCTCTGCCTAGAATAATCATGTGTAAGTGGAAAAAAAAGAGAGATAGATTTTGTAATTTGCAAAGATTAAAGCATAATTTTGCATGGCCTAGTCAGATATTCACAATATCCCTAATCTTGAATTTTGTAGACTAGTTACACATTGGTATTTTATCTTTCTATGTAGGGGCCGGGAAAAGCCAGGCATCTGTACTGAATTCACTCTGTGTGGTATGAGTCACGATCGTGAGACTGATGCCTGCACCTCCACTGTGATGTTTGCATCAGCTGGTGCTCTCCACTACTGTGACTTTCTAAAATTTTTTAGTTATGCCACTTGAAGCTCAATGGTTCAAAGCTGATTTGGTTTTTCTGAGGGTGATTTCTTATTCACTATCATCTATGTCTCATCTGCTTTTATTTGTATTAGAGCCTGTAACTTCTATTTTCAGTATTTGTATTTTACTAGAAATTTATCATCTTGCAAGTAGACATTTAGAGAAGCAAATTATGCAAAAGACAAAGGAAAAACCAGTAATTTTATTCTTGTATTTGCCTTTCTTATTCTCTACAAGTGTGGGATAGTTTTATCTTTTATAAATAAATAAGTTTTATCTTATATAAATAAAACAGGGATAGAATTATCTTTTATATAGACTGTAAATATCTTGTTACAAGTAAAATCTTAATACATTATTGAAGATCACTGGATTCTTCTAATGATCAGTTATCAGTTATCAGCATGTAATTTGATATTTAATATTTCATTGGTCAAGAAAAATAACCGTATCTTACAGAGTCCTTTAATTTGAAGACTTAAAACTATTTAATGATTATATATATATATACATATGCATATATATAAAACATATCCTTTGTTTAACTACATTGGTAAAACACTTTTATTTCTGAAACATGCTCAGGAACTCACCTGAATTTTTATAGAAAATTATGCTTACTATGGTATGACTTTTGACAGCAAACATTGGAAACAAACTAAATTTAAATTTATTTTTTATATCAAACAGTTATGGAAAGTTTATTTATCTTAGCTACTATTTGAGGCTCTCGGCTATAGCAGCAAACAAACCAAAGTCCCGTATCTTACAGAGCTGCAGTGTTCTGAAGAAAAATAAGGCAGGAGAACTGGATATTTTTTAATATAATTAAATACACTTGAGTTTTTTCTATAATAGAAACAATCTCAATAACTCTATATTTACAACTACCAATTTATGGAGAAATATATTCTCAAATCATGGTAAAAGGAATGCTACCCAATAGGAGTTCACTGGCTCTTCTCTTTCTTATGTGTACCATGTACCAATGTCAATTTTTTAGGTTTCATAAGAAGGGAGAGAACTAACTGGAGCCGTGATGAATATAAATGAACTGCAAGAATCAAAAAATCTTCACAATGTTTAACTCTCAATCCGTATGTGAAGCAAGACACCAGGAACTAGGGACAGGTTTAAGTGAGCTTAATCAACATATCTAATGCTGCAGCTCAAAATTATTTTAATCTAAGGTTTTATATTCTTGTATATATTTATTTATATATTTATTTTATATCTTATTTATTTATTTATTTATTTTAAGAAGCTTTGAGTGATATATTATTTTTATCCCTAATGTCTTCTCTCACCTAGTGAAAGGCAGACCACAATGTAACCGGACATCTAAATGCTTTATAGAAAGACAGATTCAGCAATTTGTTTTGGGAAGTATGTGTGTACTTTATCACTGGTTACCTGCCGACAGTTTTTAGTTACTGTCTTATATTTATACTTTGAAATGAAAGAAGTATCAGTAATATTATTTATTTTTATTGGATCAAACTTAAATTCTTTCACATATTTACAATAATAAGCCAAAACATTGTGAATTAAAAAATTTACTAGATTAATATACCTATGTAAGACTGGAATAGGGAAAACTGTGTCAATGGAATACTTCAGAAGCTCATTATGGTTTATTGAAATTTGAAGTAAAGAATCATAGCTGTGCTAAACATTATTCTTCCCTACATGAAATATATTAATGTTTTATTACCATTAATGATTCTTTACGTCTTCCATTATATGCAGATACTTCTCTTTTTTTTTTCCATGTTTACTTATAAAGAGCTCAATATTCTGGAATTAGCACTTTCATCAAAGTAAAAAAAAAAGTGACCTTATTTACTCCTTTCATCCAGAGAAACTGTACTTTTCTACTAGATCTTTCAGATTAATCTTAGTGACACCTCCACTTCCTTGAATATTCTTCAGAATTTTTCAAAACCAGAATTTATTATGCTTTGTCATCATACATTTTTATAATCTATCCAGTTATTTTGTTCAAGTTTACAATAAAAATTGACCTTCTCTGTTTTCTTCATGTATTTGTGACACAATTTTTAGTTTGTTTTTGTTTTAGTTTGTTTTACTGTTATTTTATTTTGTTCAGATTTTTGTTACACAGAAGAAGCCATTCAGTTATTTATTCTTTTATTTTTGTAGTTCCATTTTGTTTTAGAATTAGGGGACCAAAAGAAAGTACTTGAGGTTATGTTGTTTTTTGATGTAAAGTGCAATTCGGGTAAGTATTATGGAATCACACATTTTGTCTCAGGATATTTAACTCACTCAAATTACTTTAAAATGCTTTATTGATTTATTCATTGGTAGCATGTTCTTCATAGGGTATTGGGAGAATTAAGTCATCATTTTTGTAGATCCATATCAGGACATGCTATCTATGGCAATAGTGGTTCTTTTCATTTACTTCTTCGGCTTTCACATCTCCTCCTCATCCTCCCTCCTTTCTTGTCCACCCTGTCCTCCAACTACTCAGTATTTCTATTGTCAATATCATCATTAATATGAACACATGCCTCAGAATACTCAGGGATCTCATTTATTTACATGCATTAATAGTTATCAGAAGCAAAGTGTTATACTTTATCCTGAATTTTAAAAAGGAAAAGACATTGGACATAAAATTATCAGTGTTTAAGAAGAAGCCCAAAACATTCCCTCATTACTTCTCTGTTTAGAGACATAGTAGTAACCACTTTATATGAAATTAATACTAGAGGTGCCTAAGTGAAAATTTAGCACCTTGGTTAGGGAGGATGTGCTTTCATAAGTGAATATACTGACTTTGTTCTAGACATGTCTTCTTGAAGGAATGGATGACCACATTCTCATTGTCCCACTCTTTCAGTATGTCTTTCCTTCTTTTTTCTCTCTTTCAAGTCATAGGCCTTATCATTGTTTCTCCAAAAAATCAACTCTGACCATTTAGCTAAATCAAAGTCCTTTGTCACTAAATCCCTATCACTTTAACCAAAAGCCACACAAATCATTAATGTCTTTATTTTGAATTATCTCCAATTTTTACTGATTTATTCTATAGTTCTACAAAACTTAGGAATATATCCCCAACTAGCTTTAGCAAGTAGGGGTTGTATATTTCTGAAATGTCAAATACTCTTCTGGGCTTTGTAATAGGTACTCAGTTATTTGTTATGTAACTCTATTCACAATGATATTAGCTCATCAAGAAAATTATACATATAGAAATAAAACATCCTCTGTGCAATCATTTATGATGTACTTAATATTTCCTACAAGTAGATTTTGTCCTCCATAGATGTTTATAGCCTTTTTGTATGTTAACCAAAAGGGTTGGAAATGTGCTGTCTAGATATCCTGGCATTTTATGACTGTTATTCTGGCTTTGTTACAAATCTTCTCTCTGAATTACTTCTTTCTATTATTTACACATGTATCTATTTAATATTAAGAACAAATCAAAACAAATACTAAACACAAATCAAAATATAACAAAATCTCTCTCAAACACACTGTCATGAAATTGTTTCATGGGAAACTAAAAAATATATACTTAGTTTTAACCAATTGTCATTTGATACATGTCACCAGCGGTATGCCTACAATATATACTTATGCATGTTAAATGATATTTAATGTGTGTTTTCTATATTAAAATGACAGTGTTAATTTTTCAACTCAGAGACAAAGGTATTATTATAAGAGACAGGCAGAGATTTGTGATATTAATGTCATTACACAACAGAGTAAGAAGCATCATAGACTAGACAATATTATGCAAACACTCAATATTAGCCAAAAAGTGCTTTAATGTTTTGCTGAGCACTTGTGTTCTTTCTTCCTTTGTTCTTTCTCACGTATTCGTAAAAATACCTATTTCCTTATAAAATGTTCCCCCTTTTCACCTCGTGTCTGCAGAAACAAATTAAAATGAACAGAATGCACTATAAAGAAAAAAATCAGCAGCCCGTCCTATTAAATACCCAAGCTGCATGTGGAGATAAAACTGAAGGGTCCTGAAGCCACCTAATTAAATGATCTATTCAGGAAAACATAGAACTGTTTTAGAAGCATATAGTTATTTTAAAGAACTACAGGGAGGTTTTCTTTTTCTAATTTTTCCTATAAAATTAAAAGTAACTTCAGAAATTTTCCTTACAGCATAGAGACTGGAAGAGATTATTGAAAAGTACATTAAGGAAAGTTCTAGTCAACTAGATATTTGCAGCAAGATACTTTTCTATGATTCTTTTCTCTTGGCTGTGTTTTCTGTTTTGTTTATTTTTACTATGCATTAACTTTTGTTTTCAGGAATAGTAAAAAGATAAATATTAAATTTAACATGGAATTGGCAAGGGTAGTGATTGCAATCACTGATTTTAAAAAATGCATGAAAATGGTATCCCTGTTGCAAAGTTACGGCAAAAAAAAACCCAGGGAAACAATTTTACTTGTATTAATTACACATATTAAAACCCAGCTATATTTCATACAAATTTAATAATATTAACTTTCAAAGTTTATATGATAAAGATAACAATCTGATATGATAAAAGAGTTTTAAATTCTATGGTGACAGAAAATTTAAGAAGATTACCAATTTGATATGTATTGGAAAAGTTATTCAGAAACTGAAATCTAAATTTAATTAATGATATACAGATTATTTGCTTAGAAGTACCTGAACTTGAGCAAGTTGGCTAAACTTAAAAATACTAAGGCCAGATATTAATTGGGCTTTTCCTTGTACATCCTGGAATAAGTATGTTTTTTTTCTGGGAAGAGAGACAGTAGTGTGTCACTCATAGGGATTATTCAATGGCCTGACAACATGGAAATATTCCTTAACTGCTTTATAGAGGTCATTCAATCTGCCGAGGACTAATTAAACCAGATATGTGCAAATTATTAAAGCTATGACCCAATATTCTTTTCCAGTAAGTAGCCCACTGAATCCATAATGCTCAGGGGGCTTTGACATCTGCATTACCATTTTTTTCATCAATTGCTACTGATGTAGCTTCAGTAGAGTGAGAATGAATGTCATTCTGTCTTTGAAGCTTTGAAAGTTAATTTGTTTTTAACTCGAGATTGAAAGCCCATGAACTAGAATTGTCAGAAATAAATACAAATGTATATGTCTTGTGAGATGATTCAGTTCAATTCTGTGCATAAACATGTACAATGAATCTTCAAAAGTGACTGACTTCTCAATTTGTTTCTACTATGTAGAAAATAATTTAAAACATTTACTAATCTAGAGATTTCCAAAACTTAGTTGCTCTGACATTATGAACAATATGCCCAAATGAATAAGAAATGTGTCTTTAAAAAGTTTATTTAAATGAGACAAATGTGGTTACATTTTAAAATTTATATTTATGGAACAATGTATTTTGTCTGTACTAAACTATTTGTGTTGTCTTTTATATGTATTGTGTAAAAAAAGTCTAATAAACATGGAGGATGAGTAAGGGTCATCTTTCCACAGTTTCAGATGTGGTTAAACTTGCGTTGAGAATCAGGAGACTCTGATCAGTACCAATGACTCAGAGGTGGGTAGTCGCTCCCAGTGATCATCGTACAAGATCTACTCATAAATTAATTTCCTAAGAAATGTTTTCTATTTGTTAAAATAGAAATTCTGATATAAATTTAATGACACTAGAACATCTTTTCTCAGTTAACTCTTCCCAGTAATAAAAATCAAAACAAATCCTAGAAGAGGTAAGCATTCAACAATTATTTTTGAGACATCAAAGTTGACATCTTAAAACAGGCTCTAGGTTAAATTCGTTCTTTCAATAAGTTATTCATTTTTTCCAGTGTCTTTCAATTCCTGTTATTACATGATACTTGCTATGCAAAAAAAGGAAAATCACTCTCATTTCATAATATCTTATTACACAATAATAAAAATCTTAATTTTTCATTAAACATATTTTATCATCATATAGATTTTAAAATATATTAAACAACAATTTTGCCTTTGTAGTTATCATTAATGTCCACCAGAAGGAGATTAAAATGTGACTGACTTATTTATTTTCCAATATTTTCCTAGGACAATATTCATTCATTTTCTAAATATATCTTAAATACTAACTAAATATCAGGCACTCTTTTACACTCAATGGATAAAGCAATGAAAACAACAACGTATCTATAGCACATGCACTACATATTATGTGAGAAGGGAGGCAGACAATGTACAGATACATAGAATGCAAGATGGTTAATATCTTGGAGACAAATGAAACGGGAGGTAAGATTAAAAATAGCCATATGGGTGGAGATTGATGTTTTATATAATGTGTTTAAGAAAATTCTCTGTGATTAGGGGACTTAGCCGTTTGAACAGGAAAAGTTCAAAGTTAAGAATTATTAACTATAAGAGAGGATTCAAGATGGTGGCTTGAGAGGTGAGACAGAGAACTCCTTCCAAAACCACATATATTATGAAAATATAGTTAATACAACTAATCCTAAAAGAGCAACAGGAAAGAAGTCTGCACCAGACGGCATACACCTGGAGAACAGAGCCAACCTCACGAAACAGGGTAATGTACCAAAGCCTTGATCCAGAGGGACCCAAGCCCTTCCCCATCCCAGCTCACCAGCAGGAGGAAGAGAAATGAAGAGGGGAGGGGGTAGAAGCCTAGGACTGCTCAACACCCAGCCCAGGAGATCTGGTTTGGGAGTACAAATCTACAATGCATGGTGCTCTGGAGATTACTGGGGTTGGAAACCTGACATGTGGGATACTTGGAGAGAATGAGATTCTAGCCATTTGTGGATGACACAGATCCACATCTGCCCACTCTGGGAAAGAGGAAAGGCAGGCAGTCTGAGAGGCTTACTAGCAGTGAGAGGGCTGCTGAAGGGGTAGGGTCTGCACGGAGCTTGCTGTGCAGGAAAACGGATAGGTGGACAATTTTGTCTGGGTTCACTCTGCCCAGCAGGTTGGGAAAGTTCAGGAGTTTCAGGCATTCCATCCCCCTGGCTGGCTACCCAGCCACAGGCCCCCACTGTGGTACGCAGCCTGCTGCATCTTCCTCCTAGCTGGCCTGCACTGGCTAGGAAACAGCAGTTCCTGCCCTGGCATCAGGCAAGCCAGAGGGAGGGTCCGCCTATGGCAGCTACTGATGCAAACACAGAGGCTTACACGTGTGCAGTGTCCCACTAGTTCTGACAGTTGAGACAGGCACTACAGCCGGGAAGCAGGGAACAGCTCTTTCCTACCCCTAGGCATGAGCGCCACTCCCCTGCAACCCCCGACATAATTCCAGGAACTGAGCAGCTCCAGACACTAAAGCTCCTGGCCACTAGAGGGTGTCACATACAAATATGAAACGTCAAAGGAACCAGGATCAAACAAAAATCTCCCAAAAATCAGAAAATGGGCCAAATGAAACCGAACTCACCAATCTTCCTGAAAGAGAGCTCAAAATAAAATCATAAACATACTCATGGAGACACAGAAAAATATTCACGATCTCAGGGATGAATTTAGGATGGAGATTCAATCATTAAGAAATTTAATATCTGAAATGAAACATACAATGGAGGTACTTAAAAGCAGAATAGATGTAGTAGAAGAGATGGTAAGTGGAAAAGAAATTAGAGAAGAAGAATACAAAGAAGCTGAGGCACAGAGAGAAAAAAGAATGTCTAAGAATGAAAGAATATTGAGAGAACTGTGTGACCAATCCAAATGGAACAATATTTGCATAATAGGGGTACCAGAAGAAAAAGAGAGAGAATAAGGGATATAAAGTGTCATTGAGGATGTAATTGATGAAAACCCCCAATCTGGGGAAGGAGATACCATGGAAGTCTCTCAGGCCATGGAAGTGCACAGATCTCCTGACACAAGGGACCCAAGGAAGACAACACCAAGACATATAATAATTATAATGGCAAAGATCAAGGATAAGGATAAACTTTTAAAAGCACCTAGAGAGAGAAAAGATCACATACAAAGGAAAAACCATCAGTCTATCATCAGACTTTTTAGTAGAAACCTTACAGGGCAGAAGGGAGTGGCATACTCTACCTGGCAATATTATGATTTAAATTTGAAGGAGGGATTAAACAATTTTAAGATAAGCAAAAGCTGAGAGAATTTACCTCCCACAAATTACCTCTACACTGCATTTTGGAGGTACTGCTATAGGTGGAAGTATTCCTAAGCCTAAATAGTTGTCACCAGGGGAAATAAAACCACAGCAAAGTAAAACAATTAGTTACTAAGCATATGCAAAATCAAATCAACTACCCCCAAAGTCAGTAAGGGATAAACAGAGAGTACAGAATCTGATACCTAATATACAAAGAATGGAAGTGGATTTAAGGAGGGAAAAAAAAAGAACCTTTAGGTCACACCATGTGACTGAAATTATACTGTTAAATAGTAAGGGAATTACCCTTTTATATTTGGGAATGACGAATCTAAAGCCTACTATAGCAATAAGCACATAATCATCCTAAATGCAAATGGCCTGAATGCACCAATTAAAACATATAGAGTCACTGAATGGATAAAAAAACAAGACCCATCTATATGCTGCCTAGAAAAGACTCACTTCAAACCCTAAGACATATACAGACTGAAATTAAGGGGAATGGAAAAGATACTTCAGGCCATTAATAGGGAGAAAAAAGCAGGAGTTGCAGTACTTGTATCAGACAAAATAAACTTCAAAGCAAAGAAATTAACAAGAGACAAAGAAAAACATTACATAATGATAAAGGGGTCAGTCCAACAAAAGGATATAACTATTATAAATATCTATGCACCGAAAATAGGATCACCTACACATGTGAAACAAATTCCAACAGAATTAAAGGGGGAAATAGAATGCAATGCATACATTTTAGGAGATTTCAGCACACCACTCACTCCAAACAGATCAATCAGACAGAAAATAAGGACACAGAGGCATTGAACAATGTATTAGAAAAGATGGACCTAACGGACATCTACAGAACACTCCATCCAAAAGAACAGGATACACATTCCTCTCAAGTACACATGGAACATTTTCAAGAATATATCATATACTAGGCCACTAAAAGAGCCTCAATTAATTGAAAAAGATTGAAATTGTACCAACCAGCTTCTCAGATCATAAAGGTATGAAACTAGAAATAAATTATACAAAGAAAATGAAAAAGCCCACAAAGACATAGAGGCTTAATAACATGCTCCTGAATAATCAATGGATAAAGGCCAAATGAAAACAGAGATCAAGCAATATATGGAGACAAATGACAACAATAATTCAACACTGGAAAATGTGTGGGATGCAGTGAAGGTCATGCTAAGAGGGAAGTATATTGCAATACAGGTTTACCTAAGAAAGAACAATCCCAAAAGAACAGTGTAAACTCACAATTAAGGAAACAAGAAAATAAGAATAAATGAGGCCTAAAGTCAGTAGAAGGAAGTACATAATAAAGATTAGAACATAAATAAATAAAATCGAGAAGAATAAAACAATAGAAAAAAATCAATGAAAGCAAGAGCTGGTTCTTTGAGAATATAAACAAAATAGATAAACCCCTAGCCAGACTTATCAAGAAAAAAGAGACTCTAAACACATAAACAGAATCAGAAATAGAAAGGAAAAATCACTATGGACACCACAGATATACAAAGAATTATGAAAGAATACTATGAAAAATTATATGCTAACAAATTGGATACGATAGAAGAAATGGACACTTGCTAGAAACAGAATACCTTCCAAAGCTGATCCAGGAAGAAACAGAAAATCTGAATAGACAAATTACTAACAACAAAATTGAATTGATAATCAAAAACTACCTAAGAACAAACCCCTTGACCAGATGGTTTCACTGCTGAATTTTATCAAACATTTAGTGAAGACCTAATACCCATCCTCCTTAAAGTTTTCCAAAAAGTAGAAGTGGAGGGAATACTCCCAAACTCATTCTATGAGGCCAACATCACTCTAATACCAAAACCAGGCATAGACACCACAAAAAAAGAAAATTACAGAACAATATCCTGATGAACATAGATGCAAAAATACTCAACAAAATAGTAGCAAACAATTCAAAAATACATCAAAAAGATCATTCATCATGATCAAGAAGGATTTATTCCAGGGATGCAAGGATGGTACAAAATTCAAAAAACCATCAACATCATCCACCACATCAACAAATGGAAGGACAAAAGCCACATGATCATCTCCATACATACCAAAAATGCATTTGATAAAATGCAACATCCATTCATGATAAAAACTCTCAACAAAATGGGTATAGAGGGCAAGTGCCTAAATATAATAAAGGCCATATATGACCAACCCACAGCCAACATTATACTTAACAGCAAGAAGTTGAAAGCCTTTCCTTTAATATCAGGTGTAAGACAAGGATGCCCACTCTCCCCACTTTTATTCAACATCATTCTGGAAGTCCTCGCCATGGCAATCAGACAAGACAAGGAATTAAAAGGCCTCTAGATTGGTAAAGAAGTTAAACTGTCTTTGTTAGCAGAAGACATGATATTGTACATAAAAAACCCTAGAGAATCTACTCCAAAACTACGAGATCTAATATCTGAATTCAGCAATGTTGCAGGATACAAAATTAATACACAGAAATTTGTTGCATTCCTATACACTAATGATGAACAAGCAGAAAGAGAAATCAGGAAAACAATTCCATACATAATTGTATCAAAAAGAATAAAATACCTAGGAATAAACCCAACCAAGGAAGTGAAAGACCTGTACTCTGAACACTACAAGGCACTCATCCGAGAAATTAAAGAAGATATCAATAAATGGAAACACGTCCCATGCTCATGGAGAGGAAGAATTAATATTGTCAAAATGGCCATCCTGCCTAAAGCAATCTACAGATTCAATACAATCCCTATCAAAATACCAACAGCATTTTTCAACAAACTAGAGCAAATAGTTTTACAATTCATATGGAACCACAAAAGACCCTAAATAGCCAAAGTAATCCTGAGAAGGAGTAATAAAGCTGGAGGAGTTATACTCCCTGACTTCAAACTCTACTAAAAAGCCACTTTAATCAAGACAATTTGGTATTGGCACAAGAACAGAACCATATACCAATGGAAAAGAATTGAGAGCCTAGATTTAACTCAAGCATTTATGGTCAATTAATATATGATAAAAGAGACATGGATGTACAATGGGTAAATGACAGCCTCTTCAACAACTGGTGTTGGCAATATTGGACAGCTACATTCAAGAAACTGAATCTGGATTATTGTCTAAATCCATACACAAAAGTAAATTTAAAATGAATCAAAGACCATATTGTAAGTCATGAAACCATAAAAGTCTTATAACACAACATAGGCAAAAATCTCCTGAATATAAACATGAGCAACTTCTTCCTGAACACATCTCAGGCAAGGGAAAAAAAAGCAAAAATGAACACATGGGACTACATCAAGCCAAAAAGCTTCTGTACAGCAAAGGACACCATTAGTAGAACAAAAAGGCATCCTAAGGTATGGGAGAATATATTTATAAATGAAAAATCTATCAAGGGGTTAATATCCAAAATATATAAAGAACTCATACACCTCAACACCCAAAAGGAAAATAACTCTATTAAAAAATGGGCAGAGGATATGAACAAAACTTCTCCAAAGTAGATATTTAGATGGCCAACAGGCACATGTAAAGATGCTCCACATCGCTAATTATCAGGGAAATTCAAATTAAAATCACCATGAGATGTCAACTCATACCAGTAAGGATGGCCAACATAGAAAAGACTAGGAACAAGAAATGCTGGCGAGTATGTGGAGAAATGGGAACCCTCCTACACTGCTGGTGGGAATGTAAAATAGTTCAACCATTGTGGAAAGCAGTACAGAAGTTCCTCAAAAAACTAAAAATAGAAATACCATTTGGCCTCGGAATTCCACTCCTTGGAATTTACCCTAAGAATGCAGCAGTCCAATTTGAAACAGACATATGCACCCATATGTTTATTGCAGCACTATTTAGAATAGCCAAGAAATGGGAGCAACGTAAGTGTCCATCAGTAGATGAATGGATAAAGAAGGTGTGGTACATATACACAGTGGAATATTATTCAGCCATAAACAAAAACAAAGCCTACCATTTGCAACATGGATGGAGCTAGAGGATATTATGCTCAGTGAAATAAGCCAGGTGGAGAAAGACAAGTATCAAATGATTTCACTCATCTGTGGAACATAAGAACAAAACAAAAAAATGTAGGAACAAAACAGCAACAAACTCACAGAACCCAAGAATGGACTAATGTTGCCAAAGGGAAAGAAACCAGGAGAGGTGGGTGGAGAGTGAGAAGGGGAATAAGGGGCATTACAATTAGCACACATAATGTAGGGGAGGTCATAGGGAAGGCAGTATAGCACAGAGGAGACAAGTAGTGACTCTATAGCATCTCACTATACTGATGGACAGTGACTGTAGTGGGATGTGTGGTGGAGACTTGATAATGGGGGGAATATAGTAACCGCAGTGTTGCTCATGTTATTGTATATTAATTATACCATAATAAAAAAAATAACAAAAAATATTCACTTTGAAAGGGGATTGGAGTAATGAGAAATTAATTGCTAGGAAATAAAGGAAAACCTAAAGAATGCAGAGATTGAAGATGTTAAAAGCAGCCACTACCTCTAGGACTGTGATAGAACACAAATGAAGAGGCCCCTCACCCTTCACCCAGCAATTTGATCCAGTCCCTGTAGAGGAGAACGTTGTTGTGACTCATCCAATGGCAAATACATCATCTGATGACACACCAGTGGAATTTTCCTGGAAGTCTCTCCTCTAGAATGTTAGGAGAGTTTGTCCACTGAGAGTTGTCTCACCAGAGGCATTTTACTACAGAATTATCTTAGGGGAGCCCTGGGGGAACTTGCTGGCTACTGAGTGTTTCTGGCAACTATACTAATATCATAAAGATGCTGTATAGGGTATTCTAGACTCCAAAAGAAAATGCCTGAAATGCTGAATCATTGTTAAGATGGCGCCTGCTGGATGCACAAAGGGCGGTGCTCTGCCTGCTTTCAAAAGGGAGGTGATTTTCTGCTTAGGCCTGCCTCCCGCTCCTGATTGGTGACTCAAGTCTTCCATGAATGTGATCAGCTCATGGACACCATTTACCTGTATGATGTGCCTTCCTGCGTGAAGGGCTTGTGACTGCCTGACCTTTGTGCTGATTGGCCCATGAATACTATACATGCCTTGCTGTTTCTGCAGTAAACAAGTTCCTGTTTTGACTGAGCTCCCTGTCGCATCTGTTTGTCCTAGGACCGAGGGCTTGTGATCAGACGGACAGCCGGCACTTGCCTCTCCTGACCTCGCCTTGCCGGGGTGTGCTCTCCCCTCACTCCTCTGCAGGTTCAGGGGAGTTCCGTGGAGGGCTAAAAGCCCCGACAATGCTGTATGCATGGTGGAAGATACAAGATCTCACCAGAAAACATTCAAGTGTCAGGAAGAAGATAGAGTGTCTCAGAACTATAAAAATTACTATTTTCCACTTCCCTTCAGTGCACTCTATTGACAAAGTTTTAACACTCCTAGCTAGACAAGGAAAATATTTAAAGGTGCAAGATCCATTTTCACAGTTCAGGCAATAAAAAATGGTTTGGAACTGAGAAGCAATAAATAATAACTGGCACATATAAGAGAGTGAGGCAATGATTCTCTGATAAAGCAGAGAAACTGAATGAAATAAGAGAGAATGTCATACAAATGTCTAGCCAAATAGCGAGGAAAAGAGCATTTCAGAGAGATGGAAAAAGTACAAAAGACTTGATTCAACAACATGCCTCAGATATTGCAAGGAAACTGATGCTTTATTGAATATAGAGAATAAAAGCCAAAAATAGGACAAAGGACCTAAATTATGTCTATTGTAGTAATCTAGTAAGAGTTACTGGTCAACTTATCTGGAATGTTCATGTATAGAGTTGGTAGACAGTGGCAATATCACACACAGACACACATATACACATAGGTTTAAAGAGACAGATACAGTGTTGCATAACAGAAAATATTAAAGAGGACTATAAGTTTTGGCCTCAGTGATAGAAGAATAGAGTTGCCATTTCTGAGTTGGGAAAGACTACAGTAGAACTATGCTTTAGATGAAAATCAGGAGTTCCTTTTTGTTTTACTTCATGTTTGAGATACCTTCTTTTAGATATGAGTGGAGACATCTCTTGGGCATTTGCATATATTGATATGGGACTTACAGGAGAAGTATGGAATACAAGTAAATATTTGAGACTATTAGACATGAGGAGGTGTTTAAAAGCCATGCAAATAAATAATAATATGTGTGGTAAGGACATAGCTAGAGGAGTAAGAAATAACTTCTAACCTCAGAGGAGAGAGGAGAAATCAATAAAAATTAAAATATGTGTGTGAGTAAAATTGCAATATTTCCAGAATCTCTCACCTGGCCTTAGTGCATGTCCATATCAATAGGTGTTTCCAAGTGGAAGCAAGGACATATCTGGACCAGAGAAGTTGGGTGGGGCCTCTTCTTCTATAGCAGGGTCACAAGAGACATGGGAGAGCAGAAGTGGATGGCTTGCAAGAAATAAACAGGTTTCACCCACTTTGTTTCTCCCTTTGACTCAGTTGCAAAGGTATTTTGCCCCAGGATTTTCCCCCTGGAGTTGCAGTAGCCATTAAGGTAAGAGGAAAAATCTCAACAAAATGGAAAACAATGAATAAAATATTTTAAGAAACAAGGAATCATCATCTGTGATGAATGATTCTGATAAACCCAGTAAAATGTGTCCTGATAATTGACCTTTTGATTTAGCAATATTTTGATCACAGATACACTTTCAAAGATTACTCTGGTGAACATGAAGAGGGGCAAGGCTGTTTTAAGGTAAATTCCAGGGGGAAGAATACATTAATGTTAATGATTTAGCAGCTGTTTAGCTGTTGTAATCTATTTAATTATAGATTGTACTGATGCATCATGTGAAATAAAATACGTTAATAAGAAAGGAAAGATTCAAAATAGAGATAGAAAAATTATGTTAAAGATGATTGAGACAATGGACTGGAGGTCCCAGTGTGCTCAAGTAATTTTTGAAATAAGAGGAAGAGAGGGATGGTATGGAAAGATAAATTATACTGGTTTAAAAGAGAGATATAAGTAATCAATATTATGCAGAAGGCACAGCTGTGGATAATAACAAGATTTCATATATGATCATGGAGCATTGGCTGAGTCAGGACAGGAGATACAATCATTTAACAAGAGTACATCAAGAACTGAGAAGTTCATATATTGATAGACTCATCAATGTAGTTGAAACAAGCACAAATTATGAAAAAAGTAACTTTTGCAATATGTTCAAGTAATGAGGTTGTTGATTATATGTCTTTCATATAATATATTAAAAGAGAGTGGTATAATTAATATCATGAATCAGATTTCTTTGGGAGTGAAAAGTGAGAAATTACATTTCTTAACATGAATCTTAAATGATCAATATGTAAATCAATGGTCTAGTGCATATACTTCTATACAACTGCTTAATTCATTTAAATCAATCAACAAAATATGGGGATGGATGTGGTTTCAAGATAAATCTGTTTAATGTTGTAAGTCTTAGCATTCAGATACTGACACACAAAAATGCGAGAATGTTCTTTCATTTTTGTTGTTACAGAGAGTCAGTTTGTACTTTGTTAAGTTTTTTTCAGGAAAGTTAATGCCATCAAAATGTTTGGTGGGGGGAGGGATTCTGTGACAGAATTTGTGCCAAAAATGACACTTGAGTTTGCATTCAGTAAATTTCTTCCCTTTAAAATTTATATTTTTGGCTATTATAAAATAGCTTTCCACTAGGAGTTCTGCCACTATACTTAGAATCTTGTCTAAAATACATTTCATTTTTTCCATTGACTTGGAAACATGAGAATTACATGATGGTGGCAGTAAAGCTCACCAAAACTGTAATAAATATCAAGACATATTAAAAATATAAATGTAAAATTTTTTTATTACAACCTACATTTTTAAAATGTCACATTTGCTATGTTGTTTTTTTATTCTTCATGAAGAATAATATAAATATTAGCTACCAAACAATGAAAAGTGTTCAAAGCACTGATCAGGAATGAATTGGCATATATTATATTCTCTAACCTGAGAGACAAGAGATTATTGAGATTCAGAATTCAAACTATCTGGATTAAAATCCCCTTTTGTTACTTATTATGGCACATCAGGCAGTTACCTCCCTTTGCTTCAGTTTTGTTATCTATAAAATGGAAATAACAATTGTTATCTATCTCACTGGTTTGTTATGAGGCAAGAGTTAAAACATATAAAACATTTAGATTGTTTGCAATAGCTATACTGTTCAGTATTATTTTATGAATATTAATCCTCACAGAGACTTTACCAGTTAGGTATTTATTTTCTCTGTAAATATTATCCAGTGAAGGAAATATAGTAACTTTGTATACTATAAAGCTTGTATAACTTTAATACTACATATATATGTAATACTTTAATTGTATGTGTGTTTATATACATATACATATATATATGCACACACATTGTCACAAAATTGTATCAAAACAAAGATTTAGCTTCAAATTCTGCCTGACTCTATCTATGCTCTTTGACTGCAGCATTGTATTCACTTCCCATATTCATAACATAATTTCACTTAGATTGCAGTTCAGATCCGAAAAACTAAAATTGTTTTATTTTGTTTAGCAAATTTTAAGAACATGAAGAAAATTCTAGAAAATCAAAAAATAAGAATGTCTTAAAATGTACAAATTTAGAAATCTCAATGTGTGATATTTAAATTAGGAACAGATGGAACATACATGTTAGTAAGTTTTAAATAGTACATAGTGTTATTGAAGTTAGTGGGGACAGGTGCCAGATTAATCTTTGATTTCCAACATAGGAAGATGGGATAAAACTTAAAAATATATGAGTGAAAAAAATGAACTATTGAAAATAATATTTTTAAAGTAAAACTTTTAGGAATATGTCAATTAAGATAAATATATGAAATTGTTTTTTAAGGGGAGCCTAAATTCAGGTTTTTAAAAAGAACATTTGGATATAATATTTGAAGATCTCAATGTACATCTAAATACAAGAAACATTCTTATCTTACAGATAAACTTTAAACACACACAAAGAATAAATACTTGAATAAATTAAGTAAATATGAAAATATTCCTCTGGGAAAATAATCATTAACTCTATACAACAGACCTAATATATCCCACAAATTCAAAATCTTACTGAATGGTAAGAAAACTAGCAATAAGAATGTGTTAGAGTCAGAATGAGAGGACAATAATATAAATATATGACTCTTTCCTTTTTAACAAGAGTAACACACCTCCAACAAATTCTAATGTCTGATATAAGGTGTATAAAATACACAGTATGTATAAATAGTGAGAGAAGCATCTTGACAAAATCATGAGTATTTATAATCTACCACTTGAAAAACAAAAGGATCTAAGTGAAATTTTTAAGGTGTGTTACATCCTGTCACGGACTTTTAAAAAGGACAGAATTTTTTAGACCATAAACCTAGTGGTTTTTAACAATCTATAATTCTTTCAATTATGGCAAAGAAGAAAGTATTTTGATAATATTTAAATTCCATAGTACAATACATGATCCGGATTAATATGCTTTTTATTGTCTCACTACACTCTCATATTCACTGTTCTTGTTTGTATTTAACTTTAAAGGATGCCAACAATATCTTATTGGAAACCCGATCCTTGAACTTAAAATAGTTGGGATCCATCCCTCAATTTCCTCTGGTTCCTCCCTTAATAACAGAATGGGACACAGGAAGAGATGAACACTAAAGAACTAAAGCTAGGATTTCTGTTCCTGCCAGGATGGAGGATTAGCTAGTGTTGAAGACATTCCCATTAAAATTACAGTAAAAAAATTCATTGAATAAAATTAATTTTGTTACTGGGCATTACACAGTAAGGTAACCTCTTAGGCCACAAGAAAATGAATTGAATTAAGAACAGTAAGCATTAAGTTGAAGATAAATGGTGATATTATTTATATATTAGATGAACTTACTTTTGTGCCTGTGACAAGATCTAGGAGCCAAAATTGAGTCTAATGTTAAAACCTGATAATCTACTTGATTGAAATATAATAATAAATATTTTGTTTTACGAATTTAACACATTTGTAAGACAAATATTCCAAGTATTTTTGCATTTGTCTCTGAACTTTTTCCTCTATCAGTCTATTTGTTCTTTGATATAAAAATTTGAACTATTTTTATGATTCACATCTGCTATTCACAGCAATTCTCAAATATACTCAGGTAAGCTTCTTGCACTCAATAATAATGTGTCCACCCTCCAGAATTAACATTGACTCCTGTGCAGATCCCTTTATATGTGAATCCAGAAAGTGTAATTAACACATTAACTTATATGCAGATAACAATATAAATGCCAAAACCTTTTTTTAATTCAACTCATTCCATCTGACTTCAAATAAGAAAAGACATATGGCTCTAAATGTATATTAAACACCATAAAATTAGAACTCTATAAAATGAGAAGCATTGGAATGATTTCAGAAATGTTTTAACTCTTGAAAACATATACACCACTGTCCATTTATTATGAACAGAAGCTAAGGTTAAGATAATGATTTTATTTCTTTAACCAATCAGAATTTTACTTAACCATTAAAAGTGATATATAAGTTAGTTCAGACATCAAGATTGATAGATAAGGATAAGATTCAAGATGGCAGCATGAGAGGAGAGACAGAGAACTCCTTCCAAAACCACATATAGTACGAAAATATAGTTAATACAACTAACCCCAAAACAGCAACAGGAAAGAAGGCTGCACCGGACTACAAACAGACCTCACAAACAAAGCAGACCTCACGAAACAGGGTAACGTACTAAAGCCTTGATCAGACAGGACCCAAGCACTTCCCCCACCACAGCTCACCATCAGGAGGAAGAGAAACGGAGCGGAGAGGGGGTGGAAGCCTAGAACTGCTGAACACTCAGCCCTGGAGGTCTGCATTGCAACACAAACATACATTGTGTGGTGCTCAGGAGGTTGGTGAGGTTGGGGAGCTGGGACAGGCAGTGTGCTCAAGAGACTGAGATTCCAACCACTTGTGGAGGACAGGATCCACGTCTGGCTGCTCTGGGACAAAGGAAAGGCATGTGGTCTGAGAGGCTTCCTAGCAGAGAGAGGGCTACTGAAGGGGCGGGGTTTGCACAGAGCTTGCTGCATGGGAGAAGGGATAGGTGGACAAGGTTGTCCAGGCATGCTCTGCCCAGCAGGTTGGGAACTTTGAGGAACTTCAGGTGTCCATCCCCCTGGCTGGCTACCCATCTCCAAGGCCCCCCACTGTAACACACAACCTGCTGCGCCTCCCTCTTGGCCTGCCCACACTGGCTCACAAACCAGCAGTCACTGTGCTGGTGTCAGGCTAGCCAGAGGGAGGCCCTGCCTACAACAGCTAGAGACAAAAAGCACAGAGGTTTACACCTGTGTGCTCAGCATACTGGCTCTGCTACTAGAGACAGGCCCTGCAGCGGTGATTCAGGAAACAGCTCTTTCCTCCCCACGAGCACCAGCACCACTCCCCTACAACCCACAACCTCACTCTAGGGACTGAGCAGCTCCAAAGACTAGAGCTTCTGGGCATTAGAAAGCACCACATAGAAATATGAAATATCAAAAGAACCTGGTTCAGACCAAAATCTCACAAACCCCCAAAAAAGGAACAAATGAAACTGAACTCAACAATCTTACTGAAAGAGAGTTCAAAATAAAAATCATAAACATGCTCATGGAAGTACAGAAAAATATTCAAAAACTCAGGAACGAATTTAAGAGGGAGATTCAATCATTAAGAAATTCCATATCTGAAATGAAACATACAATGGAGGGATTTAAAAGCAGAATAGATATAGTAGAAGAGATGGTAAATCGAAAAGAAACTAGAGAAGAGGAATACAAAGAAGCTGAGGCACAGACAGAAAAAAGGATCTCTAAGAAAGAAGACTATTGAGAGAACTGTGTGACCAATCCAAATGGAACAATATTCACATTATAGGGGTACCAGAAGAAGAAGAGAAGGAAAAAGGGATAGAAAGTTTCATTGAGAAGGTAACTGCTGAACACTTCCCAATCTGGGGAAAGAGACAGTCTCTCAGGCCATGCAGGTGCACAGATCTCCCAACACAAGGGACTCAAGGAAGACAACATCAAGACATATAATAATTAAAATGGCAAAGATATAGGATAAAGGCAGACTTTTAAAAGTAGCTAGAGAGAGAAAAAAAGATCACATACAAACAAAAACCTATCAGGCTATCATCAGATTTCTCAACAGAAACTTAACAAACCAGAAGGGAGTGGCATGATATATTTAATGCAATGAGGCAGAATGAACTCGAAACAGGAATACTCTCTCTGGCAAGGTTATCATTTAAATTTTAAGGAGGGATTAAACAATTTTCAGACAAGCAAAAGCTGAGAGAATTTACCTCCCACAAACCACTAGTACTGTGCATTTTGGAGGGTCTGCTATAGATGGAAGTATACCTAAGACTAAATAGCTGTCACCAGGGGAAATAAAACAACAGCAAAGTAGAACAATTAATTACTAAGCATACGCAAAATCAGATCAACTACCCCAAAGTCAATCAAGGGATAGACAGAGAGTACAGAATATGATACCTACATATAAAGAATGGAGGAGGAAGAAAAAGGAGGGAAAAAAAAGAACCTTTAGGTTGTGTTGGTATTAACATACTAAGTAAGTTAAATTAGACTGTTAGATAGTAAGCAAATTATCCTTGAACCTTTGGTAACCACGAATCTAAAGCCTGCAAAGGCAATAAGTACATACATATCGATGATCACCCTAAATGTAAATGGTCTGAATGCACCAATCAAAAGACTTAGAATCACTGAATGGATAAAAAAAACCAAAACCGGTCTATATGCTGCCTACAAGAGACTCACTTCAAACCTAAACAAACACAGACTGAAAGCAAAGGGATGGAAAAAGATATTTCATTCAACTAATAGGGAGATAAAAGAAGGAGTTACAGTACTTGTATCAGACAAAATAGACTTCAAAACAAAAAAGTAACAAGAGACAAAGAAGGACATTACATAATGGTAAAGGGGTCAGTCCAACAAGAGCATGTAACTATTATCAATATCTATGCACCCAACACAGGATCACCTACATATGTGAAACAAATACTAACAGAATGGAAGCAGGAAATACATTGCAATTCATTCTTTTTAGGAGACTTCAACAGACCACTCACTCCAAAGGACAGATCAACCAGACAGAAAATAAGCAAAAGGACAGTGGCAATGAACAAAGTATTAGAACAGATGGACCTAACAGACATCTACAGAACACTCTATCCAAAAGCAACAGGATACAGATTATTCTCAAGTGCACATGGAACATTTACAAGAATAGATCATATACTAGGACACAAAAAGATCCTCAGTAAATTAAAAAAGACTGAAATTGAACCAACCAGCTTCTCAGATCACAAAGGGATGAAACTAGAAACAAATTACACAAAGAAAACAAAAAACCCCACAAACATATGGAGGCTTAATAACATACTCCAAAATAATCAATGGATCAATGACCAAATAAAAACAGAGATCATGCAATATATGGAGACAAATGACAACAATAATTCAACACCGCAAAATCTGTGGGATGCAGTGAAGGCCTTGCTAAGAGGGAAGTATATTGCAATATAGGCCTACCTCAGGAAAGGAGAACAATCTATTATGAAAAGTCTAAACTCACAATTAACAAAACAAGGAAAGGAAGAACAAATGAGGTGCAAAGTTAGTAGAAGGAGGGAAATAATAAAGATTAGAGCAGAAACAAATAAAATAAAGAAAAACAATAGAAAGAATCAATGAAAGCAGGAGCTGGTTCTTGGAGAAAATAAACAAAATGTATCAACCCCTGGCCAGACTTATCAAGAAAAAATGAGCATCTGCACACATAAACAGAATCAGAAATGAAAACGGGAAAATCACTACAGACACCACAGAAATACAAAGAATTAATAGAAAATACTATAAAAAATTATATGGTAACAAACTAGATAACCTAGAAGAAATGAACAACTTTCTAGAAAAATACAACCTTCCAAGGCTGACCCAGGAAGAAACAAAAAATCTGAATAGAAAAATTACCAGCCAGAAAATTGATTGGTAATCAAAAAACTACTTAAGAACAAACACCTGGACCAGATGGTTTCACTGTTGAATTTATCAAACATTTAGTGAGGACCTAATACCTATCCTCCTTAAAGTTTTCCAAAAGTAGAAAAGGACAGAATATTTCCAAACTCATTTTATGATGCCAACATCACTCTAATACCAAAACCAGGCATAGACACCACAAAAAAACAAAATTACAGACCAATATATCCCTGATGAACATACATGCAAAAATACTCAACAAAATATTAGCAAACTGAATTAAAAAATACATCAAAAAGATCATCCATCATGATCAAGTGGGATTCATCCCAGGGATGCAAGGACGGTACAACATTCGAAAATCCATCAACGTCATCCACTACATCAACAAAAACAAGGATAAAATGACATGATCATTTCCATAGATGCTGAAAAAGCATTTGACAAATTTCCACATCCATTCATGATAAAATCTCTCAACAAAATGGGTATAGAGGGCAAGTGCCTCAACATAATAAAGGCCATATATGACAAACCCACAGCCAACACTACACTTAACAGCGAGAAGCTGAAAGATTTTCCTTCAGGTAGGAACAAGACAATGATGCCCACTCTCCCAACTTTTATTCAACATAGTTCTGGAGGTCCTAGCCACAGCAATCAGACAACACAAAAAATAAAAGGCATCGAAATTGGCAAGGAAGCAGTCAAATTGTCCCTGTTTGCAGATGACATGATATTATATATAGAAAACCCTAAAGAATCCACTCCAAAACTACTAAATCTGATATCTGAATTCAAAAAAGGTGTGGTATACAATATTTATACACAGAAATCTGTTGCAATCCTATTCACTAGCAATGAACAAGCAGAAGGAGAAATCAGGAAAACAATTCCATTCACAATTACATCAAAAAGAATAAAATAACTATGAATAAGCCTAACCAAGGAAGTGAAACACCTATACTGTGAAAAGTACAAGGCACTCATGAGCAAATTAAAGAAGATACCAATAAATGGAAACACATCCCATGCTCATTGGATAGGAAGAATTAATACTGTCAAAATGACCATCCTACCTAAAGCAATCTACAGATTCAATGCAATCCCTATCAAAATACCAACATCATTCTTCAATGAGCTAGAGCAAATATTTCTAAAATTCACATGGAACCACGCAAGACCCCAAAAAGCCAAAGCAATCCTGACAAGGAAGAATAAAGAGGGGGGAATTATGCTCCCTGACTTCAAGCTGTACTACAAAGCCACAGTAATCAAGAAAATTTGGTACTGGCACAAAAACAGACCCATAGACCGATGGAAAAGATTAGAGAGCCCAGATATAAACCCAAGCATATGTGGTCAATTAGTATATGATAAAGGAGCCATGGACATACAATGGGGAAATGACAGCCTCTTCAGCAGCTGCTGTTGGCAAAACTGGACAGTTACATATAAGAGAATGAAACTGAATTATTGTTTAACCCCATACACAAAAGTAAACTCAAAATGGATCAAGGACCTGAATGTAAGTCTTGAAACCATAAAACTCTTAGAAAAAAACATAGACAAAAATCTCTTGGACATAAACATGAGCAACTTCTTCATGAACATATCTCCCCAGGCAAGGGAAACAAAAGCAAAAATGAACAAGTGGGACTATATCAAAGTAAAAACTTCTGTATAGCAAAGGACACCATCAGTAGAACAAAAAGACATCCTACAGCTTGGGAGAATATATTTATAAATTACATATCCTATAAGGGGTGGAAAGCCAAATTTTATAAAAAGCTCATGCACAACAACAAATGAAAAGCAAATAAGCCAATTAAAAAATAGGCAGAGGATCTGAACAGACACTTCTCCAAAAAAGAAACTCAGATGGCCCACAGGCACATGAAAGATGCTCCACGTTGCTAATCATCAGAGAAATGCAAATTAAAACCACAATGAGATATTACCTCGCACCAGTCAGGATGGCCACCATCCAAAAGACAACAACAAATGTTGGACAGGATGTAGAGAAAAGGGAACCCTCCTACACTGCTGGTGGGAATGCAAATTAGTTCAACCATTGTGGAAAGCAGTATGGAGATTCCTCAAAAAACTCCAAATAGAAATACCATTTGACCCAGGAATTTCACTCCTAGGAATTTACCCTAAGAATGCAGCAGCCCAGTTTAAAAAAGACATATGCATCCCTATGTTTATCACAGCACTATTTACAATAGCCAAGAAATGGAAGCAACCTAAATGTCCATCAGTAGATGAATGGATAAAGAAGATGTGGTACATATACACAATGGAGTATTATTCAGCCATAAGAAGAGAACAAATCCTACCATTTGCAACAACATGGTTGGAGCTAGAGGGTATTATGCTCAGTGAAATAAGCCAGGTGGAGAAAGACAAGTATCAGATGACTTCACTCATCTGTGGAGTATAAGAACAAAGGAAAAACTGCAGGAACAAAACAGCAGCAGACTCACAGAACCCAAGAATGGACTAACAGTTACCAAAGGGAAATGGACTGGGGAGGATGGGTGGGAAGGGAGGGATAAGGTGAAAAAGGGACATTAATATTAGCACATATAATGTAGGGGACACGGACACGGGGAAGGTAGTATAGCTCAGAGAAGACAAGTAGTAATTCTATAGCATCTTACTATGCTCACAGACAGTGACTGTAATGGGGTATGTGGTGGGTACTTAATAATAGGGGGAGTCTAGTAACCATAATGTTGCTCATGTAATTGTACATTAGTGATATGAGAAATAAAAATTAAAAAATGAAAAATTAGCTCAAACATAACTATTCACGCTTATACATTTTTAAAATTAGAAAAATTAGAAATATGACTGATGAATGAAACAGTTCTAATCACTGCTCCTCCTTCCCGGTTCTACCTCTGCTGCAGTTGCTTAGTTCATAATTTGTAAGCTCAGCCTCTGCCAGTTTCACAGCCATTTCTAAATGTGTCTGACTTTATATCAGGCCTGGAAAATATTTGGCCCACAGTTAGGCATCTGGATGTTCACCAGTATTTTTCTAACTTTGGAGATATTAAAGAAAATGTTATTCGTGACATTTGCTAAAACAATAAAGGTGATTTATTCAGGAACAGTATTGTAATAGGGAGGGGAATACTGCAAAGGGGTTTTGTCATGGGTAGAAGATTGGGCTTAACTCCAATTTCCTTCCTTAACATGGAAAAGTAGGAATTTATAGCCAAAGAGCAGGGTTGTGTGGCAGGGGTTGGTGGATGGAAAATTAATAACAGAAAACAGGGGAAACAGAGGATTCTGTCTAAGCCAACCTAGCAGAATTTTTATTCTATGTAGGCCAGAGTGATCCTCATCACCTGGGCAATGGTTGGGAACGAGAAATCTAACCACATGCCAGGGGGACCAGAAGGAGGCATTCTGCTTAGTCTGACTTAACATGGTTCTTGCAAAGATTGGGCTCTAAAGACATTCCAAAGTATGGGGCCTAGCCAAGAAATGAGCTCAGAGGACCCTGACTGATCAAGGAAATAATCTTTGTCTGAGAGGAAAAGATCAATTTTATTCTTAGCTATTATCCCCTTAGAAATTCAATTTCTAATTACACTACTTCTTAAAATGTCAACAACTTGGACTATGATGAAAAATGTAATAGAAATAAATAAATCACTTTCTCTCTTCAGTCTGGCAGAAAAATACCAGTTGTTCATATAATTTATCTTGTGGTTTACCAGTGTTCAACCATCACATACATTTTATATGGTTGAAATCACTAAATATAGAACTGTATTTCAAATTTTGAATTTTTTGTTTTCCTTCCAATATGAAGTTTTATTTGTGTGAAAATTGAGGGGAAAAATGTAAAACTAATATAGTGCTTATCTTTAAATATATGATATATTTAATAAAACATAGATCACAAAAATGACAGAGCCAGAAAAAATAGAATATGAAAATTTGAAAATTACAAAATTCTGTCTTTATTCAATAGGAGGGATTTGTAGTATACCTATTATGAGCAAACAGAAAATGATTTGTGGTGTTTTAGAAACTATAATATGGGGAAAGATACCAGAACACCTTCACAGAGAAATTGTCTAGTAGGTTAGGAGTCAGGGTCTTAGCATGTCAGGTGCAAGTTTGTTGGACGGAGGTGTGGGAGGCACAGGTGGCAGCATTAAATATGATGGTCAGGAAGGGCAAACCTGAGAAGATAACATTTTTCTCAGAGGCTTGCAGGGGAGGACAAACAGATTTAAAACTCCTTAACAAAATGACTTGAGGCCTTCTAACCAGTCTCCATGTACCTACAGTTGTCTCCCTACAGTATATTCTTATACAGCAGCCTGATGGGATTCAGGATAGGCTTTACCAACATATGACACATTGAACATGGTAAGCTGCAAAATAGGAGGAAACAGCACAAGTGGGGAGCTCACTTTGACCCTCCCTTCCAGCCTTCTCTCCTGAAACAGATCATAAAATCCTCACCTGAGAGATGGCCCCTCTACCCGGGGAAAGGAGCTTCCTTATCTCTGAACAAACAGGCTTTGCTTAATTTCCCCATTTACTACACTTAAACCTCCTATTCTGTAACCTATTATATTTCTCTATGACTTCCCACTCTTCATCAAATCTACTATAAAGATACTCAAGTCCATTTCTTTCAGTTTTCATTTTCTTATGAATCAGGCTCCCATGTCACACTAATGTATATTAAATAAATTCATATGCTTTCAATCTGTTAATCTGTCTTTGTCAGTTTAATTTTCAGACCCATCCAGGGAGTTTAAAATGGCCAAGGAATATTTTCCTCCCTTATAGGTCCAAAGGCAAGACTATTTCTTCTGATTTTGTATAAATATGATGTGGTATGAATGGAAGAGGGTAACAAAATTATGACTAACTTTATTCCATAAACTTAATTTTTTAGGTTTGTGTGAAATAAAACACATAATTTGCACAAATTATGATAGACTCTATTTTGATTGGGGTACATTTATCATATTCATTCTGATCTGACTGAGATTGGTGGATCATTTGAGGGAAAGATAATTTACTGATATTACAAACTTGGATTTTATGAAGAGGGTTTCCTATTTCTTTCAACAATTTTACACTTTATTTTTCCCATGAAATTGCCAATTTCTTAGAGATTCTGAATTCTATTGGTCTGTTATTTATAATGTACTTTAAAATAAATTTGATGTCTTTTGTATTTACAGACATTTAAAAATGTCTGTAGATTGTATCTTTTTTCCTTGAACTTGTTTGCCTAAGTTGTTCTATTTCAGTTTTATTTTTAAGAAACCACTTTTAGCTTTTAAAAATATTATATCCCTTTATTTTTTGGTTTCTAATCTTATCAGCTTATTAGTTAATGTTTTTTATTTCCTTTCATTTTCTTTTCTTTAAATTGGAAACTGTACTTTTCAAAATTTTGCTTACTAATTTGTTCATAAATATCTAAGAAGGCCACAAATTATTCCATGACTATTACATTGTCAAAATTTCATTTTATTACTTTTATTATAATAATACCAATATGAAATCCTATTTTACATTCCTTTAGACATATTTTACATTAATTTCTACTCCATTTTTGTCATGATAATGATAATGCTAAAAATTGAAAATGTATTTTCTATCAATTAATTTCCAAATTTTCTGTGACATTTGTGATTTACATTTATAAAAATGTACTACGTGATAACGTATTTGTATATATTTCCCCATACTAATGAATGAAAACTAGTATTTTTAGTTAGTATTTTCATAGCATAAGTGCAAAATATAGTTACCACATTGAATAGTCATACTTGTATGATCATTTTTATTGCATTATTTTGTATTAGAGTAAAATTTACTCATTCTCACACTTCTTACAAACATGGTATTTAGTATGTATTTGATGAAACAATGAGCATGTGAACAGCCCTTTCCATTTTCTTCCAATGTAAAGTTTTTTTATTTACTGTTACATATAGAATTACCTTAAGTGTGCACTGATAGCATCCTCTGAAACACTTTCAGCAATTATTTCCCTAGACAACTTAAGACAAACTGTTTTGTTAATGGGTACTGTTTCAGAATTGTCCAAAGTTTTTTCAATCTCAGTTTTCTGTGAAAAAATTTTAAGTATTTCTTCTATATTTCTTGTTTGCAATTATGAAACTTCAACTCATGTAGGTATGAACTATCATCATTCATTGAACTTGTCTCTCTTACTAGAACTGTGATTTTAGAGGCAGTGTTTCAATGTTGGCTCTTGGGCTTTGTTCCAGGACATCTTTCTGGTTAATATAAATATAGCAGCAGTCAGCTGGTGAAGAGAAAAAAGCAATTTCCAAACTCAGCATATACGCAGAAAGGCAATCCTTATCACATATCCACACAGATTTTTAAAATAATTCCCAAAGGAAAAGGGTAAAGAGACTTACATAAATTATGGTATATCAAATTTTACAGCATTATTTCTACTTCTACCTTTTATCTTTGCTAGGAAATGTTTAATTTATATCTTCACTAGTTTCTATCTTATTCACATATAACAGAAAAAGAAGCTATGTCACCAAAAAGACTAGTCACAGGAAGGTTTAAGGATACGTGCTTTTAGATAACATAGAGTTATAATTGATGTTTTAAAATTTAGGTCTTATTTGCACTCATGGAGAGCTATGCTTGAATGTCGTTGCTGATTCTTTCCTGTCAGATGAATTTGTTTTTGTCATTTCCATCCCTCTTTCAATCTGAATCTAAAATAAAGACTCCAAAGACTGCAAACTCTTGTCACCACTCTTTGGATTGTTAGATGCATTCTAGCCAACAGCTGTTACCTATGTTTTATGGAATTCCTTTCTGCTTCATTGGCTTCTGGGAATCCATACTGATGTCGAAGTATATAATAGCATGTGCAGCGGAATTCCTTTTGCTTTGAAATTGGTAAATAAGCCCTAAAGGAGAGAAAGAGGCTTCTATATAATGATACATTCTAAAGAAAGCTATAACTACTTTTGGCCACATTCACTTTAGGGCTCATAAATAAGTGACCTAGATTTTATGTAATTACTCCTGGGCCCTGTATAGACAGCGCTGACGTTTACCGGTATCTGCTCACTTGAGTTTAATGTCCGCGGTGGTAGGCAGTTTGTGGCTCATTGACAGTTACCTACCTTTCTTCTCCTCTTCCAGATTAAGTGTTTTCTCTGTCACCACAGAGTTTATTGAGCTGTGAGCAGTACTAGCTGTGAATTGTTGAGGAGTTATTATCCTTGAGGAACATCCTCAACAAATATAGAAATAGAATTGGAATATCCAATGGATTCTCCATTCCCACAGTTCCCAATGGGCATGAGCCCTACTTGTACATAATAGTAAACTTAGTGACACCCCCATTATTGGCTTTTCTGCTTACCCTTCATTTTGTCCTTCTCTTCTTCATTTGTGTTCTCGGAGATTACCTTTGACCTAATCTGAGTCTAAATCCTTGTTGCAGGGTCTTCTTTTGAAGGAAAACAAGGTTAAGACAGTCCCTCTTTCCACAGATATATGTAAGTGGAACATTGAAAGGATAGAGGGGGGGAAATTAGAAACTGTGAATTAAAAATCTAAGTGGAAGAAAGCTTGGCTTATCGGCACCCATTCATTCAATTGGAGTTCGTCTTTCTTTACCAAGCCAGCAAATGATAGCAGCTCCAGGAAAAAAACTGGTAAATGATGAGGATATCAGGAAGATGTGGGTGTATTTTATTGCTCTGTGAGGTTTCTGTTTATTAAGAGAATTTCTGTTTTTCCTTCAGTGCCTATCTATGGAAAGGTAGATAACAAAATATTGGAATGAGATGAAAGAAAGGGAATAAAATTGTGGTGGAGAAATTTGCACTTCTGCTATTTTCTATGGGACAATAATCATCAGACGGGAAGCTGAGGGTGGGCAAAATGTTTGAAGGGTGTAGAAAGGTATGGACTTCAAACTATAATATAAATATGTAATAACCTGTATAGTATAGTGACTATAGTTAATAATACTGTATTGAATATTTGAAAATTAATAAAATCTTAAAAATCCTCATCACAATAAAAAAGAAAAAAATTTAATTTGTAACTATGGAAGTGACAGTTGATAACTAGGCTTATTGTGGTGATCATTTAATAGTGGATACAAATATCAAATCAGTTTGCTGTATATCTGAAATAATATAATGGCAAATGTCAATTATACCTCATAAAAAAGGAGAGAAAAATTGAAACTGGTATGTAATAAAGTAATAATTATGGAAACTAGGAAGGGTTTTGAGTAAAAGTAGTGCTTAGTGAAAAGCTAGAGCTGTTTAATATTTATATGCCACAAAGTTATACCCTGATTAATGCTTATGTATATATACATATGTAAACATACACATATTGTATACCCAATTATACATATATGTATATACATATGTTCATGCATACATCAAGATGATAGAGATATATTGGAAGGATAAAAGTAGTGAGAAACTTCATGTTGGCTGTGCCATTTACTCAACAAACAATTAAGCATCTGTTAAGTTCTGAATATATGCTCTGATAGCTGTAAAAAGACAGTAGAAGGACACCCTTTTTCCCTAGGGCGGATAGCAGGAGTATTAGGAAGTTGTGATCTGAAGGATCAGAAGATGATACACACGAAAACCAGTCCATGTGAGAGTATTGGACAGTGAGTGAATGTAACAGGGAACACTGCAGGGATGGGAAGAAAACAAATCATGGACATCATCTTGGCATGTTTGAACAATTTAAATAAACCCAATGAGGCTAGAATGCAAGGAATAAAAACAAGTGAGCTCATGTCACAGGTGTGGTGGGAGACACACAATACAACTCAATTATATAGGACTGCATAGACTATGATATGGCACTTGATTTTTATTCTGAGTGCAGATGAAAGTCATTAATGAGTTCATAGAAAGATCTAATATATTATAATTAATAAGAAATCTCTCAGACCTAAGTAGGGAATGCATTGGAAGAGGTCATGAAAGAAAGGATGAAATTTGGATTATTATAATAATTTATGTCATAAATGATCACTTGAATTAGGATTATACCTAAAAAAATTGGATTTGAAATATAAATTGGATACTATATTGTTGACAGGATTGGCTGATGAATTGGAAGTTGCTGAAGAAAGAAAGGAAGAATTTGCGATTGCTCCTGCAAAATTGGCTTGTAGAACTGGATGGATTACATTTCTTGCGATGAGGAAGATTTGTAGCAAAGGCCATGTATGATATCAGAAGAAATAAATGGCATTATTAACTGTTGTCATTTTGGTAGATTATATTATAACACATTTTGACTAGTTAAAAAAATATTGCCTTATTCTTTGGTATGAATCTCTGCTCTAAATAATATTTCTCATTTTTTTCTCTCTAAACCATCTTATTCACTAATTGTAGAAGACTGTGGTGGTATTGCTAAAGAAGAAAAGATGGGGAAGGAACATGAGAATAACTACAAAATCTAATGTATTTCAAGAAAGATTATAAATAACAAATAGTTCCAATCAGGGATAGAATAGGACACATCTAAAATAAAGGTGGACAGGGGCTACATCCAGTGAACATAGGTTTCAAGAGACATGTGTAGACAGCATAGTCAGTGAGCTACACAACCAAGGAAGTTTACAAGATTACATTAATAAGTAACAGTGTTATAAGGAAAATTGTGAGATGATAAAATGTTTTTGTTTTGTTTCCTTTATTTTTTAAACTGTCTTTAGACCCTCAAGAAAGCTGAAAGGATAGATCACCACTATTTTTTAGGAAAATGAGGTAATGTAAACAAATGACAGAAAACAGAGCTGTTCAACTTGCATATTGTTGCCTTCTTTCTATGAAGGAAGAAAAGTCAACAAAATGTCGCAAAATGGGTAAACAGTTGTTAAAAGACAGTAACTTGAGGAAAATTCTATACTGATATAAATATAGTTTAATAAAAATACTTTCAAACAAAAATAAAAGAACAAATTGTGTCTATAAATTAGATATGACCACATATAAATATCCAGAATGAGTTTCTATAAACATTAAGAGCTAGTGATAACACGTATATTTTATGTTATTTAGGTATATTGATAACACAATTATTAGGATGTGTATTTTATAAAAGTTTTGATATGAAAATGTAAAAATGTATTTTATGTTTGACAATGTATTTTTGTCAGAAGTAATGCCTCCAAACATTTATTATTAATGTCATTTTATTGCAAGCAATATAAAACAAATACAATTAAAAGGACAGAAGAGAGATTAAAGATGGCAGCATGGGAGGTGAGACAGAGGCTTCCTCCTAAAACCACATATAATATGGAAATAAAACAAATACAACTACTCTGGAAAGAGCAACAGGAAAGAGGACTGCAACAAACTGCATACACCTGGAGACAAGAGCAGACTTCACAGAAAAGGGTAATGTACTAAAGCTGTGGTCCTCCAGGAACCAAGCCCTTCCCCCACCCCAGCTCACTGGCAGGAGTAAGAGGAATGGAACAAGGAGGAAGTGGAGATTTGGGACTGCTGAATACCTAACTCTGGAGATCTGCTCTGGGAGCAAAAACCCACATTTCAGGGTGCTTTCATGATATTCTCATAATTAGGGGGTTGGAAAGCTAAGACAGGCAGAATTCCTGGAGAGACTAAGATTCCAGCTGCTTGTGGAAAGCAGTGATCCATATCCAGCTGCTCTGGGACAAAAGAAAGGTGGACAGTCTGAGAGACTTCCAACAAAGAAGGCCTTAGCAAGAGGGCTGCTAAAGGGGCAAGGATTGCACAGAGTTTACTGCTCAGGAGAAAGGACAGGTAGACAAAATTGTCTGGGTGCACTCTGCCCAGCAGATTGGGAGCTTTCAAGATTTTCAGGTGGTCCAGCTCCCTTGCTGCCTACACAGCTCCAAGAACTCCTTCTGTGACAGGCAGTCTACTGCACATTTCTACTGGCCAACCCCACAGGGCTTGCAAACTGGGAAACCCTACCCCAGCATTAGGCCAGCCAGAGGGAAGATCTGTCTACAGCAACTAAAAACACAAAGCACAGAGGCATACCTGTGTGCTCGGCTCACTGGTTCAGGCAGTGGAAAAAGGCATAGCAGCCGGGAAGCAGGATTCAGCTCTTTCCTCCGCGAGGCACAAATACCACTCCCCTGCAATCCTCGATATTGCTTCAGGGCTGAGCACCTCCAGAGAGTAGAGTTTCTGGGCACTAGAGGGCACCATACACAAATATGAAACACCAAAGGAAACTGGTCCAGAGTAAAATTATGAATACAACTCCTGAGAAAGATTTAAATGATATGGACCTCATGACTCTCCCTGAAAGGGAGTTCAAAATAAAAATCATTAACATGCTCATGGAGGTACGGAAAGATATTCAAGAGCTCAGGAATGAATTATGGTTGGAGAGCCAATCATTGAAGAGCACAATGGACGGTATTAAAAGCAGATTGAATACAGTGGAGGAGACGATAAATGAAATAGAAACTAGAGAAGAGGAATACAAAGAAGCTGAGGCAGAGAGAAAAAAGGACATCTAAGAATGAAAGAATATTGAGAGAACTGTGTGACCAATCAAAACACAACAATATTCGCATTATAGGGGTACCAGAAGAAGAAGAGAGAAAAAGGGATAGAAAGTATCTTTGAGGAAGTGATTTCTGAAAACTTCCCCAATCTGGGGAAGGAGATAGTCTCTCAGGCCATGGAGGTGCACAGATCTCCCAACACAAGTGACCCAAGGAAGACAACATCAAGACATACAGTAATTAAAATGGCAAAGATCAAGGATAAGGACAGACTATTAAAAGCAGCCAGAAGAGAAATAAGATCACCTACAAAGGACAGCCCATTAGGCTATCATCAGACTTCTCAGCAGAAACCTTACAGGCCAGAAGGGAGTGACATGATATATTTACTGCAATGAAGCAGAAGGGCCTTGAACCAAGATTACTTTATCAGGCAAGATTATCATTTAAATTTAAAGTAGGGATTAAACAATTTCCAGGTAAGCAAAAGCTGAGAGAATTTACCTCACACAAACCATCTCTACAGTGTACTTTGGAGGGACTGCTATAGATGGAAGCATTCCTATGGTTTAATAGCTGTCACCAGAGGTAATAAAACCACAGTAAAGAAAGTAGAACATCTAATTACCAAGAAACCACAAAATTAAATAAACTATCCCAAAGTCAATCAAGGAATAGACAAACAGTACAGAATATGATACCTGATATATAAAGAATGGAGAAGGAAGAAAAAGGAGGAAAAAAAAAAGAACCTTTAGACTGTGTTTGTAATAGCATATTAAGTGAGTTAAGTTAGACTCTTAGATAGTAAGGAAGTTAACCTTGACCCTTTGGTAACCACGAATCTGAAGCCTGCAATGCCAATAACTACATACCTATCCATAATCACCCTAAATTTAAATGGACTGAATGCACCAGTCAAAAGACATAGAGTCACTGAATGGATAAAAAAGCAAGACCCATCTATATGCTGCTTCAAGAGACTCAATTCAAACCCAAAGACAAACACAGACTAAAATTGAAGGGATGGAGAAAGACATTTCATTCAACTAAAAGGGAGAAAAAAGCAAAGTTGCAGTACTTATATCAGACAAAGTAGACTTCAAAACAAAGAAAGTCACAGGAGACAAATAAAGACATTACATAATGATAAAAGGGTCAATCCAACAAGAAGATATAACCATTATAAATATCTATGAACCCAACACAGGAGCACCTACATATGTAAAACAAATACTAACAGAATTAAAAGGGGAAATAGAATGCAATGCATTCATTCTAGGTAGACTTCAACACACCACTCACTCTGAAGGACATTTCAACCAGACAGAAAATAAGTAAGGGGAGAGAGGCACTGAAAAACACATTAGAACAGATCGACCTAACAGACATCTACAGAACTCTACACCCAAAAGCAGCAGAATACATATTCTTCTCAAGTGCACATGGAACATTTTCAATAATAGGTAATATCCTAAGCCACAAAAAGAGCCTCAGTAAATTCAAAAAGATTGATATTGTACCAACCAGCTTTTCAGACAACAAAGGAATGAAACTAGAAATGAATTACTCAAAGAAAGTGAAAAATCCCACAAATACATGGAGGCTTAATAACATGCTCCTAAATAATCAATGGATCAATGACCAAATTAAAACAGAGATCAAGCAACACATGGAGACAAATGACAGCAATACTTCAACACTGCAAAAACTGTGGGATGAAGTGAAGGCCGTTCTAAGAGGAAACTATATTGCAATACAGGCCTACCTCAGGAAAGAAGAACATTCCCATATGAGCAGTCTAAACTCACAATTAATGAAACTAGAAAAAGAAGAACAAATGAGACCCAAAGTCAGTACAAGGAGGGACATAATAAAGATTAGCCAGAAATAAATAAAATCAAGAAGAATAAAACAATAGAAAGGATCAACGAAAACAAGAGCTGGTTCTTTGAGAAAATAAACAAAATAGGCAAACCTCTAGCCAGACTTATCAAGAAAAATAGAGAGTCTACTCAAATAAACAGAATCAGAAATGAGAAAGGAAAAATCATGACGGACAGCACAGAAATATAAAGAACTATTAAAGAATACTATGAACATTTATGTGCTAACAAACTGGATAACCTAGAAGAAATGGACAACTTTCTAGAAATATACAAACTTCCAAGGCTGACCCAGAAACAGATAATCTCAACAGACCAATTACCAGCAACGAAATTGAACTGGTAATCAGAAACATACCTAAGAACAAAACACTTGACCCAGATCGCTTCACCACTGAATTTTATCAAACATTTAGTGAAGACCTAATACCCATCATCCTTAAAGTTTTCCAAGGAGTAGAAGATAAGGGAATACTTTCAAACTCATTCTATGAGGCCAGCATCATTCTAATACCAAAACCAGGCAAAGACACCACAAAAAAAGAAAATCGCTGACCAATATCCCTGATGAACATAGATGCAAAGATACTCAATGAGATATTAGCAAACCTAATTCAAAAATACATCAAACAATCCATCATGATCAAGTAGGATTTATTCCAGGGATGCAAGGATGCTAAAACATTTGAAAATCCATCATCATCCACCACATTAACAAAAAGAAGGACAAAAATCACATGATCATCTCCATACCTGCTGAAAAATCATTCGACAAAATTCAACATCCATTCATGATAAAAACTCTCAAGAAAATGGGTATAGAGGGCAAGTATCTCAACATAATAAAGGCTATATATGACAAACCCACAGCCAACATTATACTTAACAGTGAGAAGCTGAAAGCATTTCCTTTATGACTGGGAACAAGACAAGGATGCCCACTCTCCCCACTTCTATTCAACAGAGTACTAGAGTTCCTAGCCATGACAATCAGACAATTCAAAGAAATAAAAGGCACCCAGATTGGGAGGGAAAAGTTAAACTGTCTCTGTTTGCAGATGACATGATAATGTACATACAAATCCCTAAAGAATCTACTCAAAAACTACTAGAGATAATATCTGAATACAGCAAAGTTGCAGGGTACAAAATTAATGTGTAGAAATCTGTGGCATTCCTATACACAAACAATGACCTAGCAGAGAGAGAAATCAGAAAAAAAAATCCTTTCAAAGTTGCATCAAAAAGAATAAAATACCTAGAAGTAAATCTAACCAAGGAAGTGAAAGACCTATACTCTGAAAACTACTAGACACTCATGAGAGAAATTAAAGAAGATACCAATAAATGGAAACACATCCCTTGTTCATGGATTGGAAGAATTAATATTGTCAAAATGGTCATCCTGCCTAAAGCAATCTACAGATTCAATGCAATTCCTATCAAAATACCAACAGCATTTTTCAACGAACTAGAGAAAATCATTCTATAATTCATATGGAACCACAAAAGTCCCCGAATAGGCAAAGCAATCCTGAGAAGGAAGAATAAAGCTGGGGGGATTATGCTCCCCAACTTCAAGCTTTACTACAAAGCCACAGTACTCAAGACAATTTGGTACTGGCACAAGAACAGACCCATAGAGCAATGGAACAGACTAGAGAGCACTGATATAAACCCAACCATATATGGGCAATTAATATATGATAAAGGAGCCATGGACATACAATGGGGAAATGAGAGCCTCTTCAACAGCTGGTGTTTGCCAAACTGGACAGTTACATGCAAGAGGATGAAACTGGATTATTGTTTAGCCCCATACACAAAAGTAAAATCAAAATGGATCAAAGACCTGAATGTATGTCATGAAACCATAAAACTCTTAGAAGACAACATAGACAAAAATCTCCTGAATATAAGCATGAGTGACTTCTTCCTGAACGATCTCCTAGAGCAAGGGAAACAAAAGCAAAAGTGAACTCAAAGAACTATATCAAACTAAAAATTTCTGTACGGCAAAGGATAGAACGAAAAGGCATACTGCAGTATTCGAGAATATATTTGTAAATGACATATCTGAGAAGGCGTTAATGTCCAAAATATATAAAGAGCTCACACACCTCAACAAACAATAAGCAAATAACCCGATTAAAAAATGGGCAGAGGATATGAAGAGACAGTTCTCCAAAGAAATTCAGATGGCTAACAGACACATGAAAGATGCTCCACATCACTAATCATCAGGGAAATGCAAATTAAAACCAAAATGAGATATCACCTGACACCAGTTAGGATGGCCACCATCCAAAAAACTAAGAACAACAAATGCTGGTGAGGATGCAGAGAAAGGGGAAACTTCGTTCACTGCTGCTGGGAATGTAAGCTAGTTTAACCATTGTAGAAAGCAATATGGAGGTCTTCAAAAAAGTAAAAGTACAAATACCATTTGACCTGGGAATTCTATTCCTTGGAATTTACCCAAAGAATACAACTTCTCAGATTCAAAAAGACATATTCACCCCTATGTTTATTGCAGCACTATTTACAATAGCCAAGATATCGAAGCAACCTAAGTGTCCATCAGTAGATGAATGGATAAAGATGTGGTACGTATCCACAATGGAATACTATTCATCCATAAGAAAGAAACAAATCCTACCATTTACAACAACATGAATGGAGCTGGAGGATATTATGCTCAGTGAAATAAGCCAGGTGGAGAAAGACATGTCCCAAATGATTTCCGTCATTTGTGGAGTATAACAATGAAGGAAAACTGAAAGATCAAAATAGTAGCAGACTCAGAGGCTCCAAGAAGGAACTAGTGGTTACCAAAGGGAGGGGTTTGGGAGGGTGGGTGGGGAGGATGGGAGAAGGGGTTTGTGGGTATTATGTTTAGTACACATGGTGTGGGGAAGCACGGGGAAAGCAGTATAGCACAGAGAAGGCAAACAGTGAATCTGTGTCATCTTACTACACTGATGGACAGTGACTGAATTGGGGTGTGAGTGGGGACTTGATAATATGAGTAAATGTAGTAACCACATTGTTTTTTCATGTGAAACCTTCATAAGAGTGTATATGAATAATACCTTAATAAAAAAACAATTAACTAAGGAAAAAGTGATTTATTACATGGATTTGAAGTATTTCACAGAAACAAAAGAAAAGGCTGCTAAGATATGCCTCAGATCAGCCTCTGGAACAGGAGACAGGTGATTCTGGAACTCTAGAAACACTGTAGTAATGGGAGAGATCTACACAGGGTACCTCCTTAGAAAAAGCAACTCCAAGTTTTTCTTGTTATATATCATTCGTATTCAGATTTTAGAAGACTTTCATAGGCTTAGTTTGGTGATATATCCATCTCTCATCCTTGGGCCAGTAGAGAAAAAGCAACTTTGAATGACTGTCTAACCAAGACTGCTTACAATGGGGCACAGTAGCTTCTCAAAGTGAAGAGGGGAGGTTAAAAAAATATAAAACGGTCTAGTATGTTTGATGTATTCTGTCATAAATTTCAGTAATATGAACTTCTACAATTCTTTGAAAATAGGGTACATTAAATTTAAATGCTTATAGGTTATCAAATATAGTAATTTAAGACAAAATGAATAAGATGTTTTAAAGTATTTCTGATTCTAATCCTGAATATATAATTTCAGTCATAAAATTCTGCATTTTTATATCACTAACATAAATCTTTTATGAGTTATTTCTTTTATGAGTTATAATAAAATTTTATATTATTATCTCTTTTTATAGTTGTATGTTTTGAAATTAGAAGAGTCTCATTCTAAATTCTGCCAAAGATTTGTAATTTCTCTATCATATTTAACAATGTACTACTAGTATGATTTTTAAAAACACTGAACATGTGGAAACCATATTTGTCCTAATTATTTGAAAATGACTTTTAAATGTCAATTTCTTCATTTCTAAGATGAGTGATAGCTGTCACTTAATATTTCTCTGACAACTTTCCATAACATCACCACATTCAAAATGTTTTTACTAATTCATATTCAGATTTTCATCATATGGTTTAAAATTCTTCATAGAAACTTTATTTTAGGTTCTGTGAAAACAAAATCTTAGTAAACTACTATCAAGCTAAAGTCCTTGAACTTTAAATTTCATGACATCAACTAGTAAATCTTTCAAGGTACTTAAATATTTAACAATATATAAATATGAATAACCAATTATTGCTGCCTACAGCACTTCCAATTTTCCAATGCTTATATTCCTCTATCTTTATTCTTTACTTTCATAATATAACATTTTAGGAATTTTATTTAAATTTTTTTATTTCATTGGTGATTTTTCTGAAATATCCCACCATTTTACAAAAATACAAAACTATATCTGACTAATGAATTTGTCTGTATTTCAACTAACTCCATGTCTAAAAACTTCCCCAGAAGCCTCAGAAATAGAGTGTATACAAGGGTGGAAAATGGAAACCTATTTATATCTTCCTCTGAAACAAGAGATTAATTTATCTAGGATTCACTATTTTTATAATATATGAAATAATGATTAGAAGCCTGATTTAATTTATTTACCTTTTATTGAGAAACTTGGAGATGCAGGCCATTGTTCTGGGTACTATTTTCAGTAAGAGGCAAATCTACATTACCCATAAGTACCCAGTTATTTCTAAAAGTGTGCCAATAAAAATAATAATAGTTGTCAATTTGGGAATATAGTAGTCTAAGTATATTTCAAAAGAGAGTGAAGGTAGAAAAACAGTTCAAACCTGATAATTCTAAAAAATATTCAATGCAATACTGTTTACCATAGTAAATTTTTAAAGAGTGTATGCTATTTATTTTTAATACAATTGCTTGCTTATTGATAATAAATTATTTATATATATATGTTAATAATATGGTATCATATTGTAATTTAATAAAGTCATTTTAATATGGAGTTAGCAAAGAGAGCAATTGCATTTGATTTTTAGGGATGTGATATTCAATATGATAATATTCCTAAAGTGGAAGACTGAGGTATAGAAGAGGGAAGTCCAAGATGGTGATATAATAAGACTCTGAATTTACCTCCTCCCAGGCAGACCAAATTTATGGCTACATATGGAATAATTTTCACTGAAAAATAAATGAAAAGCAGCTTAACAACTCCCTTCAAAAGAGATAAAAAGACCATTGAGAGTATAGGAGAGGTAGAGATGTGGTCATGAAAATCAAAACTGCAATGGTATATCACCTTACATCTTTTATAATGGCTATTACCAAGAAGGGTAAGTGTTGGAGAGGATGTGGAGAAAAGCCTTATACACTGTTGGTGGAATATAAATTGGGGCAGCCACTATGGAAATAGTATAGAGGGTCCTCAAAAAATTAAAAATAGATCTACATATGATCCAGCTTTTTAGTTCTGGGTATTTATCTGAGGAAATAAAAACACCAATTAGAAATGATATATGCATCCCTGTGTTCATTACAGCAGTTTTTAAAATAGCCAAGAAATGAAAACAACCTGTTTACCCATTTATTCAAGTGATGAGTGGATAAAAAAGTTGTATATATATATATATATGTAAAAGAATACTACTCAGACATAAAAAAGAAGGAAATACATAGAAGGATATTGAGGGCACTATGCTAAGTGAAGTAAGTCAGACAGAGAAAGACAAATACTGTATGATTTCACTTACATGTGAAAGTTAAAAACAAAACAAAGAAAATAAAGGAAAACAAAACTCATAGATACAAAAAACAGATTCATGGTGTTCAGAGGAGAAGTGGTTTGGGGTAAGTAAATAGGTGAAGGGGGGTCAGGTGTACGGAGAGAGATGGTAACTACACTGATTATGATGATCACTTTGTAGTGTGCACAAATATCACATTATTATGTGATACACCGGAAACGAAAATAATGTTACATACCAATTGTTCCTCAAATCTTTTTAAAATGAGAAAATGAAAACAAAATGAAGAGTAAAATTTCCATTTAACTGCTGTTATCTTTTTTTTCTCTTTTTCTTACAATTTATTTTATTTTAGTATCATTAACCTACAATTACATGAGCAATATTGTGATGATTAAATTACCCCCTTCATCAGGTCCCCCCCACCAACCCTATTACAGTCACTGTCCATCAGCGTAGTGAGATGAGAATCACTACTTGTCTTCTCTGAGCTGCACAGTCCCGCCCCATGCACCCCAACCCTATGTCTGCCAATCGTAATGCCCCTTTTACCCTCTTATTGCTCCCTTCCCGCCCTTCTTCCCCAGTCCCTTTCCCTTTGGTAACTATTAGTCCGTTCTTGGGTTCTGTGAGTCTGCTGCTGTTTTGTTCCTTCAGTTTTTTTTTTGTTCTTATACTCCACATATGAGTGAGATCATTTGGTACTTGTCTATTTCACCTTGGCTTATTTCACTGAGCATAATACCCTCCAGCTCCATCCATGTTGTTGCAAATGGTAGGATTTGTTTTATTCTTATGGCTGTGTAATATTCCATTGTGTATATGTACCACATCTTCTTAATCCATTCATCTACTGATGGGCACTTAGGTTGCTTCCATTTCTTGGCTATTGTAAGTAGTGCTGCAATAAACATAGGGGTGCATCTGTCTTTTTGAAACTGGGCTGCTGCATTCTTAGGGTAAATTCCTAAGAGTGGGATTCCTGGGTCATATGGTATTTCTATTTTGAGTTTTTTGAGGGTCTATACTGCCTTCCACAATGGTTGAACTAATTTGCATTCCCACCAGCAATGTAGGAGGGTTTCCCTCTCTCCACATCATCGCCAACATTTGTTGTTGTTTGTATTTTGGATGTTGGCCATCCTCACTGGTGTGAGGTGATATCTCATTGTGGTTTTAATCTGCATTTCTCTGATGATTAGCGATGTGGAGCATTTTTTCATGTGCCTGTTGGCCATCTGAATTTCTTCTTTAGAGAAGTGTCTATTCATGTCCTGTGCCCATTTCTTAATTGGGTTATTTGCTTTTTGTTTGTTAAGGTG
>JAQQAC010002701.1:1869396-1960346 GCA_029783875.1 Phataginus tricuspis | reverse complement strand
GGCTCCTTTATCAAATATTAATTGACTGTAGGTGGTCGGGTTAATATTTGGATTTTCTATTCTGTTCCACTGGTCTGTGGGTCTGTTTTTGTGCCAGTACCAAATTGTCTTGATTACTGTAGCTTTGTAGTAGAGCTTGAAGTCAGGGAGCATAATTCCCCCTGTTTGATTCCTCCTTCTAAGGGTTGTTTTGGTTATTCGGGGTCTTTTCTGGTTCCACATGAATTTTAGAATTATTTGTTCCAGTTCATTGAAGAAAGCTGTTGGTAGTTTGATAGGGGTTGCGTTGAATCTGTAGATTGCTTTAGGTAGTATAGACATTTTGACAATATTTATTCTTCCTAGCCAAGAGCAGAGGATGCATTTCCATTTGTTAGTGTCTTCCTTAATTTCTCCTAGGAGTGTCTTGTAGTTTTCAGAGTACAGGTCTTTCACTTCCTTCGTTAGGTTTATTCCTAGGTATTTTATTCTTTTAGGTGCAATTGTGAATGGAATTGTTTATCTGATTTCTCTTTCTGTTAGCTCATCATTAGTGTATAGGAAAGCAACAGATTTCTTTGTGTTAATTTTATATCCTGCAACTTTGCTGAATTCAGATATTAGTTCTAGTAGTTTTGGAGTGGAGTCTTTAGGGTTTTTTATATACAGTATCATGTCATCTGGAAATAGTGACAATTTGACTTCTTCTTTACCAATCCGGATGCCTTGTATTTCTTTGTTTTGTCTGATTGCTGGGGCTAGGACCTCCATTACTATGTTGAATAACAGTGGAGAGAGTGGGCACCCCTGTTTTGTTCCCGAACTTAGATGAAAAGCTTTCAGTTTCTCGCTATTAAGTATGATGTTAGCTGTGGGTATGTCATATATAGCCTTTATGATGTTGAGGTGCTTGCCATCTATACCCATTCTGTTGAGAGTTTTAATTAAAAATGGATGCCGAATTTTGTCAAATGCTTTTTCAGCATCTATGGAGATGATCATGTGGTTTTTGTTCTTTTTTTGATGTGATGGATGATGTTGATGGATTTTCGAATGTTGTACCATCCTTGCATCCCTGGGATGAATCCCACTTGAACATGGTGTATGATCCTCTTGATGTATTTTTGAATTCGGTTTGCTAATATTTTGTTGAGTATTTTTGCATCGACGTTTATCAGGGATATTGATCTGTAATTTTCTTTTTTAGTGAGGTCTTTGCCCGGTTTTGGTATTAGAGTGATGCTGGCTTCATAGAAAGAGTTTGGAAATATTCCCTCCTCTTCTATTTTTTGGAAAACTTTAAGGAGAATGGGTGTTATTTCTTCTCTATATGTCTGGTAGAATTCAGAGGTGAATCCATCAGGTCCAGGGGTTTTGTATTTGGGTAGTTTTTTGATTACTGATTCAATTTCTTTGCTGGTGATTGGTCTGTTTAGTTTTACTGTTTCCTGCTTGGTGAGTCTTCGAACGCTGAAATTTTCTAAGAAGTCGTCCATTTCTTCTAGGTTTTCCAGCTTTTTAGCATACAAATGCTCGTAATATTCTCTTATAATTCTTTGTATTTCTGTGGGGTTCGTCGTTATTTTTCCTTTCTCATTTGTGATTCTGTTTATGTGTGTAGATTTTCTTTTTCTCTTAATGAGTCTGGCTAGGGGTTTATCTATTCTGTTTATTTTTTCAAAGAACCTGCTTTTGGTTTCATTGATTTTTTCTATTGTGTTATTCTTCTCAATTTTATTTATTTCTTCTCTGATCTTTATTAGTTCTCTCCTTCTGGTAACTTTGGGCCTCATTTGTTCTTTTTCCAATTTCAATAATTGTGTCCTTAGACTGTTCATTTGGGAATGTTCTTCCTTCTTTAAATGGGCCTGGATTGTAATGTACTTTCCTCTTAAGACTGCCTTCTCTGCGTCCCACAGAAGTTGTGGCTTTGTGTTGTTGTTGTCATTAGTCTCCATATATTCTTTGATTTCTGTTTTGATTTGGTTGTTAACCCATTGATTCATTAGGAGAATGTTGTTAAGTCTCCATGTATTTGTGAGCCTTTTTGATTTCTTTCTGAAATTTATTTCTAGTTTTATACTTTTGTGATCTGAGAAGTTGTTTGGTAGGATTTCAATATTTTTTAATTTACTGAGGTTCTTTTTGTGGCCTAGTTTGCAGTCTATTCTGGAAAATGTTCCATGTGCACTTGAGAAAAATGTGTATCCTGCTACTTTTGGGTGCAGAGTTCTGTTGATATCTGTTAGGTCTATCTGTTCTAGTGTGTTGTTCAGTGCCTCTGTGTCTTTACTTATACTCTGCCTGGTTGATCTATCCTTTGGAGTGAGTGGCATGTTAAAGTCTCCTAGAATAATTGCATTGCTGTCTATTTCATCCTTCACTTCTGTTAGTATTTGTTTCACATATGCTGATGCTCCTGTGTTGGGTGCGTATATATTTACAATGGTTATATCTTCTTGTTGGACTGACCCCTTATCATTATGTAATGTCCGTTTTTATCTCTTGCTACTTTCTTTGTTTTGAAGTCTATTTTATCTCATACAAGTACTGCAACACCTGCTTTTTTCTCTTTGTTGTTTTCTTGAAATATCTTTTTCCATCCCTTCACTTTTAGTCTGTGTATATCTTTGGGTTTGAGGTGAGTCTCTTGTAAGCAGCATATAGATGGATCTTGCTTTTTTATCCACTCTGTTACTCTGTGTCTTTTGATTGGTGCATTCAGTCCATTTACATTAAGGGTGATTATTGATAGATATGTTCTTATTTCCATTGCTGGCTTTAGATTCGTGGTTACCAAAGATTCAAGGGTTGCTTCTTTACTATCTGAAAATCTAACTTAACTTTCTTGTTAAGTTATTGTGAACACCATCTGATGTTTCTTTATCTCTCCCTTCCTATTCTTCCTCCTCCTTTCTTTATATATTAGGTGTTTTATTCTTTGCCTTTATTTGGTATCTGGATGGTTTGCTTTCTTTGCTATGATTTTATTTTCTCTGGTGACATCTTTTTAGCCTTAGGTTTATTTCCCTCTAGAGCAGTCCATTTAAGATATCCTGTAGTGGTGGTTTATGAGAGGCAAACTCTCTCAATTTTTCTTTTGTCTTGAAATTGTTTAATTCCTCTGTCATATTTAAATGATAATCGTGCTGGATACAATATTCTTGGTTCGAGGCCCTTCTGTTTCATTATGTTAAATATATCATGCCATTCTCTTCTGGCCTGTAAGGTTTCTGTTGAGAAGTCTGATGACAGTCTGATGGGTTTTCCTTTGTAGGTGATCTTTTTTCTCACTCTAGCTGCCTTTAATACTCTGTCCTTATCTTTGATCTTTGCTATCTTGATTATTATGTGTCTTGGTGTTGTCTTCCTTGGGTCCCTTGTGTTGGGAGATCTCTGGGTGTCCGTGGACTGTGAGACTATTTCCTTACCTAGCGTGGGGAAGTTTTCAGCAATTATTTCTTCAAAGACACTTTCCATCCCTTTGTCTCTCTCTTCTTCCTCTGGTACTCCTATTATGCGTTTATTGTCCCGTTTGGATTGGTCACATAGTTCTCTTAATATTCTTTCATTCTTAGAGATCCTTTTATCTCTCTCTGCCTCAGCTTCTTTGTATTCCTGTTCCCTGTCTTGCAATTCCGTGATCGTGTCTTGAACCTGATTCAATCTGCTGTTGAGCCCGTCAGTGGCTTGTCTCATTTCTGCATTGTCTTTCCTCACTTCCCTCACTTCCTCCCTCAGCTCTTGCACATTTTTCTGTAGATCTGTCAGCATAGCTATGACTTTTATTCTGAATTCTTTTTCTGGAAGACTATGTATGTCAATTCCTTCAGATTCTTTCTCTGGGGTGGTGTTTGTCTGAAGCTTTGTCTGTATCACATTCTTCTGTCTTCTCAGGACTATAGAATTAGTTGTTGGTAGTTGTCATGTATGTCCACTGGGCTCTTTATGACTTTAAAAAGGAAAGAGAATGAGGAGAAAAAAGAAAAAAGAGAACAAAGAAAAGAAAAAAAAATACTTCTACTAATAAAAAAAGTATAAAGAGAGAAAAAAAGGAAAAGAAAAGAAAGAAAAAGAAAAAGCAGCAACATGTAAAATAAAACAACAACAACAACAACAAAACAAAAACAAAAACAAAAGAAAACACCAAAACACCCACCTGGGGTGGTTTCTGTATGAATGCTGTTGGTGGCGCTATTGCTCCTCTATTTCAGAGCTGTGGCCACGTCGCTCCACATGGCCCTTCAAAGCTGTGGCTGGGCTGAGAATGAATGGGAGGCTGTTGAAAGAGAGGGAAAAAAAAGGAAAAGAAAGGGGAGAAAAAACAATAATGAAAAATAAAAAAATAAAAAAATAAAAGCCCCTGGGAGTGGGTTCTGTGTGAATGCTGTAGGTGGCGCTGTTGCTCCACTATTCCAGAACCATGGCCACACTGCTCCACAAGGCCCTTTATAGCTCTGGCTGGGTTGGGAACGAATGATAAGCTGTTGATCTCTGCGGGGGTCTTAATAGCAGCCACCCTTTCCCAGTCACCCGCTGAGGTGTCCAAAGCTCCCCAGGACTCCCAGCATGCTGGGCTCAGCTTGTGGGACTATCTGGCCCCTCTACTGAGCTCCTGTCTCTTTACGACCGCCGAGAAATAACGCGTGCTTTTCTTCCCTTTTTTTTTCCCTTCTTTTTCTTTCCCGGAGCCTGCCATGGGCAACTTGCATGTTCAGGGCTGGGATCCTGTGCCCTCTGTCTCTCCAGTCTCCGCTACACTGCAGGCTGTGTGTCGGCGCTCCTGGCACAGACTTCCCCTCCCTCCCGGCTCTGAATCCTCTCCTCCCACTGGAGCGCTGGGGGAGAGGAGCGCTCGGTCCCACCGGAGTCGCGGCTCCATACCTTACCCGCCTTGCCGGGACTCCCACCGGAGTGCTGGGGTGGAGAAGGGCTCTTGTCTCGCTGGGTCGCGGCTCTGTCCCGCCTCGCTGGGTGCCGAGTCCTCTCTCCGATGTGTCTGACCGCCTGAGCTCTGTATATTGTGCACTTTCCTGTGTACTCTGGTCTCTCTTTTAGGGATAGTTGTATATGCTGTATTTTTGTGAATAAATATAATGTTGGGAGGTATTTTTCTGCTGGTCCGCTTACGTCGCCATCTTCCCGGAAGTCCCCCATCCTCTTTTAAAGATTATGTTCAATAAGTAGGTATCACAAGCAAGTCAGATAGGATTTTATTATTTTTCTGATATATCTTTGTGCTTTTGCTTTTCAGTTTTAGTGCTCTATGGTTCATCAGAACTCTTACTGAAAGAAAGTTTAAACAAATGAGACTGTTGTGCTCTATTGCTTTGAACTGCAAGTACATTTCTGTAGGGTATTCTAGACTCCAAAAGAAAATGCCTGAAATGCTGAATCATTGTTAAGATGGCACCCACCAGATGCACAAACGGCGGTGCTCTACCTGCTTTCGAAGGGAGGTGATTTTATGCTTAGGCCTGCCTCCCGCTCCTGACTGGCGACTCAAGTCTTCTGCGAACGTGATCAGCTTGTGAACACCATTTACTTGTGTGATGTGCCTTCCTGCATGAAGGGCTTGTGACAGCCTGACCTTTGTGCTGATTGGCCCATGAGTACCATATATGCCTTGTTGTTTCCACAGTAAATGAGTTCCTCTTTTGACTGAGCTCCCTTTTGTGTCTGTTTGTCCTCGGGAATGAGGGCTGGTGATCGGGCAGACAGCCAGCAGTTGCCTCTCCTGAACTTGTCTTGCCGGGGCGTGCTCTACCCTCACTCCACTGCAGGTTCAGGGGGGGTTCTGTGGAGGGCTAAAAACCCCATCTGGGGTTTGTAGACTCAGTTGACAAACTGAAAGCACCACCGAGTCAGGCCAAGCATGTTTCAAGGTAGGTGCACCCCCGGAAAGATGGGGCAGGCAACCTCTAAGGATGAACTTGCGCTTAAAGTGCTGAGATACATGCTTAAAAGCTGAGGGTTAGAACTCTCAGATTCCCAGGCTGAAAGAGTTTTGGAGACCTTTGTGAGGGTAGCCCCCTGGCTCCCTGTCAGTAACCCTTTTGATTATTCCACCTGGGACCATGTCGAACGACTGATCAGAAAGGGAGAAATAAACCGGGGTGAAGATCCCCCTCTGGGAGTGGACCCTACACTGTCAGCCCTTAAGGCATGTTTCGGGAACACTCAATCTTTATCAACCCGCTCGGCGGGTCCCACAACGAGTCCCAGCAAACAGGGAGCTAATAGGCAATGCCCAAAAGAGCCAGATAAACCAACTCCTAAGGAGGCGTCCACCCCGCCGGAGGAAATGGGATGGGAATGTTTTGATGAGGAACATCTCTGGCCACCACCTAAGCTCCATCCTGCCCTGCCCAGGATGGACATGGACCTGGGCCGGTCCCGACCCATCAGCATCTATTGCTGAGAGGCCTTCTGACACCGCCCTGCTGCCATCTTATCTGGCATTTCTGGCGACTGTTAGCTCTGGCAGGAACAGGCTGGCACCACCATCTTATCAGACATTTCCGTTAAATGTTAACCCTGGTGGGAACAGGCCAGCCACATGGTACCCCTGGGAGATCCAAGAGCTCAAAGAACTAAAGAAGGCAGTCTTGGAGGATGGGCCTAATTACCCGTGGGCCAAGACCATCCTCCAAGGGTTAGCTCATCAGCACTGTACTACTCAGGATTGGAAGAGCTTGACAAAGGCAGTCCTTCCTGGTCCACTATTCCTTAAGTGGTGTGCCTTCTTTAAGGAGGAATGCCACGTCCAGGCAGAGAGAAACCAATCTGCAATCCCTCCAATTCCCATTACCTTTGGGATGCTCTCGGGGACCAGTGACCAGTTTGCTATGGGTCTCCAGCAGGCCGCCATTCCCACCCCTTTTCAGGAGCAAGTAAGGACCCTTGGGCTGGCCACCTGGAAAAGACTGGAGGAAGGCCCCTCAGAACTGCCAATTTCCAGAATCACCCAAAATCCCACTGAGGACCTCCCGTCCTTTGTAGATAGGGTGGAGAAGAGCTTGCAGCATAAATTTCCCCCAGGGCCCTTGCGGGATCAATTTGTTAAAATGTTGGTTTGGGAGGAGATGACTACTGACCACAATTTGGCCTGTGCAGGGCTGAAAGATAGGTCCATGGAAAGGTGGATAGTCCCACCAAGGATGTGGGCGCTCAAGCCCACCAGTCCCAGACTCTGGTTTCTGCCTTGTGGGCACAAACGGCCTCCTTAACGGAGGACTTGACTGCAGCCCTAACTTTACAATCCCCAGGGAGTGGAGCCCTGGACAAAGGGTGGAGAAATCAAACTTGTTTTGGATGTGGTCAGATGTGACACTTCAAGAGGGAGTGCCCTAATGACCATGCTATAAAAAATAGCAGTGGCAATCGAGGGGCTCCCCTGATGAACAGGAGGGGACAGCACCCACCTAGGCCACCCGGTCCCAGGTACAGGAAGGGGTTCCATTGGCAAAAAGACTGCAAGTCTAAGTTTGACATCCAAGACAACCCTTTAAACTAAGGGAAGGGCAACCTCCAGCCCTGTTAGCCCAAGGAGGAAGGAGTCCTTCTGATTCCCCCAGGGCCCATTGGACAGTGCCCATAATACCGGAGGTAAGACCAAAGATGGACATATTCATATTGGGAAAAAGTTTCAGCTGCCTAATTGACACTGGGGTGGACTGAACTCAGCTTAGAAAGGAGGAAGTTCCCCTCCACTGGAGGCTATTCCTGGGACCCCCTTTACTAGGGGTTGGAGGGAATGCAACCTCTGAGGAGACTAAGGACTGGCTTAAATGGGAATACATAGATAGCAACCATGGGGAAGTCAGACCCCTCATTGCCTCTGGCCTGACAGCTAACCTGCTGGGCCAAGACATTGTAGGAGCAGCCGATGTCTACATCACCAATGATCCTAAAATTCCTTATAAAGACATATTGGGGGAAGAAGAATACCAACAACAATTTGGTTGTTCTAAGAACCCAAAGTCTAGATTCAGTGATTATAGGGGAGGCCCTTCCTTTGAGGCTTCAAGACCTAATATGCCCCTTTCCCGAGTGAAACCACACCTCCAATCCCAAAGGCCACTGCTCCGATAACGCTTGCCATTTCATTGCTCCCAGGACCTCCAGTCTGGGTGGAGCAGTGGCATAACCACAAGCTAAGCTTCAAAGACGTAAAGAAATTACCAAAGAACAATTAAAACTGGGAAACATTAGACCTTCCCTAAGCCCATGGAATAGTCCCGTTTTTGTTATTCAGAAGGCCTCTGGCAAGTGGAGGATGTTACAGGATTTAAGAAAGATCAACCAGCGGACGGTTCCTGTGGGCACACCCCTGAGGGGGTTGCCCTGGATTCCATCCATTCCAAAAGATTTGTCCCTCATTGTGATTGATATTAAGGATTGCCTTTTCTCCATTCCCCTCAACCCCGCTGATTGCGAGAAGTTTGCTTTCTCCGTACCCTCCACCAATTTTCAGGGCCCTGATGAGGTATACAAATGGACAGTGTTACAACAAGGCATGACTAACAGCCCAGCCCTTTGCCAACAATATGTCTCTCAGGTTTTGCAGCCCCTTCAACAGTGGCCAGGGGCGGTCCTATATGCATACATGGATGATATTATTTTGGGAGCATCCACTACCCAACAGCTGAGCTCTGCCTACTGGAAGCTCCAAACCCTCTTGAAACAAGGGGGGTTACATGTGTCTAGCAACAAGGTCCAGACCGTGCCTCCCTTTGAAATTCTGGGAGCGAGGCTTCACCTGGACTCTGTGTGTCCCCTCAAACCCCAGCTATCTATTAAGGACTCCTACTCCCTAGTAGAACTACAAAAGGTATTAGGGGAGCTTAATTGGCTAGGACCCTGGCTCCACATTACAACAGAGGACCTTATCAGTCTCTTTGAGTTGTTAAAAGATAAAACCCCATCTGAGCTTGTTGTGTTGAGAGAGGGACATAAGCAAATATTTAAAAGGATTCAATTAACGCTTGATAATGCCCAACTGGCCAGGTATCAGTCCGACTGTGAACTCTGTCTATGGATTCTCCCTGGCTTAAAGTTGCTCACCGCAGTTGTCACCCAGCAGGGTGATCCCCTGCACTGCGTTCACACATCAATGGGGGGGCCCTCGAGTGTATGCCCAACTGGATCAATTAGCAGACCTCATAATTAAGGGTAGAGACATCACACTATGCCATTATGGGAAAGATCCAGAAAATTTGACTGTTCCCTACCGTCTGTCTGACTTTGAATGGATCAGGTGAAATCATAATAGAGTATCTAATGCCCTGACTGGTTTCTGGTGTAAAATTCTTTGCCATTACGGGCCTAATAGATAGGCTACCTCCTTCGCCAAGCTGAACTGGACCGCTCCTAAGCTCTTTCTGAGTAAACCCCTCACTGATGCCCTCAATGTTTTTACTGATGGAGGAAAGGAAGGATCTTCCGTTGTTATCCTCCCAACACCCTGTTCCCCAAGCAAGATGGGAGAGGACAAATACTTCGAGAGAGTCAATGGATTGGCTCAATTTAAAGAGCTATATGCCACTGCAATGGCTCTAGACAAAATTCACGAGCCTATGAACCTCTTCTCTGACAGTCTATATGTTGTTAACCTACTCCCTGCCTTGGTGTCCTCTCACATTCAGCTAGATAAAAATCCCATAACCCTCTTGATGATTCAAGTGAGGTCCTTGTTAATAGGACAATACAGCCCCATATTTGTGCAACATCTTTGAGGACACCAAGGCTTACCTGGACTCCTCTCCCGGGGAAACCTGATGGCTGATCAATTGGTGTCCTCTGCTGTTCAGACTATATCTGCACAGCAGACTCTAGGCCTCCAATGAGTCCAAGACCTCCACGACCTTACTCAGCTTAACTGGAGGGGGCTTCATCACAAATTCCCCCATATTCCCATCAAGGACTTAAAGAAAATCATTAGGACCTGTAATTCCTGCTTACCATTCCTGAAACTTCCACCACTGCAATCCCCGGGAGTTAACCCAAGAGGTCTGAAACCAAATTGTCTCTGGCAGACTGATGTCACTCGCTATGCAGCCTTTGGAAAACTAAAATTTGTGTTTGTCTCAGTTGATACACACACTCATGCTTGCTGGGCTACTGCCCATATGGGAGAAAGAGCCAAACATGCTCAAAGCCATTTTTTGCAATGCTTTGCTACCCTAGGCATACCACACCAAGTAAAAACAGACAATGGCCCCTGCTTTACTAGCAAGGCCTTGCAAGAATTTTTTGATAAATGGTACATAAGCCACTCCACAGAGATCCCATATAACCCTCAAGGCCAAGCAGTTGTAGAGCACCAGAATAAAATGCTGAAAGACTTATTACAAAAACAAAAAGGGGGAACAAACTCCCACGACCAACTGTGAATGGTTCTGCTTACATTAAATATTTTAAATTTTTGAAAGGATCTATCCTTATTGGCTTTTCAGAGACATTGGACAAACCAAACGCCATATGCCAAAGTTAAAGTATGCTGGAAATACCAGCTGACTGGGCAATGGCGAGGACCATACCCACTGATAAGTATGGGCAGGAGATTCGGATGTGTGTTTCCTATAGGAGATCCGAATCCAATTTGGATTCCTGCCCACAATTTGAAATTTTGCCCACAGGTGAGTGATGACCAAAGCCCAGGAACAGACCAAAATGGTCAAAAAACAGACTAAGACCTTATCTAATAGACAGAGAAAGAAATTATTGTGCCTATGTAATCGCTTTAGCCACATGCTTACCTGTCCCCAGCGCAGGGAAAACGGAAAACAGAAAGGAAAACCCAAGAGCACCTCCCGCTCTTGAGGGTCCCCTTGTGCTTCTCTTCCAGGAAATGCCCTTGTCGCAGTGCCCTGGTGGACGCTCTGCCTGTTAGTGACTGGCTTCACTGATTGCTGCTACTGCTGGACTGATCCTTTACAGTCTTCTGGAGGACTTGAAGCATAACAACCTTACTAGAGACTGAAGAGTCCATCTCCACCCGGCCCACCCCGGACACCTCCAAAGAAATTCTCCAAAGGACCCAGATTCAAAGAGGACTTTGAGATATGATTCCAGATGTCTCCCTTTATTGTTGTTGTGTTCATATTGACTATAGTGGCACCTATAACCCAGGTTTGGGGCAATTGGTGTCAACAATGCAATGGGCGCACCTTTGGATTTATTCCATCTACTTGTTATATTACTAGATATAGCTGTGTTGTGTTAGACAACTGTTATTTTGCTGCAGTCCTAAGTAAGAGTACTTCTATCTTTATTACTTTCCTTTGGTCCTTATGTTGTTAATAAGCTGATTAGGCTCAAATAATAGGATGAATGCTGTACATCTCATGGTACTTAGGCAACAATATTAATCCCTGTGCAACAATGCATGGGAACCATATGAGAATGGCTTTAATTATCAAGATGTTGAAACTGTAGTCCCATAGCCATGATAAAGTTTTACACTAGAGGTCGATTGACCCCCGCCACTGATAATATTGGCCTATTGAGGTTTCGCAGCCTACTGGATGCTGACACCCCACACCATCAGAGTCCCACTTTCGATAAAGGGACGCCGGTAGGGTTCACTCCTCTCTGGCTAGCGAGTATAACCTCCGTACAAAAACAAAAATGGGAAATGTAGGGTATTCTAGACTCTAAAAGAAAATGCCTGAAATGCTGAATCATTGTTAATATGGCGCCCGCCGAATGCACAAAGGGCAGTGCTTTGCCTGCTTTGGAAGGGAGGTGATTTTATGCTTAGGCCTGCTTCCTGCTCCTGATTGCGACTCAAGTCTTCTGCAAATGTGATCAGCTCATGGACACCATTTCCCTGTATGATGTGCCTTCCTGCATGAAGGGCTTGTGACTGCCTGACCTTTGTGCTGATTAGCCCATGAGTACTATATATGCCTTGCTGTTTCTGCAGTAAACGAGTTCCTGCTTTGACTGAGCTCCCTGTCACGTCTGTTTGTCCTCAGGAATGAGGGCGGGTGATCGGGCGGATAGCCGGCACTTGCCTCTCCTGACATCACCTTGCTGAGGCGTGCTCTCCCCTCACTCCTCTGCAGCTTCAGGGGGTGTTCCGTGGAGGGCTAAAAACCCTGACACATTTCCACATAAATCAAGCTAATAACTGCCTCAATAATTTGTGAACACCAAAACCTTTTTTTTGGTAAATGATTCCTCACTAAATTTAATTAAGTGTATTAAATTCACTTAATTACTAATTAGGTAATTAAGTTTAAAGTGTACATATATTTATTGTTCAGATATATTTTTCATTTTCACTATGATTATTATAAAATATGCTTGTTAAAGTTTTGATAGGAAATAACCTAAACTTAATTTTTTTGAATATGTATTTTGGTTAAAAGAAGCAACGTTTGGGCAACTGAATTTTCTAAACAATAGAATCTGTAAAAAAATAAAAATACGCATATTTATAATGGAAAGGACTTGTTATTCTGCTAATTTTACAGTAAAATGTTACTGTACAAGTAGGAGAATTAATAAGTGCCTAACTAATCTAAGTAGAATGGACATTAATTAAAATAATCATGCAATATTGGCAGGATAAACTCAACTGAAATAAAAACAATTATTTGGATTATATTATGACTTCAGACCAGAAAGTTTTATTTAATCATAAAATGTGTTTCACTGAACATCTCATAGTTAATCCTGAACAATTACATGACTGATCTGATTCCTTATTGGTTCACATTTGATACAGTCACAAACTCATCCTCTTCCCAATCAAAAGTTCCTTTTGAAATAAATTTCAGTTTTTTATACCAACAAAATATGTACTGTTGTGATTTTTTCTATTTTTAAATTTGCATAAATAGTATTGTTTTTGCATCCCCTACCTCTTCACTAAGTCATATCTAGACGTACTTACATTTTTTTAAACAATAAAATATGGAGCAAAGATTAGTTCATATAAGAATGACTTCATATCTGCTTTCCTCTGAATTCCTGAACAAATATAAGTTCTTATTGTTATTTCCCACGTATGATTTTTACATAAAAAGAAATGAATGTTTACAAAATTTAAGGATATATACCCTGAAAAAAATTAGGTGTGGTTGGATATTTGTCCAAAGAGAGTTGGGGGTGCTGCATGAAAGTAAAGAGAAAAGACCATATGCTAAGTGGTCATTTTATACTCCAGGATACCACTACAGCAAAATATAGCAATTGACAGAAATTTTGAAAATATTAAAATAAAATAACTATCAGGTGGAATATAGATTCTCAAGGGCAAATTAAATTTTGGGGTAGATAAAATATATTTCAATTTTATTTTTATTACCATTTCAGATCTAAAAGCCATTTCAGGTTATAAACTTTAATTATTCATAACTCAGTTGACTAGGATTTGTTAAGTATCATTAAAATTGTATTATGCATGACTCAGCTTATTTGAAAAATTACCATGTTTAGAATATTAAAATTAGTTTACTCAGACAATAATTATAAATTCCCTAATTTAATTTTCTTTTAAATATTTCTAATTTTCTAATGAACTATAGCTGATAAACAATTTTTAGGACTTTCAAGAAAACAACACCAGCTAACCGCATTATTAACTCGTAACCCCAATTAGTACAGTTACTATCTGTCAACATAGAAAGATGTTACAGAATCATTCGCTATATTCTCTATGCTGTACTACCACCCTTCTGATCAACTTATATTATGATTGAAAATGTTTGTGCCCCTTTACCCCCTCTCCCTCTCCACCCACCCATCCTATCTTCTTGCCTATGGTAACTACCAGTCACTTTTCAGTGTCTATGAGTCTATTACTATTTTATTCATTTTGTTCATTTTGTTTTGTTTTGTTTTTAGATTCTACAAATAAATAATATATGGTATTTTTCTTTCTCTATCTGGCTTATTTCACTGAGCATAATACCCTCTAGGCCCATCCATACTGTTGCAAATGGCAGGATTTCTTGCCTTTTTGTGACAGAATGATATTCCATTGTATACATGGACCACCTCTTTTTTATGCATTCATCTATTGATGGATACTTACGTTGCTTCCATATCTTGGCTATTGTAAATAATATGGTGATAAACATAGGGGTTTATATACCTTTTCAAATCAGGGATTTTTTTTTTCTTTGGGTAAATTATTAGAAGTGGAATTCCTGGGTCATATGGTAGTTCTATTTTCAGTTTTTGGAAGGACCTCCATACTGCTTTCCACAGTGGCTGCACCGAACGACATTCCCACCAAGAGTGAAAGAGGGTTCCCTTTTTTCCACATCTTTGCCAGCACTTTTTATTTGTTGTCTTTTGGATAGTGGCCATTCTACATGGTGTCAGGTAGTATCTCTTTGTTTCCCTTATGATTAGTGATGTGGAGAATCTTTTCATATGCCTGCTGGCCAACTGTATTTCTTCTCTGGAGAAGTGTCTGTTCAGGTCGTCTACCCATTTTTTCATAGGGTTATTTATTATTTTGGTGCTGTATGCTACAATTTCTTTACCCACTTTATACCCCTTATGGGGTGAACAATCACAAATATGTACTCCAACACTGTAGGTTTCCTTTCTGTTATGCTGATGCTGTTCTTTGTTGTACAGAACCTTTTTAGTTTGATGTACTCCTACTTGTTAGTTTTTTATTTTGTTTCCTTTGCTGCGGAAATGTTTCCAGGAAGAAATTGCTCATTCTTATGTTCAAGAGATTTTTGCCGATGTTTTCTTATAGGACTTTTGTGGTTTCATGTCTTACATTTAGGTCTGTAATCCATTTTGAGTTTACTTTTGTGCATGGAGTTATACAATAATCCAGTTTCATTCTTCTGCATGTATATGTCCAGTTTTTCTAACACCACTTATTGAAAAGATTGTCTTTTCCCAAATGCATATTCATGGCTCCTTTACCATATACTAATTGACCAGATATGTATGGGTTTATTTCTGGGCTCTGTATTCTCTTCCATTGATCTATGGGTATGTTCTTTTGCTAGCACCATATTTTGGTTATGTAGCTTTGTAGTATAGCTTGAAGCCAAGGAGCATAGTACCCCCAGTTTTGCTCTTCTTAGGTTTTCTTTGGTTATTCAGGGTCTTCTGTGGTTCCATATGAATTTTAGGACTATTTGCTCAAGTTCATTGAAAAAAACTGCTGGTATTTTGATAGGGATTGCATTGAATCTGTAAACTGCTTTGGGAAGGATGGTTATTTTGACAATTAATTCTTCCTATCTATAAGCATGGGATAAATATTCATTTATTTATGTCTTTTTTAATTTCTCTTATCAGCATCTTACAGTTTAGACAGTACAAGTCTTTCACCTCTTTGGTTAGGTTTATTCCTATCTATTTTATTCTTTTTTAGGTAATTGTAGATAGAACTATTTTCCTTATTTCTATTTTGCTATTTATTAGTGTATAGGAATTCAACAAATTTCTGTATATTGATTTTTTATCCTGCAACTTTGCTGAATCCATTTACTAGTTCTAATAGTGTTTTGGTGGGGTCTTTAGAGTTTTCTATACATAGTATCATTTCATCTGCAAATAGTGAGAGTTTTACTTCTTCCTTACCAACTTGGATGCCTTTTATCTTTATATCTATGTAAATGCCATGGCTAGGATTTCCAGTATTATGTTGAATAAGAGTGGTAGGAGTGGATATCTTTGTCTTGTTCCTGATCTTAGAGGTAAAGCTTTCAGCTTTCTGCCATTTAGTATGATGCTTATTGAGGGTTTGTGGTATATGGCCTTTATTTTTATTGAGGTACAGTCCCTCTATACTTATTTGTTGAGTTTCATCATGAATAGATGTTGAATTTTGACAAATGCTTTGTCAGCATCTACTGAGATGTTCATATTGTTTTTATCCTTCTTTTTGTTAATGTGGTATATGATCTTTATTTATGAATATGATCCTTGCATCCCCAGAATAAATACTACATGGTAGTGATAGACGATACTTTTAATGTACTTGAATTCAGTTTGCTAATATTTTGTTGAGTATATTTGAATCTGTGTTCATCAGGGGTGTTAGTCTATAATTTTTTTTGTAGTGTTTTTGTCTAGTTTTGGTATTGGAGTGATATTTTTCTCATAGAATGAATTTGGAACTAGTTCTTCCTCTTCTATTTTTGAACACTTTAAAAAGGATAGGTATTAGCTCTTTGTTTAATGTTTGATAGAATTCAGCTGTGAAGGCTACTGGTTCTGGTGTTTTGTTTGTTGGGAGATTTTGATCACCAATTCAACTTCATTACTGGTGATTGGTCTGTTCAGATTTTCTGCTTCATCCTGGATCAGTCTCGGAAGGTTGTACTATTCTAGGAAAATGTCCATATCTTATAGGTTGTACAATATATTGGCATATAATCTTTCATAGAAATCTCTAGTTATTCTCTATTTTTCTCTGGTATCAGTTATAATTATATCTTCTTCATATCTGATTTTATTTATTTGTCCTCTCTTTTTTTCATGGTAAGTCTAGATAGGGATTTATCTATTTTGTTTATCTTCTCAAAGAACCAGTTCTTGGTTTCATTCATTTTCTTGTGTGTGGAATTTTTTTTTTTAGGGTATTATTGATATACACTCTTATGAAGGTTTCACATGAAAAAACAATGTGGTTACTACATTTATCCATATTATCAAATCTTCACTCATACCCCCAATTCAGTCAGTGTCCATCAGTGTAGTAAGATGACACAGATTCACTGTTTGCCTTCTCTGTGCTACACTGTTTTCCACGTGATTACCCATGCCATGTGTACTAAACATAAAACCCCACAAACCCCTTCTCCCATCCTCCCCACTCACCCTCCCATACCCCTCCCCTTTGGTAACCACTAGTTACTCCTTGGAGTCTCTGAGTCTGCTACTATTTTGTCCCTTCAGTTTTGCTTCATTCTTATCCTCCACAAATGATGGAAATCATTAGGCACATGTCTTTCTCTGCCTGGCTTATTTCACTGAGCATAATATCCTCCACCTCCATCCATGTTGTTGTAAAGGGTAGGATTTGTTTCTTTCTTATGGCTGAATAGTATTCCATTGTGTATATGTACCACTGCTTCTTTATCCATTCATCTACTGATGGACACTTAGGTTGCTTTGATATTTTGGCTATTGTAAATAGTGCTGCAATAAACATAGGGGTGAATATGTCTTTTTGAATATGAGAAGTTGTATTCTTTGGGTAAATTCCAAGGAGTGAAATTCCCGGGTCAAATGATATTGATATTTTTAGTTTTATGAGAAACCTCCATATTGCTTTCCACAATGGTTGAACTAGCTTACTTCCCACCAACAATGTAGGAGGGTTCCCCTTTCTCCACATCCTCACCACCATTTCTTGTTCTTAGTCTTTTGGATGGTGGCCATCCTAACTGGTATAAGGTGATATCTCATTGTGGTTTTAATTTGCATTTCCCTGATGATTAGTGATGTGAAACATCTTTTATTGTGTCTGTTGGCCATCTGAATTTCTTCTTTGGAGAAATATCTCTTCATGTCCTCTGCACATGTTTTAATCAGGTTATTTACTTTTCAGGTGTAGAGGCGTGTAAGTTTTTATATATTTTGGATGTTAACCCCTTGTTGGATATGTCATTTACAAATATATTCTCCCATACTGTGGGATACCTTTTGTTCAGTTGATGGTTATTTGATGTACAGAAACTTTTTAATTCATTGTAGTGCCATGAGTTAATTTTTGCTTTTGTTTCCCTTGCTCAAAGAGATGCTTTCAGGAAGAAGTCACTCATGCTTATATTCAGGAGATTTTTGCCTATGTTGTCTTCTAAGAGTTTTATGTTTTCATGACTTACATTCAGGTCCTTGATCTGTTTCGAGTTTACTTTTTTGCACTGGGTTAAACAATAATCCAGTTTCATCCTCTTGCACGTAGCTGTCCAGTTTTGCCAACACCAGCTGTTGAAGAGGCTCTCTTTTCCGCACTGTATGTCCATGGCTCCTTTATCCTATATTAATTGACCATACATGCTTAGGTTTATAACTGGGCTCTCTAGTCTGTTTCATTGGTTTATGGGTTTGTTCTTGTGCCAGTACCAAATTGTCTTGAGTACTGTGGCTTTGTAGTAAAGCTTGAAGTTGGGGAGCATAATCCTCCCAGCTTTATTATTCCTTCTCAGGATTGCTTAGGCTATTCGGGGACTTTTGTGGTTCAATACGAATTTTAGAATGATTTTCTCTAGTTCGTTGAAAAATGATGTTGGTATTTTGATAGGAATTGCATTGAATTTGTAGATTGCTTTAGGTAGGATGGACATTTTAACAATATTAATTCTTCCTATCCATGAGCACGGGATGTGTTTACACTTATTGGTATCTTATTTAATTTCTCTCATGAGTGTCTTTTAGTTTTCAGAGTATAGGTCTTTCACTTCCTTGCTTAGGTTGATCCCTAGGTATTTTATTCTTTTTGATGCAACTTTGAATGGAATTGCTTTGCTGATTTTATCTCTGTTAGTTCATTGTTAGTGTATAGGAATGCCACAGATTTCTGCGTGTTAATTTTGTATCCCGGAACTGTGCTGAATTCAGATATTAGATCTAGTTGTTTTGGAGTAGATTCTTTAGGGTTTTTATGTACAATATCATGTCATCTGCACACAGGGACAGTTTAACTTCTTCCCTGCCAGTCTGGATGCCTTTTATTTCTTTGCATTGTCTGATTGCCATGGCTAGGACCTCCAGTACTATGTTGAATAGAAGTGGGGAAAGTGGGCATCCTTGTCTTGTTCCCGATATTAAAGGAAAATCTTCCAGCTTCTCGCTGTTAAGTATAATGTTGGCTGTGGGTTTGTCATATATAGTCTTTATTATGTTGAGGTAATTACCCTCTATACCCATTCTTTTGAACGTTTTTATCATGAATGGATGTTTAATTTTGTCAAATGCTTTTTTGGCATCTAGGGAGATGATCATGTGGTTTTGGTCCTTCTTTTTGTTGATGTAGTGGATGATGTTGATGGATTGTTGAATGTTGTACCATCCTTGCATCCCTGAAATAAATCCTACTTGATCATGATGGATGATACTTTTGATGTATTTTTGAATTCTGTTTGCTAATATTTTGTTGAATATTTTTGCATCTATGTTCATCAGGGATATTGGTCTGTAATCTTCTTGTTTTGTGGTGTCTTTGCCTTGTTTTGGTATTAGAGTGATGCTGGCTTCATAGAATGAGTTTGAAAGTGTTCCCTCTTCTTCTACTCCTTGGAAAACTTTGAGGAGGATGGGTATTCAGTCTTCCCTAAATGTTTGATAAAATTCAGCTGTGAGGCCATCTGGTCCAGGCATTTTGTTGTTAGGTAGGTTTTTGATTGACAGTTCAATTTCATTGCTGGTAGAGGGTCTGTTGAGATTTTCTGTTTCTTTCTGGATCAGCCTTGTAAGGTTGTATTTTTCTAAAAAGTTGTCCATTTCTTCTAGGTTTTCCAGTTTATTAGCATATAATTTTTCATAGTATTCTCTAATAGTTCTTAGTATTTCTAGGGTGTCCTTAGTGACTTTTCCTTTCTCATTTCTGATTCTGTTTATTTGAGTAGACTCTCTTTTTTTCTTCATAAGTCTGGCTAGGGGTTTATGTGTTTTGTTTATTTTCTCGAAGAGCCAGCTCTTGCTTTCATTGATCCTTTCTATTGTTTTATTCTTCTCGGTTTTATTTATTTCTACTCTAATCTTTATTATGTCCCTCCTTCTACTGACTTTGGGTCTCACTTGTTCTTCTTTTTCTAGTTTCGTTAGTTGTAAGTTTAGACTGCTCGTATGGGAATGTTCTTCTTTCCTGAGGTAGGCCCGTATTGTAATATACTTCCCTCTTAGCACGGCCTTCGCTGTGTCCCACAGATTTTGCGGTGTTGAATTATTGTTGTCATTTGTCTCTATATATTGCTTGATCTCTGTTTTTATTTGGTCATTGATCCATTGATTATTTAGGAGAATGTTATTAAGCCTCCAGGTATTTGTGGGATTTTTCATTTTATTTGTGTAATTCATTTGTAGTTTCATTCCTTTGTGGTCTAAGAAGCTTGTTGGTGCAAGTTTTCACTCATTTTTTTCTGTTTTATTGTTCTCCATTTTACTTATTTTTGTTCTGATCTTTATTGTGTCCCTACTTCTATTAATTTAGGGATTCTTTTTTGAGGGTTTCTCTGTTTCAATACATTAAATATTTCATGCCACTCTCTTTTCTGCTGAGAAATTGGCTGATAGCCTGGTTGGTTTCTCTTATTGTTAAATATTTGCCTCTCTCATAATACTTAATACTCTTTCTTTATCTTTTATTTTTGACATTTTAATTATTATATATCTTTGTGTTTTCTTCCTGGGGTTGTTTTTGTTAGGGTCTCTCCGCATTTCCTAGACCTGGTTGTCTATTTCCTTCTCCAGATTGGGGAAGTTTTCACCAATTATTTCTTTAAAGAGACTTTGTACTCCTTTTTTCTCTCATTTACTTCCAATACCCAAATATACTACTACTGTTTCATTTAGAGTTGTTTGACAGCTCTTTTAGCACCTTCTCATTTCTAGAGATTCCTTTTTCTCTTTGTTCCTCAACTTCGTTGTTTTCCTATTCTCTAATTTCCAACTCATTCATTGTCTCCTCTAATTGTAGCAATCTATTATTCATTCACTCCATTGTATTTTTCATTTCAGTTACTTTATTCTTTAGCTCTGAGTGGCTCTTTTTCAAATATCTTTGTTGAAGTCCTCCTTAGGATCATCAATACTTTTCCACATATCATTAAGCATATTTATGACTGTTATTTTGAAATACGTATCAAGAAGATTGGTGATCTCTGTTTCACTAAGCCCTCTTTCTGTTACCTTATCCTGTGCTTTTGCTTGGAAAATTTTCCTCTGCCTCCTCATTTTTTCCTTTTTTGTTAGATGGATCTGCTATACTTCCTGGTCTAGAGAGTAATAACTTTAAGAAGAAGGCATCTTGTGGTGCCCAGAAGCTCAAGACTCTTTATTATCCATGCCTGGTCTTCCTTAGTGGTGGAGCCACCATTGCTGTTGGTGGGCTGTAGGGGGGACCACCTTTCTGCCTTTCTTCTGGAAGTGACTGATCTTGGTCAGCAGTGCTTGACTGCTTGCTTCAGCAGTTCCTTTGTGAGCTGTATGGAGATGTTCTCTGTGGATTGGTGTGAGTGAGGCTGCCGTCTTCCTTCTGGGCAGCATTGTCAATGTTGTTGTGTTAGTGGGGTGGACAGAGCCAGTTCTCAGTGGAGCACATCATGGGGCTGGTATGCCAGCTAAAAGAAGGGAGTATTGGGGGTTCCTTCAGGCACCTCTGCAGCTGGGCTGAGAGAGGACTGGGAAAGCTGGGAAAGCCTCCCATCACCTCTCAGGCAACAAAGTCTGACAGCCACTGGGCCAAAGTGGCAGGGCAGATGGGCTAGTGCACAGGGATTTGTCTCAGGGTTGAGCCACCAGTGAGGAGGATAGAGTGTTTTGGGCTCCAGCTCCTGGCAGCCCCTGACTGTTAGACTGATGGAGGGCTGAGGGACATGTCATCAGCTTATCCTTTATCCTACATAGAGAGCTCTTCCCAATCCCTGGCCCTCTGGCATCCTTCCTACTGTTAATAAATCTTTCAGACTGCCACCTCTGTGCTGGGTATCAGCAGGACCAACAAAGTGAGCCTATCCTCCACAGGTGGCAGGAGTCTCAGACTCCCAGAGTACTCTGTTTCTGGTGTTCAGTCCCATTAGTCAACAAAGACCAATGCAATGTGGACTTCTATTCTCAGAACAGAGCTCCAGGGCCAGGTGTTCAGAGCTCTGGAGCACTGGTCTGCACCTTGCTGTGTTCCTCTCCCCACTGCTGTGGATTGGGTAGCAGAGGGCTTGGGTTTCATTTGATGGTGGTTCTGCTGCTTTACACTTCTCTGTGTGGTGTCCTCTTCTTCCCCAGGTGTAGGTGGTGTGTCCTGCAGTCTTCAGGTCATTTTCAGGATTAGTTGTTTTTGCTGTAGTTCCTTAATTGGTATATGTGTGGGAGGAGGTTTCCACCTTGCATTTATTTGTATTCCACCACGTTTTTCATGGTGATTTTAAATATTTTAGAATTTATAATAAATAAAGCTAAACATATCTGACAGTAGGTGATCTGAAATAACTTCTATTTTGTGAAAACTTGAAAATAGATAACATCAGTATTATGGTAAAACAGCACAAAGCATTATGTTTCCTGAAACCAATATTTTACTCAAAATTAGGCAAGAAGTCTCTTTTCCAAAAAACTACTTATAATTAAAAAAATATTTATAAAAACTACATAATTTCCAATATATATTTTCCACATGGAATTTATGTAATCAGAGCTACTTTATTAGCATTCATTGCTAGTTATTTTTTGTAACATTTCATGTTTTATTGATTTTCTTCATTTCTTTAACGAAGTTTTCCTAGAGTTTTTTCTTCTTCAATTTAATTTATTCACCTGTTGTCCTATATGTCATTTATTATAATTTTCTCTGTAAGAACACTGGAGTCTGAACAAATGGATATTTCTGTCCAAATAGTATAGGAATTTTCTTTGGTTGATGTATCCACCAAAAGCATCTGTGGAGTGAAGTCCTAATCTCGACACAAGTTGACTTTGAAGAAACTTTGGAACCACCAAGATAATCTGTAAAGTCCAAGGCTGGAGATAAACATTTATGTTTCATATGAGTATAGATGGTAATTAAAGTTTTAGAATGACTTTACCATAAAGAAAGTATAAGATGAGAGGAAGATAGACCTATAATGAAATGTTAAGGGATTCCAACATCTACTGAATTATAGAGGAAAATGTGATGTCAGGATCCAGTTTTCAATATTTGACTTATTTTTTTTTTCTTTAAAACATCTAGTAAATCCTATTGAAATTTACAGACTTAACTATTTTTCAAATTTAAATGTTTCTCTTCTGATCTATGTCTTGCAGTAATCTTAGGAACAAAGTCTTGTTTGCTGGAGGAGAATTGTGGCTTTGCAGTGCTGTCTGATAGCATGAATCAATATAATTTTGAAGCTTAGTATAGGGACCCCATTGTTGCCCTATGTCAAATGCATATCCTCCAAAACTATACCAGAAATAAAGCTGAAATTTTCTTTCTTAAAATATTCTTTGCTTTCTTATTATTTACAGAAGGAGGAACTTCTTTATTGACTTCATTAAGCCCCAGTAATCAAGGGTAGATCAAATACCATATGATCTTTCTTGTATGTGGAATCTAAAAATGTAAATAAAAATCTAACCAAGCTCATATATCCATAGAACAAATTGGTGGTTTCCCAGCCCTTATCCCCCAGAGGTGGGGATAAGGACTGGGAGAAATAGATGATGTTTTTTTCTTGATGTTGCTATTAGTTTAAATAACTTTGTTTTTAAAAATAAATGTCCATTTCCTTTCTAAATATGTACTCCAGTATATAAAGCAGTCACAAGGCAGCCCAGATTCAGAGGAGGAGACATAGAGTCCTTCTTGATGGAATAAGTACAAATTAATTGTGACACTGTAAGACTGTTTTTTTTAATGAAATGAGAAGGGAGGGAATTAACTCCCTAAATATATGCAAAATTTTGTCTATGTAAGCACTTTCCTGAATTTTCCTGAATTCTATACCTTGCATTAACTTCTTAAAGTAAGATGTGAATTGAAGATAAAATAGCATCTCCTTTAGAATATAGAAATTATTTGGTATTCCTCCCATGTAGGGTGAGGGGGATCTAGATCCTCTCCCCTGGAATCTGAAATGTCTCATGATTGCTTCAGCCAAAAGACTATGTGGGAGGTGATGTTGTGTGACTCTCAAGGCTGTCGTGAAAAGGAAGGCAGCTTCTGCTTTGTCCACTGGAATAGTCAAGCTTGGAGCCTAAACTGCCTTGTAGTAAACCTGACAACCCTGTGGCGCGGTGCTATGAGGAAGCCAAAGCTGCTTAGAGAGACTACTTGAAGGTGCTCTGGTCAGAAGACTAGTCTTAGAATCATCTCATTGTAGGCACCAGACATATGAGTAAATGAACCTACAGTTGGTTCCAGCCTTCAGCCATCTAGTCACCTTCAGCCTGCAAGTCTTCCTGACTAAGGATTTCAGATATCATGCATCCTAGGACATTCATTCCTGAATTCATGACTATGTTAAAATTATTAGTTTTTTTTTAACAAGCACACAAAATCAAGAGTAAAGAAATCATTTTATTGAAGTTCTGCCCCTTGGGAAGGCAGTAAAATACAGAGATAAAAATATTTTTATATTCCAATTTTAAATATCAACAATTATCCTTGAGAGATGAGTTATACAATTCAATAGAATAAAATGAAATAAAAGAGTCAGCAATTTGAGATACCTAAATACATGGCACCTAAACATCATTTCCTTGTTTTCCATCCCCAACTCTAAAATGCTTGACTCTCTTGATCCAGACAACTGCTGAGATCGCTAAGGAAATAGGTGTTGATACAATTCCTGGCTCTTCTGAGATCACATATAGAGAACTGAATCAATGCACAGACCCTGTAACTTGGGAAATCGGTTGGAGGGACTCTCAGAACCAAAGAAGAAAAAGTTCTTGGAGGAATCTGAAATTTATGGGATGTGTACCTCAAAGAATGATTTCAGTATCAATTCCATATGATTTGGTCTGAGTTTGTGACTAATGAAGATGAGATAAAACTGATTGGAGAGGTGAAACTTGCATTCTATAGGAAATTTATTTATATTTTATCTCTAAAGGAATATCAACTGAAAGTTGTTTCAGGCAGCATTCTCTGGAGAGGGCTGATAGTTGACCCTTAAGCCCTAAATTCACAGAGCAGGGACCACAGTGTTTTTACAACACCTGCAGGAATCCTACTAATAAGGGGATTCCAATAACTATACTTGAGACCAAATGAGCCAAAAATGAATAATAACTGCCCATCTGAAGTGATTACAAATAAAGGATATTCAATTTGAAAAAAATTATAAATATATAAATATATAAATATATATATGTATGTGTATATATAGAGAGAGATATTAAGATGATTTTCTGGGTGGGAAACTCAGAAATTATATAAAAACAGGAGTCCTTGAGGAGTTTAAGTCTTCCTAAGCTTAAAAGTGTAATTCACAAACTGAAAAAAAAAACATTGAAATAGGAGATTGTTGTGTTACTTTTGAGTAATAAAGTATTGGTATGGAAGCATGCCTACAAAAATTACCTTAAATAATAAAATATAAGAGAATTTGAGGTATAGCAAACACATAATAAATGATTATGAGGTAGAAAAAAGGAACAGACAGAAAAGAGACAAACGTAAATACATAGTAAAAGAGGGAGAAGAAGAAGAAAGTGGCTTGGAAACAACAGTGAAGAATAATAGGAGGTGTAGACTGCCATCAGAACAAGTGGCAGAGTATTGTGGGATAAAATCACCCCTACTGAAGAGATGTGTAGAAAAGAAGAAGAAAAAAACACCGTTCTTAGGAAGATTTGATTTCAGTTACAGCACAGATTCAAAGGAAATGAGAAAAAAATTGTTTAAGTTACAAGCTGTAACTAATGGAAGGCCAAGAGTCTCAGAAGACAGTGTGGTGGTTGAGGTGGGAGATGGTGTGTGATTGGTCTTCTCTGTAGGTCACGTCTCCATGAAGATGAAATGATATTTGGGAAATGATATGGGATCTCAGTCTCTTTTATGTAACTGAGGTATATAGAAATGCCGCAAATGATGACAATTAGCCTACATGATCTTTTGGACACAATTGTGTGTTTTGTTTAAGAAACAATGATAATGATTGTGGAGGTATTCTTGGGGAAATCAAAGAGGCGCTAGGGTCTCCTGTGTTGGCGGTGTGGTGCTGTCCAGCCCAGTGTCACTAGGAGCCATCAAAGTGTTGTGGGGATTATCTGTCAGTCTTTCCAATAAGTTTCCCTCTTCACAATATATTTATCTATTTCTCTCTCTCTCTTCCTCTATGTCATCTGTCTACCTACTAGATATTCTGGGTATATATAAATTACTGGGATTCTTCATCAGTAATAGAGAAGATAAGATGGATAGTTGTGTATACACACACACACACACACACACACACACACACACACATGAAAAGTAATGTTATACATATTTGTTGTAATTGTTAAATATGTCAATGATAAAAAAGCTTATATTTAACATAATTACTATTATTGTTTTACCAATATTGAGTTACATTTATATAATTTTTCTGGGTGTACTTCTTTGAATTTCTTTGGGATTCATAAATAATGTGCCTTATTGTGAGAAACAAACCACTGCATGGTAGTCTTGTTCAGTGTGATTAGAAAATATACATATGTCACATATGTACATGTCCACTTTTCAAAACACAAAAGACAAAGTCAATTTTGAAAACATTTTTTGAAACTAATTTTATTATACAATACTCTCCTTGGTAGCTAGCAGTAAAACTTACTTTCCAAAGCACATTATGTGGATTAACGCACTATCATGCATATGAGTTTATTTTTTCTATAACCTAAATGTAAATTTTGTAATTAATTTCAAATGTTCTTCCAAATATCTTAAGATTAGATTCCTCTTTAAATCTATTTTTACTTATATTTGTAACCCAATATTGTTTCAGGCACCTGTCTACTCTCTTTTACTTTTAGGTACAGGCAGAATTTTATCTTGTTAAAGGTGAGATTTTATGTTCCTTATCTGTCATATTATGAGAATTCACTATCAAGCTAATGTAGTCCTAAAAATACCAAGTATCTTACATCACATACCTTTCTATTTACAGATGTAAATAAAAGTGGGAAACAGTAAATGCAATCTGTTAATCTTCTCCATTGTGACTATTTTTGTGGCATACGTATGTTGTATTTGTGTGTTCTTTGTACATATGCACATGTGTATTATATGAAGGCCAAGTTGAAGGACTGTAATCAACTATTTATTTTAGTTAATAAAAAATAACCATACAATCATCACCAGATATAAAAGCTGATAAGCACTCTTATATAATAGCTAAAAGCTGGTCAAAATACTAGAAGCAGAAATATTTGTACAAGAGAGAGTAATGTTTTTCAGTGAATAGATATGTATCACATTCATTTAATTCAATAAATTATTAGAAGCTTATGATAGATAATTCAAATGTCAAAATATGTTATATTTTAAAGCTTTCATTGTTCAGAAAGTTTGGTATACACCCTGAATGAATGGGCTCTAACTAATCTGAAACATTATTTCTACTCTGTTCATGGAATAGTAGAGAGCTGAGGTCCAAATTCCATTTTGGGGATGGGCATTGACAGCAAAAGTATTTTAAATGAATGGAAGTACCACGTTTTGTTCCTGGTTTTCCACAGATATTGACATCACCAAATTATACTTTATAATCCACTGAAGTATATATTTTCATTAAGCAAGGAAAATTGGAGAGGTTAGACATTTTCATTCAAGCTATGACATTATTATTTGTCTTTATTGATCACACTTGATTTTGATTGATTTTGGAGGTTGATAATATATTTCAAAGCCTAATTTTAGATCAGCAGTGTTCAGAGTGGTATAATAGAATTCATTTAATTTTCATGTTTTACCTTCATTTAAAATCACTTTTATCTTTTCGTGGGCTGAGTGGTACTACTATATTATGCATCACTTTACAATTGAAGTAGCTATGCCTTAATCAGCATTTATATTTATATTTAAGCAAACTGGAATTTAAAGCTCAAAACTGTTACTAAGAGTATCATATTCACCAGTAATTGTTAGTCCTTAATATGAGTTTGTTGAAGACACATATTGATAGAACTCAGTCTGCACATCATTAAGCAAGAGTTGACACTCTATCAAGAGGGTTAAGTTTCTTTTTAAAAAATCACATTCTCAAAATCAGTACCTGACGTGATAATTTTATCTTGAGATCAGATTTAGAGCCAATTTCTTTTCAGATAATCCAGATTCATATGTGTTTTGAATTCAAATGGCCTTTCAGTTTCATCTCTTTCTAATATCTACCCTTCCCTCTAATTCCATACAGATATTACCAATCTAAGCAATCTCTTTCCATAACTGTTAAACATTATAGGCATAACAAATCACAATATATTCTAGGTTCTGCATACATTCACTATGACTATGAATATAAATCTATATGTCTTATTTATATTCTCACTTGTATCTATTTCTAGTAATAGAGCATATCTATACAAATTACAATGCCTTCCATATTCTACACATTATATTTTGTTCCTCATAACATATTAGCAATCTAAGTAATTTTTGCATATTTAAAATGTTCATATATTATGCATTTATTGGTTTTCAGATATTATCATCATCAATGTTTTATTCAATTACAAGCATACTTGAATTTGTCTAGAGCATAACCTACACTATGAATTTTAAGGATGCAGACATCTAAGATCTCATAATGTAGGGCTGCTGTAAACAAGTAAACATAATTTTTGTAATAACTCCTAGTAAATAGTAAGGTAGAGGTTGTGTATAGAAGGCAAAAGTCATAAAAGTAAGGGCACATAATCTAGACTTGGCTGGACAGAAAAATATCCCAAAGATAGTTAACATAATGATTCGTGAATGATGTACGGAAATTACTCATGCAGATGTGGTTTTAGGAAAGTGAGTAACCAGAAAGGGGTAAAGTCACATGATCAGACATGAAAAACTCATATGGAACATGGCTAAGTTAAGAGTATTCAAGAATTTTAAGGGATTATGTAGAACATGATTTATTTGGGAGTATTTAAGTATTTTAATATGAATGAAGGGTAGGAAGCTGTGAAAAGAGGCAGGGGTATTTTCATAATACATGGAAAGCTTAAAGACAGGATATGAAGAAAGCCTTTTAACTAGAATATATTTGTTAAGTTCCTTTAAATTTCTTTAGGTTTAATATTTCTTAAAAAATAACAGTTTCTAATAGAAATCTGTTAAATTTAATTTGTATGATTTATTTGAAAACATCCAGAATTGTTTATTAATCACATTCACCATTTACTGGAAATTACAGATATATAAAAACACACTCCTCTACTGCAAAATTTCATAAAATAAAAGTTCTGGACAATAAAAGTGCCAAAAGGATGCTAAAATATGGGAATTCTTTTTTTTAATTCTTTGGTATAAATATTACTCTACTGTGAATTTTATCATTTGACTTTATAATCACCTCTCTTCGTTTTTTTTTCCACTAAAATTCCTTGTCATCTCAATATATTTGTTCAGGCTTTGCCTAGTGTCTCAGAATTTCCTCTCCATCCCAACAATGAGGTTATTTCAATGCTCAAGTCATTGGGCTCATTTAATTAACTAGCCCCACATTTTCTTTACCTCCTTAAGTATAGTGACTTTCATTAGCATTCAATAATTTATTCTGAAGCATCACTGTATAATTTGCTATTATACAGAGTCTCTGAGCTCTCATTTTAAATCCTAACAGTTTACTCTATGACAATACATTTCATTATTTCTGATTATCCAATTCTCTTTCGCTCTATAGCTTTTCTATAGCGAGAAACCATTAATTTTTGGTACCTTATCCTGTTATCCTGTTCTTCTTAGTCATTATTATTCCTTAAAAACATCATTTCTAATTCTTTTTCACCTGTAGAAAAATTTGACATAAATTGCCATAAATTTAGTATATTTAATAATGCAAATTGATTGTCTCATAGTTCTAAAGACCAGAAGTCCAATAGGCCCCACTCATTCCTCTTCTGTGGGTCCCACGAAGCAGGGATCTTACCGACAAGTCCGCCCCCAGGCTGCTCAGGTTGCTGGCAGAAGTCCGTGTCCTGTGGCGGCAGGATTCACGTGCCTGTTCCCTTGCTAGCTGCTGACAGGGGTTACTCTGTAGGGCTAAATTTCTCATATACTATGGGAATTTGTGTATAATATTAATCCAAAATAAAACTGCTACAGACCTGTGTCAGGGAAGCTGCTCCTCGCTAATTAAGCTTTGTGAAGCTTCAAGAATGAGGCAAGGGCTGCCAAAACTACATGCATACAAAGCTCATCATTGTCGATTTGTGACATAGAAACTTCCTTTTGTCTTATTTTTTAAGTAACCAATACATTAAATGATTAAATAAAGATTTGTTAAGTGTTATACGAAGTGAATTAAGATGAAAAAAGGTGAACTGAAACATTAAAAGTTTTAATGTTTAAGTTTTATCAGTTTTCCACATTTATTCTAATATTGCCCAAGAATGCAAATAAAATCTAGACATATCAATTCTAATTGCAATGGAAATGACAAATGTTTGTTATCATCATTATTGCTTTGTGCTGGTCTCAGCCTATCACTAGCCAATGTTGCATCTAGATGGGCCCTTGGGTTTCTTATTATGATTGCAAGATGTACTCAGCAATGACCATTAGGAAACTTTGAAAAAAAAAAAGATTTATTACTTACAAGTCCTGGAAGTTACATGTTAGATCTGGGGCCACACAGTGAGGTTTCAGTGAGAGAGAGTGCAGAGGTCTCTCACAGGCCTGGGGCTCTGCTTTATGGTCAGTCATAGAGACCAACGAAGATCCCTAAAACAAAGGAGCCTCTGGGTGGGCAGGGCCTGGCTCTTCATCCAGTGGAGTGGCTGGCAATGTGTTTATTTGAGATAGCTGTCTTTGAAGCGCATGGCTCTTTGAAGCGGATGCCTCGCAAGCACTTACATTACAAAAAAAGGAAAAAACAACTGTCAGGGCTTACACTACAGTTATGTACTAGATAAGATACATTCTTAAAGTTACTAGTTATATTATCTCAATGTTCAAAAGAACCCAATGAGGTAGGAATTTACCTTTAATGTCACTAAAAAGAAAATGAAACAAAAATGTTAGGTACTCTAGTTATGCCCACAGCTGGTAACGGATGCAGTTGGGTTCAAAATTAGATCCATCAAACCAGCATCCTGTGCTAAGACTGATTCTAAGTTGTTTCCTTCCTATAGATGAGCCCAGTGGTATTTTACTTTTGGGCTGAGATGGGAAGCTTTGTATCTTGAGATTTTGTGTAAGATATAATAATTATTGGTGGAAATATGTACAAATTTAGAGCAAAAAATGAATACAAGTTGTCATTTGGCTCTATGCTTGCATAGGAGCTGTGAATCAATCCTAGCCGTAGGCACATGGTTAGCATGAAAGAAAAGATAAAATGAATAGACATTTCTTCTGCAATTTATTTGGGCTGAGTCCCAAATATTGGAAAAGTAGAAAAAGGCTATTGGTCCTTTTTTGCCAGTCTCCCCATAGAAAGGCACAATCCCATTCACATTTAAGACTTGATGCAAAGTGTCTTAATTCCTGGGAGTGCAGCTTCCAAGAGAATAGAAACCAAAGCAGAATTAAATTCATTAAATTCCTTGAAATTAGGGTTTATAATCACTGACATGGTACAATCTGGTACAATCCTTACTAACTGTGTGGCTTTGAGAGAGTTGCATAAAATTTGAGCCACAGTGTTGCCATTTATTGAGTAGACATAATAGCACTTAACTCCTAGGGATATGGGAAAACACTCTGTTTTACATAAAAGGTACTTTAACAATGTTAATCCCCATCTGCTGGCTCTGTGCTGGTATTTTATCTCCATGCAGTCTGGGTTGAGTAATTAACATGGAGTCCAACTGGATGGATGCACTTTAGGCTGCTAAACACTTTGAGCTCAATTCAATCCTTTATCCAGCTCCATATTGCTCTCCTATTGAGAAAGACTCTACTAGGCATAGTTATTACTATTCTTTTTTGCACAACGATGATATTCTCTTTGCACCTGAAAAACAGTTTGTTTCTGGCAAACTGCAAATGAAACACCTGCTTGCAAAATACATATGGGAAGTCGGCAATGGCTCATATACTGGCAGCATATTTTGCCTGGCAGTTTCTTTAGGTGTAATGAATTGGGAAAATGTGTCTTTTACAGAAACCTAATTACTTTCCATAGCACAAGGAGGTAGGAAACATATGAGGAAACTGATAATTTTAACACCTGTGTTTGTTCAATTCTAGCCAAAGCAACTACCTGAAAGGTGTTTGTGAGAAAAAGTAGAAACACTGAGAGAAAATAATGGAAATCTGCTTAATTTCATATTCCAAAAAAATATGCAGCAAGATGTGAATAATTAAAAATACCCCTCAGGGATCTAAATGAGTCTCAGACTTGTCCTTCTTTTAAATGTTGTCTTGGTGAAGATCTTTTTGAGAATTCCCAAAACTTTCAACAGATGTGGTTCTAGTCTGTGGCACCTAATGAAATACTTTGCTGTTTATGTGTCAAGATTTAGAATTGTGAATCTATAAAGAAAGAATGTGGCAGAAAAACATAATTTAGTTTCTTTAATGTATTCAAGAGTAGAAAATAGTACATTCTTCTTAAAAATTCTTAGTAAAGACTCAGAGGGAATTGTGGTAATTACTACAGAAAGTGTGTGCTTTAGAATAAGACATACCTGTCTAAGCTGCTTATTAGGTGTTTATAATTTGACAACTTACTTGCTTTTTCCAAGTTCAATTCCTTAACTTATTTTATCAGTTTTATTGCTATATAACTGATATACAAAGAATTGCACATATTTAATGTGTACATTTTGATGAGTTTGGGCATAAATTTATAAGGGCAGCTATTCTCACGTCACAATTTGTGTGTGTATGAAAATAGAAAATATGTTTTAATATAAAAAATGCATATGTAGGATATACACTAAGTGGCAGCCATTTTTAATAAATTAGAAAACCTAAAAGGTACACTTTGATATTAAATTGGGACAAACATAATGTCAGCTAACTTGAATAATAAACTTAAGAATAACTGATTTTCCAGAAAACTATTTTATTTCAGTTTCAAGTATTTTATTCTATTTTTTTAATCAATTAAAAAATAACCTATTATGTGCAAGCTGGTGCGAGGGTTACAAAGGTTGCATGATATATATTTTTATCTCTTAAGGAAATCTTATTCTTCTTGAAAAGACAAGAATTAGACTCATTAAACAATGAAATGTTAAGAAAATACAGTAAAGTGCTGGGCTGTTTAAAATCGAAGATGCAGGCAATGTGAGCATAGACCAGTAAAACCATGCAGCCCAGAATCCCCATGGAGGGTTGCTTTCAGCTAACAAATATTTGTAGCTTATGAGTATATTCTATTGGCTTCTCTCTTCACTTGCTATTTCTTGCACTAGAGTTATATTAAAAATAAATAAGTTTGTAGAACACAGCACATACTGCACTCACCTTGGAATGATTGTGTGTGATCACTGATGAGACAACTGTCAATTAAATATGGTAGCCTATTTATCTGACTGTGTGTGTATAACCAGAGACATATGTATAGATCCCAGTAGTTGACATGACCTAATAAAAGAGTGATGACGTAGCAATGTGTTTAACTTACATAGAATCATATTTTTCAGTGGGGTCACAATTTACAATTTGGATGGACAATTATTGATTGTGAAGGTTCATCCCTTCATTGCAGGTTTTTAACATTCCTGGTTCATATTCATTGAGTGCCAGAAAGGTTCCAAATATCTGCATATGGCTCAGTGATATATGAGTGATGTATGAAGTATCTGTCCACACATTTTGAGGAAAATCTCGAATACAAGCACACACAGACACAAAGCTTGCTGTTTTGTGTGAATTTTAATCCATCACCTATTGCTATATTTCCCTCTCCATAACATGCAAGCATTAAAAAATACCTTTTGAATTTTTCATAGTTCTAATTGTCTTAAAAACATATGTCTCAGTGTCATAGAGAAGAATTCTAAATTTTCAGGGGAGAATAAGTACTGTAAAATGGTTTAATTATATTAGTTCTTGATCTCATGTGAAATTTTTTCCTATGATTATCCTTCTTGAAAAAATTAATTCCCTAGATATAGCCAGCATAGTAAAAGTAATAGAGAAGACTTCTGCTTCCAGTTAGAATTCATGCAGATGTTAAAGGCCTCCACTCCCATGGTAAAAAGAAAAAAACACTTATAAAATAAACACACATATATATACACACACATATATATGTATATATTTTATGTGACCATTATACAAGTGATTTATGACCTATATTCCAAAAACTCTCATTGACAAGCAGAGAGCCATATCAGCTACTATCCCAAGGTCTAAAGACTTCTCTGGACATGGGCAGGCAGAAGAGAGGTGCTGCCATAGATGGAGAGCTTTTGCCCAAATAAATTAAAAGCAGCTGAGCCTGCTTTTAAAATATATCAAAGCCAAAAACAAATCAATGGGCTGGACAGTCCATCCATCAGACCATAAACAAACAACAGTGTTTAGCAGACAGTAGCAGAGGAGCGTGTAGAAAAGACTGAGAATTTTGAGCACTCTTATGTGGACCAAGGGTTCTGGACCTGGTTAGAATTTAATGCACATGTGAATTAAAACAATCATAACTGAGGTCCAAATCATCACTGATGAATCTGACTAATGAAAAGAGATTAGATTCTCAATGGACGTTAGGGATTGGACTATAGATGGATCAACTCATTTTAATTCAGTTTGTGGCATAGCCCCAGATTAACTCCACTTCAGGTGGATTCAGAGTAATCAGCACCTCTACTTAGCTATCAAGTAGAGGAAAAGCTTGCACCCTTTGTAATAAACAAGAACATAAAAGCTACGTTTTCAGTTTCCATTGTTTCTTTATATACACACATGAAATTTTTAAAAGCAAAGAGAAACTGAATGAACAAAATAGCAGTAGACTCAGACACTAAGAACTGACTAGTGGTTACCATGGGGGAGGGGTTGGAGTGGGTAGGTTTAGGGGGATAGAGGGGAACAAAAATTCTCAATTATAATATAAGTTGGTCAAGAGGATAATAGTACAGCATGGAGAATATAGCTGATGATTCTGTAACTTCTTATATTTATAGATAGCAACCCCACCAGTGAGGGTGAGGATTTAATATGAGTAACTGTTAAACCACTGTGTTGTATATTTGAAACAATATAAGATTACATATCAATGACACTTTAATAAAAAAGTACACATGCAAAAAAAATGTGACACATAATAAAAGAAAGCACACTCAAGAGAGGCAGATAAATGACCAAGATATTGGAATTGCCAGGTGAGGACTATAAAACATATATTTCAATATGTTAAATAATTTACTGTAGAAGATTAAATGAAGTTAAGAGAGTACAAAATTTCAGGAGAAAAATGTATCCTCTAAAAAAACAAAAACAAACTTTACTTACTGAAAAATAAAATTATTGAAATAAGGAGTCCACTGCATTAACTTAGAAACATATTAGATATTGTAAAAAGGAAAAGAAAATTTGAATAGAGGTCAAAAGAAATTATCCAATACATACACAGAACAGAAAGAAAACACTTCAAGAAGCAGAGCATCAGTCACCCCGAGGGCACTATCGACCGTGTCCCATAAATGAAGGCCAAACACACCTGTAGAGAGGAGAAGGAGAAGGATATGATAGATAAAAACTTTCTAAATTTAATTAAAACAATAATCCCCATTTCTAAGTTTCAATTTAGTGAATCAAAAACATAACAACTACCAAGAAAAGCCCATGAATACCATAGACAAACTTCTCAAAACCCATAGACAGAAAATTTCACAAAGCCAGAGGCAAAAAGTACACTTTACATTCAAAAGAACAGTGACGAAGGTTACAGGTTACTTCTCACCAAAAACAACAAAGCCTAAGAAAATATTTGAAAATAAATATATTTAAAGTAATGAAAGAATAAAGTAAACTGTGAACTTAGAATTCTATAGGCAGTATAAAAACTAAAGAAGGCTCCAAACTGAAGGCAAAACAAAGCTATTTTCAGGAAAAGAAAAAAACTGAGGGAATTTGTGTGCATAAGAATACCTCCTCCCACCCACAAAATATACTTAAATAGACAAAATTACTGAACACAGAGAAAACCTAACAGATGGAAACTTTGATATGTTGTAGAGAATGAAAAGCCTGGATATCCTGTATCTGTTAGCAAATATTAAAAAAAAAAAACTTGTCTTATCACTTTGTTGTTAAAAAATGTGCACAATCCAAACTGAAAAACAAGAGTTATATTATTTTTTAATATTTAACATGTCAACATTTGTTGGCTGCATCTAAAGCAATAAACAGAAATGAGGTAGTTCACATGCATATATTAGAAAATAATGAATACTGTAAGTTTCTGCATCAAAAAGGAATTAATGAAATAATAAAAACTTAAATAGAATAGAAATAATAGAAAAATAGAAATGGAAAAGTATAAACAAGCCAAAAAAGTGTTATTTGAAATGATTAACACGATTGATAAATATTAGCAAATATGGTTAAAGAAAAAAATAGAGAACGTATCAATATCAGGAATAACAGAAAATATCACTGGGATGCTACTCATAATATTAACATAATAAAGGGATATTACATAAGCTTTATGACAGTTTATTCATAAAAACCTAGAGCAGTCCTATTCAAGAGCACTACTTTTAAAAACTGGCAAGAAAAAAGTACAGAATGTTCATTAACTTGTATCTATTAAAAATTAAATTCTAAACTGAAAATATTTTCACCAGTAAACCTTGATGTCAAGAATATTTTACTGAGGAAATCTGCAAAACATGTTGAGGAAAAATATTAGCAATCTTAAACAAACTATTTTAGACTAAAGAGGAATAGGGAGCATGCATAGAGAAAACAATAGTACATTTCCTTCATATTCAATGATGGCACTAATATGCTAAGGGATGTAGCCTAGTGATTCAGCAGAGTCTCTAGGCAAAAATTCCACCAACTCAATGGCTTCCTCATAACTGACTTCTTTTATTGGCATTATGCACTGTGGTGGCTATAAATAAATATTGAGTGATCAATTGAAATTAATGCATTCTCTTCCAGGATTTTGTATATCCATCTAGTAGCAGAAGCAATTATGGATATAATACAAGAAAATTTTTTCCCAGTTAAATTTGTTTCCATTGATTAAGGTACACATTTTACAGCTATTAAAGTATTAAAAAACAAGGAAATATAATAGTGCATGTAGATATATTTTTTATCAACTCCAAAACTGTCAATTCATTATAAAATAGAATGAACAATTTAAAATACAACTTACTGAAAAGAAGTTGCAAAAACTGTTAAACAGGCTGGTTGAGTCAAGTAAACAGGCATATTTTAATAGAAATGTGATAGACTGTAATATGGTTGGGGTTCAACTGAACAGGGAGATGGGAATGAATGATTAAGATTATTTATGCATTTTCCAATCTCACAAGGTTTATTTGTCTTGCCTGATCTCCATATCCAAGATTAAGGGCTGTATTTACATGTACAAATCAAAATAAACATTAATGAATTAGATTTCCATGAGTTAAATATAATATTATGTATTCCTAAGGGAAATTTGGAATGGTTCAAAACCTTACCCCATATATCCAGAATAGTACTAACTCTGACTTTGTCCCCATTATCTAAAGGCAGGGGAAGTCCTGTAATTTTTTTTTTGCTATTATTAATATACAATTACATGAGCAACATTATGGTTACTAGACTTCCCCTATTATTAAGTCCCCACGATATACCCTATTGCAGTCACTGTCCATCAGCATAGAAGGATGCTATAGAATCACTACTTGTCTTCTCTGTGTTATACAGCCCTCCCTGTATCCACCCACCTCACCCCCACACCTGATACATTATGTGTGCTAATTATAATAGCCCTTTTCCCCCCTTATCCCTTTCTTCCTTCCCATCTTCCTCAGTCCCTTTCCTTTTGGTAAGTGTTAGTCCATTCTTGGGTTCTGTGAGTCCGCTGATGTTTTGTTCCTTCGTTTTTTTCTTTGTTCTTATACTCCACATATGAGTGAAATCATTTGGTACTTGTCTTTCTCCACCTGCCTTATTTCACTGAGCATAATACCCTCTAGTTCCATACAGGTTGTTGCAAATGGTAGGATTTGTTTTCTTCTTATGGCTGAATAATATTCCATTGTGTATATATACCACCTCTTCTTTATCCATTCATCTACTGATGGACATTTAGGTTGCTTCCATTTCTTGGCTATTGTAAATAGGCCTGTGAGAAACAAGGGGGTGCATATATCTTTTTCAAACTGGGCTGCTGTATTCTTAGGGTAAATTCCTAGGAGTGGAATTCCTGGGTAAAATGGTATTTCTATTTTGAGTTTTTTGAGGAACCTCCATACTACTTTTCACAATAGTTGTACTAATTTACATTCCCACCAGCAGTGTAGGAGGGTTCCCCTTTCTCCACATCCTCGCCAACATTTGTTGTTGTTTGTCTTTTGGATGTTGGCCATCCTAACTGGTGTGAGGTGATATCTCATTGTGGTTTTAATTTGAATTTCTCAGATGACTAGTGATGTGGAGCATCTTTTCATGTGCCTGTTGGACATCTGAATTTCTTGTTTAGAGAAGTGTCTGTTCAGCTCCTCTGCCCATTTTTTAATTGGCTTATTTGCTTTTTGTTTGTTGAGGTACGTGAGCTCTTTATATAATTTGGATGTCAACCCCTTGTTGGATATGTCATTTATGAATATATTCTCCCATACAGTAGGATGTCTTTTTGTTCTGCTGATGGTATCCCTTGCTGTACAGAAGCTTTTTAGTTTGATATAGTCCCATTCGTTTATTTTTGTTTTGTTTTCTTTGCCCCAGAAGACATGTTTATGAAGAAGTTGCTGATGTTTACATCCAAGAGATTTTTGAATATATTTTTTTCTAAGAGTTTTATGGTTTCATAACTTACATTCAGGTCTTTGGTCCATTTTGAGTTTACTTTGGTGTATGGGGTTAGACAGTAATCCAGTTTCATTCTCTTACATGTAGCTGTCCAGTTTTACCAACACCAGCTCTTGAAGAGGCTGTCATTTCCCCATTGTATGTCCATGGCTCATTTATCATATATTAATTGACCATATATGCTTGGGTTTATATCTGGGCTCTCTATTCTGTTCCACTGGTCTATGGTTCTGTTCTTGTGCCAGTACCAAGTTGTCTTGATTACCGTAGTTTTGTAGTAGAGCTTGAAGTGAGGGATCACAATACCCCCTGCTTTGTTCTTCCTTCTCAGGTTTGCTTTGGATATTTGGGGCCTTTGGGGTTCCATATGAATTTTAGAACTATTTGCTCTAGTTCATTGAAGAATGTTGTTGGTAATTTGATAAGGATTACATTGAATCTGTAGATTGCTTTTGGCAGGAAAGCCATTTTGACAATATTAATTCTTCCTACCAGGAGGAAGGGATGTGTTTCCAATAATTGGTATCTTCTTTAATTTCCCTCATGAAAGTCTTGTAGTTTACAGTGTATAGGTCTTTCACTTCCTTGATTAGGTTTATTTCAATGTTTTTTATTCTTTTAGATCCAATTGTGAATGCAATTGTTTTCCAGATTTCTCTTTCTGCTAGTTCATCTTTAGTGTATAGGAATGCAACAGATTTCTGTGTATTAATTTTTTATCCCGCAACATTGCTGAATTCAGATACTAGATATAATAGTTTTGGAGTGGATTTTTTAGGGTTTTGTATGTACAATATCATGTTATATGCCAACAGGGAACATTTGACTTCTTCCTTGCCAATCTGGATGCCTTTTATTTCTTTTGTTGTCTGATTGCCATGGATAGGACCTCCAGAACTATGTTGTATAAAAGTGGGGAGAGTGGGCATCCTGTCTTATTCCCAATCTTAAAGGAAAAGCTTTCAGCTTCTCACTGTTAAGTACAATGTTGGCTGTGGGTTTGTCATATATGGCCTTTATTATGTTGAGGTACTTGCCCTCTATACCTAATTTTGTTGAGAGTTTTTATAACGAATGTATGTTGCATTTTGTCAAATGCTTTTTCAGCAGGTATGGAGATGATCATGTGTTTTTGTCCTTCTTTTCATTGATTGATGGATGATGTTAATGGATTTTCGAATGTTGTACCATCCTTTGTCCGTGGAATGAATCCCACTTGATCATGATGGATGATATTTTTGATGTAATTTTGAATTCTGTTTGCTAATATTTTGTTGAGTATTTTCCATCTATGTTCATCAAGGATATTGGTCTGTAATTTTCTTTTTTTGTAGTGTCTTTGCCTGATTTTGGTATTAGAGTGATGTTGGCCTTGTAGAATGAGTTTGGGAGTATTCCCTCCTCTTCTACTTTTTGGAAAACTTTAATGAGGATGGGTATTAAGTGTTCACTAAATGTTTGATAAAATTCCTCAGTTAAACCATCTGGTAATGACATTTTGTTCTTAGGTAGTTTTTTGATTACCCGTTCAATTTCTTTGCTGGTAATTGGTCTATTCATATTTTCGGTTTCTTCCTGGGTCAGCCTTGAAAGGCTGTATTTTTCTAGAAAGTCATCCATTTCTTCTAGGTTATTCAGTTTTTTACAATATAATTTTTCATAATATTCTCTCATAATTCTTTGTATTTCTGTGGTATCCGTAGTGATTTTTCCTTTCTCATTTCTGATTCTGTTTATGTGTGTAGACTCTCTTTTTTTCTTGATAAGTCTGGCTAGGGGTTTATCTATTTTGTTTATTTTCTCCAAGACCCAGCTCCTTCTTTCATTGATTCTTTCTATTGTTTTATTCTTCTCAATTTTTTTATTTCGGTTTTAATCTTTATTATGTCACTCCTTCTATTGACTTTGGGCCTCATCTCTTCTTCCTTTACTAGTTTCATTAATTGTGAGTTTAGGCTGTTCATTGGGGATTGTTCTTCTTTCCTGAGATAGGCCTGAATTGCAATGTATTTCCCTCAGCATGGCTTTCACTGCATACCACAGATTTTGTGGTGTTGAATTATTGTTGTCATTTGTCTCCATATATTGCTTGATCTCTGTTTATACTTGGTCATTGATCCATTGATTATTTAGGAGCATGTTATTAAGCCTTCATGTGTTTGTGCACTTTTTCATTTTCGTGTAATTTATTTCTAGTTTCATACCTTTGTGATTTGAGAAGCTGGTTGGTACAATTTCAATCTTTTTGAAATTACTGAGGTTCTTTTTGTGCCCTAATATATGATCTATTCTTTAAAATGTTCCATGTGCACTTGAGAAGATTGTATATCCTCTTGCTTTTGGATGGAGTGGTCTGTAGATGTCCGTTAGGTCCATCTGTTCTAATATGTTGTTCAGTGCCTCTGTCTCTTTACTTATTTTCTGTCTGGTTGATCTGTTCTTTGGAGTGAGTGCTGTGTTGAAGTCTCCTAGAATGAATGCATTGCATTCTATTTCCCCCTTTAATTCTGTTAGTATTTTTTTACATATGTAGGTGATCCTCTGTTGGGTGCATAGATATTTATAATAGTTATATCCTCTTGTTGGACTGACCCTTTTATCATTATGTGATGTCCTTCTTTGTCTCTTGTCACTTTCTTTGTTTTGAAGTCTATTTTTTCTGATACAAGTACTGCAACTCCTGCTTTTTTATCACTATTAGTTGCATGAAATATCTTTTTCCACCCCTTTACTTTCAGTCTGTGTATGTTTTTGGTTTGAAGTGAGTCTCTTGTAGGCAGCATATAGATGGGTCTTATTTTTTTATCCATTCAGTAACTCTATGTCTTTTGATTGGTGCATTCAGACCATTTACATTTAGGGTGATTATCAATAGGTATGTACTTATTGCCAATGTAGACTTAAATTTGTGGTTACCAAAGGTTCAAGGGCAATTCCCTTACTATCTAACATTCTAATTTAACTTATTTTGTATACTATTACAAACTCAAGCTACAGGTTCTTTTTCTTTTTTTTCTCCTTTTTCTTCTTCCTCCATTCTTTGTATCTTATGAATCATATTCTGTACTCTTTGTATTCCCTTGAGTTATATCTGTTTAGCCTTAGGAGTACTTCCATCTATAGGAGTCCCTCCAAAATGCCCTGTGGAGGTGGTTTGTGGGAGGTAAATTCTCTCAGCCTTTGCTTACCTGAAAATTGTTTAATCCCTCCTTCAAATTTAAATGATAATCTTGCTGGATAAAGTAATCTTGGTTCAAGGCCCTTCTGCTTCATTGCATTAAATATATCATGCCACTCCGTTCAGGTCTGTAAAGTTTCTGTTGAGAAGTCTCATGATAGCCTGATTGGTTTCCTTTGTATGTGATCATGTTTCTCTCTCTTGTGGGATTGACTTATAATTCAAGTATAAAAATCAAATGAATAATAATAGTTGACTTGATTGATTATAGAAACTGGATCAGTTTCTGTGATATGACTGTCCTTGCATTGTTTGCCTTGTGGGAGCTTGCTCACTGTATTGGAACTTGTACGTAAAGCTCCAGAAAGTTGATAAGTGATCAAGGACAGAACAAACAGACCAAAACAGTGTCTAGGACCTAAGTGCCCTTGCTATTGTTTCAATACCATGGAAGATGTCGCGCCCCGGGAGACTGGAGACGGCCGAGGATTAAGTTTAGAGTTAGTTAATGGTTGTCTGTTAAATCCCCCAGTCAGAATTCTATTGTTGTTAACTTGTATTTCTCAATAAATATGAAGGGTGCTCTCTCAGCACCAGTCTTGAGCTGTTATGCCTTGAGTCCCCTGGCTGGTCCTTTCAGGTCTTCAATATCTCATCGTGTCACCTCCTCAATCTGAGGGTCAGAGGCAGGGAGGGGGCTGACACTCTCTAGCTGCTTTTAAAAGTCTGTCTTTATCCTTGATTTTTGCTATTTTAATTATTATATGTTTTGATGTTGTCTTCCTTGGGTCCCTGTGTTGGGACATCTGTGCACCTCCATGGCTTAAGAGAATATGTCCTTCCCCAGTTTAGGGAAGTTTTCAGCAATTACCTCCTCAATGACACTTTCTATCCCTTTTTCTCTCTCCTCTTCTTCTGGTACCCCTATAATGCGAATATTGTTCCGTCTGGATCTGTCACACATTTCTCTCAATAGTCTTAATTCTTAGAGATCCATTTTTATTTCTGTGCCTCAGCTTCTTCGTATTCCTCTTCTTTAATTTCTATTCCATTTACTGTCTCTTCTACTACACCTAATCTGCTTTTAAATCCCTCCTTTGTATGTTGCATTTCAGATATGAAATTTCTTAATGATTGAATCTCCATCTTAAATTCTTTCCTGAGGTCTTGAATATTTTTCTGTACCTCCATAAGCATGTTTATAATTTTTATTTTGAACTCTCTTTCAGGAAGATTTGTGAGTTTGGTTTCATTTGACCCTCTTTCTGGAGTTTGTGAGATTTTGGTCTGAACCACGTTCTTTTGACATTTCATATCTCTGTGTAGTGCCCAGAAGTGGGCAGAAACTCCAGTCTCTGGAGCTTCTCAGCCCCTAGAGTGAGGTTGGGGTTTTTAGGGGAGTGGGGCTTGTGCCTGGGAGGAGGAAAAATCTGTTTCCTGCTTCCTGTCTGTGGTGCCTGTCTCCAGTGTCAGAGGCAGTGGGTCAAGCACACACACGTAATCTTCTGTGCTTTGCGTCTCTACTGTTGTAGGCAGGGCATCCCTATGGCTGGCCTGAAGCCTGTGCAGTGACTGCGGGTTTGTGTGCAGGTGCCTGCAGGTCAGTAGGAAGGCTTGGCATGCTGTGTGTCACAGTGGAGGCCTCGGAGCCGAGTTGGCTGCCAGGGGAATGGAGCACCTGAGGCTTCCCAAAGTTCCCAACCAGATGGGCAGAGCGCACCCAGGCAACCTTTTCCAGCTCTCCCTTCTCCTGCACAGCAAGCTCCGTGCAAACCCCGCCCCTTTAGCAGCCCTCTCACTGCTAAGAAGCCTCTCAGACTCCCTGCCTTTCCTCGGACACAGAGCAGCCGGGTGTGGATCCCGTCCTCCACAAAAGGCTGGAATGTCAATCTCACAGGCACTCTGCCTGCCCAAGCTCCCCAACGCCCAGGGCACTACACAATAAAGGATTCTGCTCGAAAAGTAGATGTCCAGGGCTAGGTGTCCAGCATTCCCAGGCTTTCACACCCTCCCCCACTCTGTTTCTCTTTCTCCCACCAGTGAGCTGGGGTGGGGGAAGGGCTTGGGTCCCGCCAGATTAAGACTTTCATAGTTACCCTGTTTCTTGAGGTCTGCTCTGTTCGTGAAGTCTGTATGCAGTCTGGTTCAGTCTTCTTTCTTGTTGCTGTTTGAAGGTTAGTTGCATTAATTAATTATATCTTTGTACTGTTTGTGGTTTTGGGAAGAGCTCTCCGTCTCACCTCTCATGCTGCCATCTTGAATCTCTCTTGGTGCTCTTTTGTCCTGTAATTCTTAATTCATCAAAGCTTTCAAGATCTCCCAGGGATGGAGTGAAGGATAGGTCCAGGAAATACCAACTGCAGTTCTTGCTTTATGGGTACACAGTATTATAGTGTATATCTGGGGAAAGGAAATCCTGGAACAAAATACCTCTAAAAACCAAAGGGAGAAATAAAGTTTAAAACCCGTTTATTGCTTACAAACTGCATTCTAGCCCATCTCTCTCTCCTGCTCCAGCAGCAGCAAAAACAGCCCTCCTCTCATCTCTTGGGTACAGATAAACCCACCTTGCCCAGGTAATTACCTATTGGTATGGAGCTGAGCTTCTCTCCACCCCTGAGGAATTATGCAAATCCACTAAAGCCATACTTCTCTTCACCCTTGAGCTCCTGTTGGTATGTATATGTACTAAAGCCAGGCAAGATATTCTGAATAAATTACAATTTCATCCACATAAAGTCAAACCAAAAACTCTACCAAAGGAGGGAAAATATGTGTTAAGATGGTTTCTCAGTGGAAATTGAGAAAACAGGGCAAACGGTAATGAACTTATATATGTGCTTAAGTCATAGGAAGGATGCAATACTGAGCACATTTAAAAGCAAAATATCAATGTACTGCATTTTCTAATACACACTATTTGCTCAGATCTGTTCCTAACTCTTAACTAGTGCTAACAGAAACAATCTGACTTATTTTTTCTAAAAAATAGGAAATTGAAATATGATGATTTCTGATGCTGACTGAATCTCTAGGTCCAAATAACCTAGAGAAAAGATGTGACATTTTATCCACTCATGACTCTGTTGACTAGTAGCTAGTTGGATTGATCATTTGATACATTTTTTTGGGTCTATGTAACTGTATTTTCTTTCAAGTAACATGAGATAAATATGAAGTTTGGATCACAAATTTTATTGTGGTTATAATACTTTCAAATAAAGTGGAAATGTTACTCACAGAGTTTTAGAGAGTAATATGGTAATTACTATTCACCGGTGAGACTCCTTTCGGGAGCAATTATGGGGAGTATTTTAACACTTCCAAGTGTGGAATGTGCCAAATAGAGAATTTAAAGGAACCTACCATAACTTAGGGTGAATACTGTATACCTAATTTATCAGTGTCCAAGTTGCTACATTACATGTGTAATGTCATGAAGAGAAGAATTGTTAAACCAGATGTGGTTGATAGAAGCAGAACTTTTCTAGAGCACAGTTAACAAATGGAAGTCAGCTCAAAAGGATAATGAAGAATTTAAGAATTGAGTGGAGAAGCCATATATCTGATAGGATTCCTTTGCATGAATGATGGGAAAGGTTTGTACCATTTCTTAGGAACAGTGATCAGGTAGTCTAATCACTGTGTGATCTCATCTCCTTAAAGGTCAGTGGTTAGGTGTGTTAGAGGTCTATGCTAGGGAGATACATTTATGAGGACAGTATTACAAGACTAAATTGAGGCAGAATGACCTAAAACAGAGAGGCCTTTATTATTGTTCTCTAAGTACCCAGGTACTAGAAATAAGAACTGAAATTATTTCCTTCATGGTTCAAGTTGTCAGAATTAAAAGAATAATACTAAGAATCAACACTATTCCATTGTTCCTGGGGAGCAAATGGACAGTGTTACCTTACCTAGAAGTCTGTGTTAATAAGAATTTGTGCTATAATGTGAGAAATATGATTATGTTTATGTCCAAACAACAGATTTAATCTAGAGTTTTGTTTCTGTTTTCTAATGGCCTCTAGTAACCACTCCAGGTGTTAGAATTATGTATACATAGTTTAAGTACATGAAGGGAAATATATCTACTATAATTTTAACTTATGCATGCTTTTTCAAATATCTTGAAGTATCTGTTTTATTTTATTAACTTCATTATTAAGTAAATTCAATCAGAATGAGAAAGTATTTGGGGATTTATTTGAAGCCCTTGATTGATGTCATACATATCAATACAGATTGTCAGAAAAAAGCTTTAGAAAAATCATATGTCTTCATTGACATACACAAACATGACCAAATATTCCTTGATGACAGAAAAACAGAATAATTTAGCTGATAAAAAAGTCAAAGATATTTGAAAGGAGATAATATTTATGAAATTGATATATAACAAGAATAATTCCCACTTTCCATTAGATGGTTCCTGGGAGTGTTCACAGAATTATTTGTATAAAATCTTGGAAATATTTTCAGGAAATTTGTTTTAAGACAAATTATGAAAAGAGACATATAAGTATTTGGCTAGAAGTTATTGGCCATGATCAGAGGATAGACTGGGAAGGAAAACTAGAGCTGTGCTATGAGTTATTCCCTCCTATTTGGGGATTGCAGAGGCAACGATTGTACCAAACCAGACACCCCCATACATAAGCTAATAGCATTTACAAATGGGACTACATTTGAGAGTTCTTTTAAATAAATGCATTTTGGCATGAAATGACTTGTCTATCTAACCCTCTTATTATAAATAAACCCAGAATTTAAGGATTTATGGAACATGACCAGCTGGAGAATAAAAGTTAGTCAAGAAAGTACTAAGATACTAAAAAACACCTTTATCTAACTATAATTTTATGGACACATCATTAAGTTTTCATGTTTTAATAATCCCAATGTGTGAGAAAGGAATGCTTAGAAACTCCTGATGGGTTTTGGCCTACTCAGAAAGAAACTAATGTTTCTATATTGTCTGAATCCTTTCAATAGATGCTAAAGTTTGATGTTGGAGACAATCTGTCATTTATTTCAGTCCATCTTAACAAATCAATCATCTTATGATAATGCAGCAACATTGGTTTAACTACTAAAAAAAAATCAATGTAAATTAATACATTAATAGAATAATGGAGAGTAAATATATTTTCATCCCAGTAGATGCAGGAAAAGCATTGACAGAATTCTATACATTGTCATTATAAAAATATGGATATCAGAAATATCAAAATAGAAAAGTACTCTCAATTCAATAAAAGCATTTTAAAAATCTATAAATAACATAATACTTAATGGTGTGTTACTGTGTATTTTCCCTTAATATTAGGATGTCTGTTCTTAATCGCTCTTTTCAACATTATACTAGATATCACAGATACTAAACATAGTGTGAGAAAACAAACCATAAAGGATGGAAAAGATGATCCTAAGTAGAAACTCTAAAACTATCTACAACAAAATTATTACAACTAATACGTAAACTTATCAGTGTCATAAGATGAAGGCCAATATACAAAATAACTGTACTTCCACATACTAGCACCTAATCAGTCAAAAACAAAAGAAAAAAGAAAATAGTACCATATAACAAAATAGCATAGACATTAAAATATTTAGAAATAATTCTAAAAAAGATTGTCAGTGATATATATTCTCATAACCACAAAATATTGTAAGAGAAATGAAAGAAAAATATATCATTATTCATGAATTAAAGTCTCATTTAAAATGTCAATCTTTACCAAATTTATCTACAGATTCAGCACAATCCTAATTATAATCCTAGAAACATTGTAGGCATTTACAGTCTAAACTTAAAATTACATGGGAATGCAAAGAATACAGAAGAGCCTGTAAAATCTTGGATTTCAAGACTCACTATAAAAATGCAGTAAAAAAATAGTAAGGAATTGCATAAAGAAAAACAATCAGATTAACATAAATAAATACAAAATAAATCAATGGAACAGGTTAATCAGATACAGATCCGTACACATGGTATCTTGATTTTCAACAATGGTCTCAAAGAAATAAAATGGGGGAAGGGACTGGCCATTAAATGGTGCTAGAAAAATTGAATACTGTTGAGAAACATAAGTGAACTATAATCTTTATCTCACACAACACACAAAAACTAATATAAGAAGGACCCAAAATATGATAGACGCCAGACCCCACAATAAAAGATAAAGACATAAAAGACACTGTATGAAATAATAACAAAATATTTTCATGACTGGGACATAGCCAAATATTTCTTACACAAGGCAGGCACAAAAAACACTAACACAAACAAAACAAAAAATATTCACCATGAAAGGCCTCATTAAACAAAGTCATTAAGATCATAAAATATTGACTCAGATAGGAATAAAGTATTTATGTTATATATCTGGTGAATTACTTCTATCTAGGCTATACGTAGTAAGCCACAATACTGTGTGTGTGTGTGTGTGTGTGTGTGTGTATATATATACATGTAACAATAGTTACTTGAATAAGTAAAATAATCAATAAAGTGGCCATATATAAAATAATTAGTAAAGATTTGTAAAGATCAGTGAAACCAATTAGAGAACCAAGAAATAAATGCACAAATATACTGTTAACTAATTTTGACAAACTAAATAATTCAGAGAAGAAAGTCTAGTTTTTTCAACAATAGTGCTGGAACACTTGGAATCCCAAAAAGGAAATGAACATATATGCAGATCTTATGCCTTTTACAAATTAAAGCAAAATGGATTCAGATTTAAATGTAAAAAGCATAACTGTAAAACTTCTTAAGAAAAATAGGAGAAATACACATGATTTGGGGGATAAGCTTTTAAACACAACACCAAAAACATGATCTTCCCTAGGTAGGTTTTTCTGGTGTACCACTGCACTTTTTTACAGACATTTACCTCAGCTGAATGTGCTCTGTTACCTAGCTTTGCTCTTCCCTTTTCCCTCCGATGTATGTTGGCCTAAACTACATACTGACTTCAAGTTTATCATTTCATTTTGTTTTCATTTTGGGGTGAAGATTCAGTTTCAATCTTTTGGATCTAGGTCTCCAACTAACTATTAGTCAAGTATTAACAGACAAGGAATGAATTAACTTTAGAAGAGGAATTGGTGTGTGTGTGGAGGAGGCATGTGTGTTGCAAGAATTCTTACTTGGATAAAGTTTTTATCAATAGATATTAAACATTTTTGCTGCTGCAGTGCAAAGCCATAATAGACTTGAAACACTGTTATGGGAGCAATTATTCTACAAGCTGGGAGGTGTCCTTTGGTTAAATTAAAAGCCTTACCCAAAACTGAAGTGGGGAGAGGGAGAGCCTTTGCTTACATCAGCTCCATTTCCCCTCCCCTTGAAACTTCTGATCACGCTGTGATTTTCCACACTACACGTATGTGTCCCAACCTCTGAAGCTTTCTTTGTGGCCGATTTTTTTCCAGCCTGTGATTTTTCAAATGGATATTCAGGTGTTTTGTAATCTCATGATTATCCAAGCTCCATATGGAATTATAAGAACTTTAGAAGAAAGTTTGTATTGCAGGTGCTGTTTGCAGAAACTTAGCACCCAGTGAAGAACCCCACCACCATGACAAATCAGATGGCGCTGGTCCTCATGGCTTCAGCGTCTCCCGTGTTCTCATGTTCAGTTCCCCTGATCTCAAAGGTCACTGGCTTCTTCTTTCCCCTGCCCACCCCTTTGCTTACTGTGTAGTGATTTGGTGAGAGAAATTGGTGCTGCCCACCTCCACCTCTGCAGGACATATGAGTATCAAATTATATTATTGCAATCAAAGTACTTTATGCTGACTTTTCTTCAAAAATTGAGATACCTACTAAAAAGCCACATCCAATATACTGACACAAATTATGGGCTAGGATACAGAGCAAAACTCTCACTCATTGCTGGTTGGAATGCAAAATGATACGAACTCTCTGGAGGAGATTTTGGTAGCTTCTTACAAAACTCAACACAGTTTTACTATATGACCATGTGCCTAGGCATTTACTTATGGTTAAAAACTCTGTCCACCCAACCTTGTACACAAATGTTATACTAGCTTAATACATGAATACCAAAAACTAGAAAAATATCAAGATGTCCTTAAAAGGTGAATGGATAAGCTGTTACATTTGCATAAAATGAAATTTATTCAACTCATCAAAGCTCTGAAAAGGAATGGATGATTCTTAAATACAAGTTGTTCAGTGAAAGAAGCCAGTATGAAAACCTGAATTTTCTCAAATTCCGATTATGTGGCCTTCTGGAAAAGACAAAGTTATGGAGATAGTGAACTCTCAGTTATTGTCAGGGGTTGGAGGTTGAGACAAGTGTTGAATATATGAAGTACAAGGGATTTTTTATGACAATGAAACCATTTTATATGAACTGTAATGGTGAATTCATGACACTCTGCATTTGTTATAAACTTTCATATATATTGAACCTGAATACATGCAAATTTTTAACAATTAATTTAGGAGATTGGAGATTTAGAAGATGGAATGTAGAATGTGTCCAAATAATAAGACTGTGTTTGGAAGGGTGTGAAAGGAAAAAGTGCTGAACTGACTAAATTTGTATATAAGCAGAGTCTGCAAGAATAAGAGCACAGGCAACTGTACACAAGGACTGTGCTCTAGCTGACAAACATTCTTGCTGTGGGCATATGAACTAACCATTCTGAGACCATTATGCACATACACTGCAATAGAACAGTTATGTAAGTAGATGTCAGGTGGTGGGCTGCAAGGTTTCTCACTGTTGGAATGGAGGTTTATGGATAAAAATGGGAAAGAGACTAAAATTATTGAGATGGTAATGCATTAGATTTGAGGACATCAGTATGAATTCATGTTGAGATTAATATAGATACAGATGGAAGCACATAGAGTTATTTAAAGACATGGGTATATATTTTGGTTACTATACACATATATTACTCTGTCCTCTGAGGTAGTCTAGAAGCAATATGACCTCAGAAGCAATGAATACCCAGATCTTTGTTTTTAAATCCATTTCCAGTAAAAGGAACCACAAGTATGTAGAGAAATTGCTGATTTTAGGACAGTGCCATGAAAAAAGAAAGATGATCCCAGATCATCCTATAGTGACAGAGAGTAAGAAAGTTTCAAAAAGAAAAGGTATAAAACAGTAAGAAAGAAACAACCTGCCATGATGGCAGCACACCAGGAGATAAAAGAGGCATCTGTAAAAGCTCCCGATAGGCAAAGCTGGGGTAACTTGAGAAAAAAAAAAAAAGTAGTATTAGAGTCGATCTCAAAGTATAAATAAATATCCATTTGTTAATACAGATATAAAAAAGCATTGAATAAATAAAAGGGATGAAGAATCCAACAGCCCAGAAGAAAATTTTCAAGTCATTTATGCAGATACTCTGCTCTTGAGGCCATAACTCCAAACTCATGAAGTGTGGGCTGCACAGAGTAACTTCCTTCCAAAGAGTACAATATGGAAAGGAAAAAAGAATTATTTTGCAGTGGAGAAATATGCCAAGTGTTACTTCATCCAGGTGATCAAGATGAATATCAACAGTGCTGACATGTTGATATCATAAAGCCTTGATATGTCAGATGAATACGGCATTCTACCTCTGTGCTCTCGTTTACAAGACACATAACCCACGTCTAATAATGAGAAAAATACCAGACACATACCAACTGATGGGGATGCATAAAATACCTGATAAAATCTTCTCAGAACTGTAAAAGACATAAAAAATAAGGCAAGTCAGAGAAAATGTCACACCCAAGTAGTGCCTAAGCAGACACAACAACTAAATTTTATGTGGAATTCTGGATGGGATCTTGCAACAGAAAAAGGACATTAGATAAAAACTAAGGAAGTCCCAATAAAGCACGAATTTTAGTTAGTAATAAGGTGTCAGTGTTGGTTCATTAATTGTAACAAATATGCCATACTAATACGAGATTTCAGTAGCAGGGAGAAATGAGGTGTGGATGAAGTGAAGGTGCCTGTGGCCAGGATTCTCACCTGGCCCTGAATGGCTAGCTCACTACACACGTGTGGGCAATATGTTGTTATTGACTCTATATAAAGAGCTCCACCCAGTGCTCAGGTCAAAATGGTGGCACAGCTGCAAGGCTGCAGTAGAGCAGAGCAGAGGCTGGAGTGGTGGTAGCATCGAGGACAGAGGCCCGGAGGATGGCTGTGTGGGCTGAGGGGCCCAGAGCCAGAGACCAGCCTGCTGCATACAGACTCACTCTGAGTGAATGGGATTTTAGTGACTGACCTTCCACTGTGGAAATAAAGTTGGGTATAACACTTTCACCCCAAGAACGTTTTACTGTCATTTCTTTGGTCACCTTGAATCCATAGTGAACTTGCCCAGGGCTGAAACCCATTGGCAAGGCAGAAGGGTATGGGAATTTTCTGTACTAATTTTTCATTGTTTCTGCACATCTAAAACTGTTCTAAAATAAAAAAGTTTATTTAAATATAAGGTAATAAAAATTCAATGTCCTTTAAAGGACACCAAGTTTAAATGCTTTTTTATAAACTTCTACCCAATTTCCAAAGAAAGTATCATTCTAGTGCTATTTTTTCTAATCAATGCACAGAAGTACCCATTTAATTTTCAAACTCTCATAATTATGAAGCATTAACTAGACATGAACATTCTAAAAATATTATATGGATAAAAAAGTTTATCAGCTATGAAATACAATGGAATGTTAAAATTAACATATGTTTCCTTTTGCTGTTGTAACAAATTACCACATATTTAGTAGATTAAAATAACACAAATTTATTATTTAGTAGTTATGGAGGTCAGATTTCTAAATGACTTTCCCTGGGCTAACACTAAGATGTTAGCACAGCTGTAGTTTCTCTGCAGGCTCAATGGGAGAATCTATTTCTTAGCTTTTCTGTGTTCTAGAAGCTGCTTGCCTTCCTTGGCTCATGGACACATCATTCTAACCTCTGCTTCAGTCATTGCATCTCCTCTGAAACTGACCCTCTTGCCTGTCTCTAATAAAGACCCTTGTGACTACATTGTGCCCATATGGGTAACCCATGATAATATTTCCATCTCAAGATCTTTACCTTAATCACATCTACAAAGTCCCTTTTGTCATGTAAGGTAGTATATTTAGTTTCAGGATTTAGGATGTGGGCATCCTTGGGAGACCATTATTCTACATCCTCAAGTATTTATGAAAATGCCAGTATGGAAACATCTAGATTAAATATTCTAATGTGAAAAATCAAGTGTTTTCTGTCTAGGTTAATTTGTTCTATGTTTTCAAATGAACGTATCTGACAACTAGATTATGCACTTACCTAGATTCCTCTCATATATCATCAATATGTCTTTATTAGCTATCTTTTAAACAATATTTTAAGGTCAAGTATATGCAGTCCATGTATAATTTTTTCCATTGTTGTATTTCCAGCACTTAATATAATGCCCAATACATTTTGAGCATTCAACAGATGAATGCTATACATTAGAATAATAGTTTTATTCATTTTATTGATCAGCATGCATGTCTTATAAGTACAAGTTATTTGAATGCAGAGTGTATGATCTTGAATGCTACAGTGACAAATACGGTTTTAATGGGATGAGTTACTGGACAGCCTGGTTTATAATTGCATTACACTCTCTAGACATGTTTTCTTAGTCAAATCCTATAAACTCTGTATTTCAATTTCCTTCTCTCTAAAATGATCCTATCAATATAGCATTTTATGAGGCTAAGTGTATACTCTATGTAAAATACTTAGAACAGAGCCTAGTTCATAACAGACACTTTATTCTACAACAGCTATTACTACTATTATTGTTATTATTATTATATTGGGACAGTCAATGAGCAATACCTATTTACATCATTTCATTCTTTTACAGAGTAAAGCATTTTTACATTATCTATGAAATCTGTTAAGAAAGTATAAAAGTATTAAGGACAGAGTGATTCATTTCAAATGTTGGTAGAAGTTTAAAGGAAGTTGTGTGCTCCATCACAATTTATGAATTAATCTTGTTTAAAATTCAACTGATTTATGAACACTAAAATATTCTGGCTTCCATAGAGACTGTGACTATAATGAGATCTAAGATTAAAAATGTTCTCTATTTGATGTTAATCTCATTTTAAATAATAATTATTTAGATTTATTTATAAGTAAAAAACAGAATATAAATGCTATGTGACTAAGTATTAATTTTAATAAAGTGTATATTAGAAAGAGCAGTAAATGTAGAAATATTGTAACTATTTTACACAACTTTGTAACTTACTCTGGTAGAGCTAAATTCATGTTGTTTGAAGACATTTGCTTCACAAGGTTTTCCAGGGTTCATATCCACTGTATTAGCAAACCTTTGAAATTTACTGTACAATTTTAGTGCCCTGGATACATTTTATTGGATCTGCTGTTAAAAATATATTCCAAGAGACACCAATACCAACAATAAAGTCAAAGAAGCTAAGACAAAATATCCAGTGTGCATTTTAGATATCTTTTCCAAAGTTTCTATTTTATATTTAATTTCATGGAGTGTAATTTTATTAGTAAGTAACACTCTTGCTACATACTTCTTTAATATAACATTACTTTAAAAATAATGATTAAGTTTTGTGTGGCTGAAAATGAGAGATTTTTAACACTCATTAAAGTTACTGTCCATTATTATGAAATGTCATTGATGTACTTATAATTTAATATCTGTGGGCACTTAAACCTTGTGTGGTGTGTACTAAAGAAACTTATCTCCTAAAATTGCCACCTTTAAGAAGAATGTAGAGCACTTGCAGAAATTATGAATGGAATTTGTCTTCATGGTCAGTATTCATAGCAAAATGTATTGTAAAAGGAGTAAAGGTACTGCCAGGTACATTTGAATTGGGGTAATAAATAAGGCTCCTTATAAAAGGTGATAATGCTCATGAAGAGTACCATGACTGTGTATTGAAATATGTATGGTCTTCAATCCATTTTAATAGAATTGGAAATATAAATACATATATTTATGTTTCCATAATACACATATAGATTTATATTTCCAAAATACACATATATATTTTTCCCAGGTAATTTTTATTTTGGAAGTTGTATATTACTGTGGATTTATTTAGGTATATAAATTTCTTCAGTGTAAACTCCTCAAAACCTCTCTTTTTACAATGTATATATCTATAGAAAATAAATATTACTTTGGACCACCAAGAAAAAATGTTAAAACAAATTTAGCCAGGGCATGTTATACATTCACAGAAGCCAGTGAATTGCTAATTTTGCATGTGGCCTCTGGTCCCCACCACGTCCCCTAAGGTGGGGTTCCTGAGCCCCTCTCAGTCAAACCACGATGCCCAATCATCCTCCGGTAGGGGTGAGGGCCCAGGCGAATCCTGAATACTGTCCCCAGGAAGTCTTGCAGGGACACAGGATGAACATGGGGCTTTGCCTCCGGTGTCTGTGTCCTGGACCTCAGCAGCTGGTACTGCTTCTCTGGCTTTAATTGGTGCTTCAGTTCTAACAAGATCCTATTGGGCTGCCCATCAAGTTTTTCTTTTACTGCCCCTGCCTTTATCAAATCGACCACATCTGGGTCCTCAAGACCTTAATGGGGCCTTTTGCACCTCTCCTTTCAGTCATAGCCCATACTTCCTTCTGTGCTTTTATTGTTTCAACCTCCCCCAGATCTGCTAAAGTAAAAGTAGCCTCACATAGGGGTTGCCAATGTGGGAGGCAAGAATAGTCACTAGGGACCCAAAGAGATGGGGGAGCTGTATGGAGCACTAGATTTCTCATTTCTACAGTGAACAACTCCTCATCCAGGCCCTGGGGGATCCATATTATAGATGATATTTTCCATGCCCAGCTCCTGCTGCAGTTCTACATATGTTTTCCAGCTAGTGGGTAAGTATGGTAAATCACCCTGATTGGGCCAAATTGTCCTGATGGCAGCTGTCAGCCAATCCAGAGGCACTGATTCCCTGAGGTGTGATGGGCACATTGCAACTTCTGCTGAACATAAGGGTGAGTCATCAGGGAAGCCAGTCTATCCATTTCAGGACCCAACATGTCCACCCTTACATCCCAGGGATGCAGAAGCCATGTAGGCGGAGGTTCTGATGGCTTCTGCCAAAACTGGATGCTCATGTGCACCAGGCGATCCTGGGAATAGGGGTGGAGCATGGAGAGCTCCAAAACCTGGGGAGGGAGCTTCTCCTTCCCCTGATGAGTTTGTGGTTGAGTTTTTATTTTCTTTATTTCAACTGAGTGGGCCTTTAATATAGGACAGGTTGGTGCCTCAGGCGGTGGCCCTGGCAACAGATAAGGTCTTGGCTGCACCCCCTCATCCTCTCCTGACATTTACTCTACCATCTCCATGGCTGAAGGCACTGCTCTTTCCTCCCCCTTTCCCATGGCTTCATGAAACATTGATTCTCCTGTTACCTCGTCCCTCACTGCTAATGTACCTTCCAGATGTGCAACCTGTCTTCTCAATAATTGTCTTTCTTGAGGGTATCCCATAGGTCATCGCCCACCTCCTCCAAGTGATGCTGAAGTGTATTTCTTTCTTGCTGAATTCTCTCTGTCTCCTCAATCACCCTTTTCACTATCTCCAGAAACAGACATCCCTTCTGTATGACCACTCAGGACCTCTAAACCATCTTCTATCTCATGGAGGACTAATTCCACAGCTTCCAGTGTCTCAACTCTTCACCAATTCTGAGGAAGGTTCCACCCTTCTAGGAGGTGCTTTTATCCTATTCCAATTCCCCACTGGAGGCTCCCTGGTGAAGCTGCACCCTCCACTGCTGCAGCCACTGGGGCCTTCCCACCATCCATGGTGGAGGGAGGGGGTTCCAGGTTTCTCCCCACCATCTCTAAGGGCAGCCCACACAAAGGTCGCACTCATGAAGACAGACTTTGGGTTCAGAGGTCCTGCCAACTATGCCAGATGTAACTCTGGGAGGAAAATATTTTCCCAGCCTTGGGAAAAATACTTTTGCAACCAAAATAAGTCTAAGGGGGAAATATAGTAGGAGAAACCCATTTATTGCATACAAGCAGTCGTTCAATTCTGCTTGCCTGTGTCTGTCAAGACCCGACTACAAAAAGGGACTCCACCCAACCTCTCTGGTCAACATATTCCTTTGTTCCTCATTGTAATTACTTAATGATATGGAGATGGACTACTTCCCTACACTCCTTGGAAACACCTATTGATATGTAGACGCACTAAGGCCAGGTGAGAGATTCTGGAAATATTGCAATTCTACCTACACTTATGTATTAAATTTAATAAATAATTAATAACTCAAAATAGAAAACACCTGGTCTAATGGGGGTTCACTGGTGAATTTTGTGAAAAAATTGAGCAATCTTCACAATCTCTTACATAAAGCAAAAGCAGAGGAAATACTCTGTAGCTTATTCTGTAAAACCTGCATTAGCTTAATAACAAAAATAGACAAATTGTTATAAGACAGGAAAGTTACAGACTAGTATCTATCATGAACATCAATGCAAAATCCTCAACAAAATATTTCAATTCACATCCAACAATATATACAAATAATTATACATCCCTCTAAGTAGAATTTATTCCAGGTATGCAAGCTAATTAAACATTCAAAAATTAATTTATATAATCCATCATATCAACAGGTTAAAGAAATAATATCAATAGATGCAGAAAATGTACTTAACCTATAGATTATAAAAACTCAGCAAAATAGGAATAGAAGAGAAATTTCTGAACTTGTAAGGACGTCTATAAATCTACAAATGATAATCATACTTAATGGTGAGGAACTAGATGGTTTTCCACTAAGATCAGTAACAAGGCAAGAATTTTATCTCTCACCACTCCTATTAACAAAAAGCAAAATAATTCAATAGAGAAAGTACAGACTTTTCAACAAATAGTGCTAGAACAACTGAACACATGCAAAATAATGAATCTAGATATAGGCATCCACCCTTCAGAAAAATTAACTCAAAATGGATAATAGACTTAAAATTAAAATGTAAAGCTTAAAAGTCCTGGAACATAAGAGAAAATCAGTACCTTTGGCTTTGGTGATGAATTTTTAGACACAAGACCAAAACACTATTAATCATAAAAGAAAAAATTCATAATAATTAGAATTAAAAATTTATGCTCTGTAAAAATGTCATGCCAAAGACTTGAGTAGTCATTGAAAAATGTATCTGATCAAGTACCAGGATACAAAAATTACAAAGAAATCTTAATATTCAACAATAAGAAAACAAACAACCCAATTAAAAATTGGGGATAGACACCTCAACTAAGAATGAATGAATATATATATATCTTAACACACACACACATACATGTTAAGAAGGATTGTTAAGCCTTTTGGAGAATTTATCTTCTTTATATGCTGATTTTTAGTGCTGATTTTTTTCGTGCTCTAAACTTATATTTTTGTTAATATATATAATAGCTAATCCTTTTTTTGTTTTCTTTATATTTACTATGGGTTTCTTGTAAACAAAATATATTTGAGTCATTTTTTTTAATCCACTCTGACAGTTCCTGTCTTTTAATTGGTTTATTTAGACATTGATATTAAAGTGATTTTTATATGGTTGGAATAATACCTAACATATTTGTACTGTTTTCTACTAATCCTTGTTTCTTTTTTTTTTTTTTTTTACCTTGAAGCAGTAATTATTAAGAAGACGAGATGCTCTGAGTGTATTTCAAAATGGCTACTTTGCCTTCTCCCTGCTGGGAAATGGAAGCATAAGGGATTTTTCTCAGATTTTTACTATAAAAACTTGGTACGGATCTTGGACGTTCAGCTTATAAAAGCATGTGAGTGTGTATGAGTGCAGTGGGAACCCAAGACTTTCCTCCCTTGGAATTTTAACTTTCAAAATTGTTCACGCCAAGCCAATGACAATTTCATCAAATACAGTTTTAAGTTTTCTTGTCCTGGTACTAGTTCCTGCAGAGACTACTTTTTCTTGTTCCTGGGCTTCTGCTGTGACAAGCTGTGATTTTCTGTATCCAAACCATCTCTCCAATTTTGGGGGCAGCAGTTTTCCTTGTGACCTAAATTTTCACTAGACCTAAAAAAAGTTGTTGATTTTCAGTTTTTCAGGCTTTTATTCTTGTAATGTTGAGAGTGATGGCTCCCAAGCTCCTTATATTCCAGACTGGGAAGTGCAAGTCTTTCACCTTTACTTTTAATCTAGATCAAAACACCTAGTCAAGAAATCACCAAACAAGACATTTTTGGGGCTCCATATTCAGTCTAAACACTATTTTCTAAATTCACTCCTTAATTTTTCTCATCATTGTCCACCTGTTATCTGCTGTCATGTGGACTCAAATTCCACTCTAGAGTTATACTGCTCCTGCTGAAACCACACTTTCCTAACTGCTACACCTAGTAAAAACCTTTCTTTATGTCTTATCTTAATGTACCTATAGCACTGAAAAATACGTTCTTAAAATACTTTTTCTTGATTTCCAAAATACTATTTTTCTTTTGCTCTGGTTTCTTCTCTCAATCCCTTTTGTTGGGCCTTGAATTTAATTTGCTTTTTGCATGTCAACAGTCCTTGGGGACTTTGTTTTAAGGCTTTCTTTACTCTTTTTAGTTTATTTATTTCCTGTAGATGACCTCACAACCTCCTGAAGAATTATTTACTAAAACCTTTTCCTCCAAATTACACATTAGTTACTACACATTTGTTTCTTACTTCAGAGAATGACATCGTCAGTCAGTGATTTGCCCTAGTTGAGAACCTGAAACTAATTCATTCTTAGACACACAAACACACACACAATATATTATAAAATGTAAATATGAAATTCATTCCCTAGCACAGATGAATAATATGTACATTATACAAGAATACTATACCATATTTAATTCAATTTTTTAATCATTAAATTCATATAAGGACTCAAATGTTCTAAATAATGTACATACATAAGCACAAATTTCATTTTTTTCCTTTTATGTATTGCTATGGAATTATTGTTAATAACTCACCTAAATAATAGCATATGGATACAAACACAATAAAAAAGTAGAATTAAAGAAAAAAGTAATAACCAAACTACATCAATAAAACTTTTAATGTTAAGCCAAATCTCTACTACAATAAATCACAAATCATGCACGTGTTCCTCATGATATAGACTTTCTTAGAGAATAGCCAATTTTGGCTTTGTGGGCAGAATTCAAATATTAAAATCTAGTTTTTATTTTTCTGTAGAGAAAAACCTTTTATAAATATGAGACATGTTTTTACAAATGGGGACATAGTGTAGCATGCATTGTGGGAGATTTGACTGACTTTTATCAACAAAAGCTGCATTATTAATTTCTAAAAAAAATTAGATAAGTGCCATGGTCCTTTATTGTAAATTATCTTTGAATTTCTAATACGAATATCACATGCTTCCTGAAAGTTTGTGTTACACCACTTAGCTTTTACCAATGATCTACATTAGTACCTGATTTTGCTAACTGAAAGAAATTTGAAGAGGACTTTGCTTTTTTCAAAAAATGGTGAAGTGAAAATAGCTCTCAGCATTGTTTAGCAGCAAATCACTAGAGGTAGAGGGTAATCACCAAGCTCCTTTCCCAGGAAATACACTTACCATCTCAGCAACAAGCTGCCACAGCTTTGAACTGTGTAAGCACCTGTGCTTTGTCTAAATTTATTTTATATATTCATTAGGAAGGTACGCTTTAAGGTATGAGAAAAACCTAAGAAGTTGTATTTTAGATCTGTTAAAACTAAAAAAATTTCCAAATAAATTAATGGTAATTGCTTCTTCATTGTACACCATTTTGGCTTATGAAAGATTTCATAAAAACATTCTATGTTTGGATAACAGGGGCTACCTATAGCCTGAAGTAATCCAAGACAGAGACACTAACAAAAACAAATTCAAAAGCAACATAATATATTTAATTGTAAAAATGAAAAAGCAAGTAAAAATGAAAATAAAGTGCAAATTATAAAATTAATAATGTTAGTTCCTTAGTTTATCCTTCTAGTCAGTCTTATTGTTTTTTCCTTCTACCAGTATCTTTGCATGAATGTTCTTTTTCTTCATTCTAACTCCAAAGTTTGAAGATCGGTGAGAGACTGTTTGCCTCTGAAGTTTTTCTGAACAGTATAAATATCATAAATCAAATTCTCCATAGAGGTGATGCTATGTTTTCCCAGGAAGCATGCAAATACTTTAAAATTATATTTTGGTAGCAGATATTATGTGAAGACATTTCGGGCAAAGACATAATTTGGTTTTGGTGATGAATGGGTATAAAGAACATTGAAATGTTTCCTGCAGTAAATGCAGAATCTTTTTTTTTAGAAGTTCCCTAGACAATAGTGTGGAAAATAGTTTCAGGAAGAGGCTATTGAAATTACAGCAGTAGAAATGGGAAACATTATTTTAAAATATTCTTAGAGCATAAAAATGTGAAGAATTTACAGAGCAAAATTTGGAGGTGCAAAAGAGATCAAGAATGATTCACAGCCTCTTTTCCAGCTGGAAACACAGAGCGAATTACAGAGAGCTAAAAGAAGATTCTAGTTATGCCACATACTCTGAAGTTAAAAACAACTTAATTTTGTAGAACTGAAGTCCAACCTAATGATAAATTTGCCCAGAAGGTACTTTTTTTAAGAAAAGGAGCAGGATTCTCATGAAAAAGAAAAGTAAATGCTCTGAAATGTGCCAGATGTCTAGAATTTTGGGTTATGAAATCTAGCAATTTTGGTGCACTTGCAGAGCCTACTCTGACATTCATCTAAGGGTGAGGGTGTAAAGCCTGTGAGCTGAAAATCTAAAAGTTTCTGGAGTACCTTTACTTTGCAAAATGTTCAATGGCTTTGTTAAGCTCAACAAAGCTTTAGTTAACATGCTGAGCATTTTAAAATCACAAATTGCATGGAATAACCCAAACCTGAAGTTAGCAAATGAACTCATCTACAAGTGTAGTTATAGGAAAATCAATTAAAAGAAAATCAATTACTATGTGCCACCCAAGGCTTGCTCAATAAATTGATAGAAAAATCTGATGTATTATTTATTTTATCTATATAACTCTAGCAATATTTTCAATGATCTGAAATTGTTAATATGCTGAACTGTTAAAATTAATAGAATTATTTCCATGCTATATTACATTGGTAACCTAAGAACTGAGCTATTCTGTAACATTATGGTTTTAATGAATGAATTAAACATTTTATTTAGATAGATATCATAAAAAATTGTTTTCACTAACACTTTCAAAAGATATTGATCTTCAAATCATTTGTCGACTAATGTTTGTGTACCAAGAAAGTGGCATCCATAGCTTCCTCTTTTCATTAGATTTTGAAATTTTATTACATAAGTCTTGAAATAATTTGGAGCTACTTTTTGTAGGAATTAGCCTTTTGACAAAGTGATACTTCTCTTCCACAATAGATATTTAAATCCCTGTCTTACCTTTTCAAAAATAGGAAAAAATGCTTTGCTTATAAAACAAATATGTGAGACTGTGTGTTTAATTTGGTAACTGTAAAGGACAAATCACCGAATGCCAGCAAGTAGCCATTCTAGAGAATAATAAAATAAGTGAGAGTGTTAGGTTAATAAAAATGTTCCATGTTATTAAGTTTGATGACAGAATAGCTAAAAAGTACAAATGATCAATTTCTATTTTAGTCCTATACCTCATTATTATTTATTGAAGTGTCAAACAAACATGTTTCTTGTTTGTTTTGCATGCGACTCATGAGTTCTTAATAATTTCAAAATGTCCTAAAGGATTGAGCCTCTTCCTGAAATCTTTCATATCATATATATATTAATAAAAAAAGGTAAAATATTCAGAGAACTTTTGGTGATCTGACTCTTGATATTTCATCCTCCTAAGTTTGTAGATATGGGTTTGCTAGAATGAGCACAGTGCTTTAAGAATTCGCTACCTACAGCAATCCAAGTGAGATTTCACGATGGAAACTCACCACATTATTCCAGCCTTAACACTGGGAATGGCTGAATATTTTTGCCTTTTCAAACAACTAAGCAGAACCAACCTTGCCAACTATTGAATATGCTTCATGACCTAGAGAAAATCAACTATATTAATGGTATTCGACACTTCTTTAGTAAATATTTATTAATCCACTTATTAAATAAAATTTAAACATTAATTGAATTCCTAGAACACAGGCTGGGGCCCTTTACGGTGGGAGAAAATTCCAGTTGGAAACATCATCTTATGATGGCATATGCACTATAACAGAGACGCGGTGGCAGTTACTGAGGAAGAAAATGGGGGGAGTCAAGTTTCTGCAAGATGAAAAGGAGTTCTTCCAAGAAAATGGCATTTATACTGAATAATAAAAAACAGCTAAACTGTTTATTTTAGAAAGTTAATATTTTCTTCTATTGATCAACATATTTTTAAGAATATAGAAGCAAATAAAAGGGTTTATTAATTTCCAATTTTGCTTATTCAGGAAATGATTGCTCATGTAATATGAATGTACACTGTGAGAATGGACTAATTTTTTCCAAACCTAAGCTTGACAGGGATGTCATGTCAGGTGCAAAAGCTTCTGGAAAATGGATAAGGGAGAAAAGATGGACTTTAAAGTACAAGAAATGCAGGATTTAAAAAAGGTAACAAGAGCCACCTTTGCTCATATATCAAATCCCTTCAATCAGAACTACAACCCAAATCTTTAGTAAGTTCATATCTACAATGTGAATATATTTCCTGGCCAAAAACAGACACAACATCATGTGTGGGTCTGTTGAGAAGTAGAATAGGAGAAATTCAAAATGATACATGAGATAATATGCATGAAACTTTTCTGAAACTGTGGGAAAATTAAAGGACTTTATCTAAATTGTGAAGTGAGTGATTTGGGACGAGTTTACCTAAATATGAATAAGCACAAAATTTCTAAATAACATGTTACGAGTCTGGTTACTTTCTCACACCCTTTGACATAAGGTCTTTATCATACAGAGTCATTATGATTAAAGTGAATCAACAGCTCATTTCCTCCATGATTTCAAACCACCAGACTCAGTCTAACAATAGCATAAGAACTTGGAAGCAGATGTTCAGATAGAAAGTGCACTGTACACAGTATAATGTGACTTTAGTAGGGAGAACAAACCTTTGTAAACTGTCTCTTGAAATTGCATTTTAGACGTAATGATAGAACCTAGTGTTTTAAGAAATTGTAGTTCTTTCTGGAATGGAAAAGAGGTATGGTATAATTGACTAGTTAATTCAAAAGATTATTGAGCACTTAATATGTGTCTGCCACTCTTCTAGTTGCTAGGAATACATTGTTAAATGAAACTGGCAAAAATCCCTACCTATCCATGTGGAACTTATTTTCCAGTGAAAGGAAACAGTAAATACAAAGTAAAATTCCTAAGTAAATAGTATAATAAACTATTATAAATGCTCTGAGAAAAAATACAACAGAGACAAAGAATGCAGAAGTACAATTTATACAATTATATATAGTAGACCACATTGAGATAATATTTGAACAATGAAAAGAAACGCATGAGAAAAATGGCCATATGGATATACTGGAGGCAAACCCTGCAGTCTAAAGGTGCAGCCAGCGAAAATATCATGTGTCAAAAGAGTGGTTGGAATGTTGAAGGAACATCAAAGAGGTCAGATTTCCTGGAGTAGAATGAGTTACAGAATTACCATGATTACAGATTGGGTAGTGTAGGTCATTGTGAAATCTTTGGCTTTTACTCTGAGTAAAATAAAGATCCACTGGAAGAATCTGAGGAGAGACTGGTATGATCTAAATTAGTCACTAACAGGATCACTCTGTGTGATGTATTAAAAATAGTTTCTGTGGAGACAAAAGCACAGGTAGGATGAACATAGGAAGTTACTGAGATAATCTAGTCCAGAGGTGATGGTAATTCAGCCCATGGTGGTAACTACACAGATAGTGGGAGGTAATCAGATTCCATGTTTGTATTGAAGATGCAGCCGGCAGGATTATCTGATGGATTATTTAGAATTATGGTAGAAAGAGAGTGGTCAGTTATGACGGCAAGTATTTGGCCTAGAAGGATATAATTGTCAATAAATGAAATGTTGAAAATTACGAGGAGGGAATTGGAGCGAGATGTGAAGGAAAGAAAGGTGAGGAGTTCAATTTGACACATTAAGTATTAAAGGTTTACTAGATATTCAAGTGGAAATTCAAGGCTGAAATTCCCTGGAGAACTGTGTGGGAGATGACGATGGAGAAGCCAGTCAAAAAACCTGTCGACCCCAAACCCTAGATGATTTCCTCAACAGAGTGACTGAAGATAGAGAAGAGGAGTGTAGAGGGTGACACTCTGCTGTCAGGAGATCTGGGGAAAATGGCATGAGCAAAGACAGTGCAGGAGTTACTACAAACTGAAGTGGTTCCTCCTCTGCTTGGTGTTTGGTGTTGCTCACACAGGGTGTTGATTCTTTGAATGTTCTTTATTAAGGTCATAGAGGGGGAAATAAAAAATAACGATCTGGAAGCCAAATGAATTTCTAGATTTCTAGGAAGGGTCACTTGTCTACCATTGAAGTGATACTCACGGATGGCTCAAGTAAGATCAAGACTGAGAGTTCACCATGCCTAGCTTCACAGTGGTTGTGGGGACCACAGACCACTTTCAGAGGAGTGTTCAGGAAAATCTCAAGAGAAGACTTAAGAAAGAACAGGTGAAGAAAAGCTGGAGACAGAGAGACTAGGTGACTCTTTAGGAATTTTGCTGCCAGAGGGAGCAAATAAATGCATCAAGAGCTTGGGGGTACATGGAGGTAAAAAAGTTATTTTTTTCTTGTAATAACAGAGAAAAGGCATTACTTGTATGCTGACTCATATGATCAAGCAGAGGAGAGGACGGAGGGACGACTATGAGTTGCATCCTTGAGTAGGCATAAGATGAGATCCATAAGCAAAGAGGATGACTTGAAAAGGAGCAAAAACAGTTCAACTATAATAATAAGAGGAAAAGGAAGTGGGTAGTTTGTTAAAATGCCTAATGCAGTGCTCTTATAATTGCTTTGATTTGCTCCTTAAAAAGGAATCAGGGTCATCAGTTGGGAGTAATGATTTGGGAGTTATGTTAAAGGTTTTAGAAGAAAGGAGAACAGTCTGATAGTTAATTAGGTAGAATGAATGGATTAGAGAAATAAACCATGATTGGCTTACAGTGTCAAGGTCCTACTGATGTTCAAGATAACAAAAATAAAGAGGAAGAATTCTGATTTTTAAATTTATTTTTCTGCCACTTCCAGCTGCAGGGACACAGGTGTGGGCTAGGCAGAACCCTGGGTTTATCCAGTTATTTGCTAAGGGAGTGCAATGAAGCAAGACTGAAGGAAAGAATAGAGTATATTCAAGAAAAATGGTCTTAACAATTGATCATTCTTAGCACATTTGAGTGTGTATTTTCCACCTGCCTCATTTGCCAACATAGAATTTCCTGAAGATAAGACTTCTTATATGACTGGCTATCAAGCAAAAACTGAAAATGCAGAGGAAAACAAAAAACAAAACAAACAAACAAAATGGGCATTTGTAGGAACTTGAGATAGGATTCTGAGTAGCAGTTGCCGTTTTATGCTAAAATGTTGCCAATAAACGATGCACTAGAGAAAGAGAACTGAGTGACCTTAATGTAGGCCCTGCATTTGGAAGTGTATATGATCCCAAATCAGTAAATTAGGGTAGAATCCCTGAAAATGTTTGAATGGGTTGATGGTAATTTAGACAGAAGAAACCAATGTATTATTTATCTTAAGATAGTTTAACAGGAATAAAAAAGGATACGTACGTACATGTATCAGAGATATTTCTGTCTTCCAAGCAATTTGTGAAATGGCAAAATGGGCCTATTTACATCTATCATTTCAGGAGTGCCTTACATAGAAATGTTCTTGGGAAAGCTATACAAGAGACATGAATATCCAATTTGCCCTCACTTCTTCCTCCCCATTTTTGCCCTGAGAGAAGGAAAAAAAAAATCAAAAGAGATTTAGTTCCTTCTGCTCTCAGTGAGTCATGCCACATGGCTGAGATAATGCGGATGCTGGAAAAACAAGCTTAATATGGGGAGCAAAGGTGATGCAGTCCAGACCAGACTTGGAATTCAGACTGAATAAGCTTTCTATTTCTTTTTTTTTTTTCTATAGAACAGAGGACACCAGATAAAGTACTCACTGTTACTATACATCAGGGTCAAAAAGGTCACATATGCCTTGGGCAGATTTCAGAAAAGAAATCAAGGGAGTAATTTTTTGAATTTTCTGAGGTTAGGATTTGGTTTTGCTGCAGCAAGAACAATATTGACGATTTTATAGGTGATGGTACTAAGATCAAGAAAGAGTAAATAAATTTACAGAGTCACAAAGTAAGTCAATGTGTCAAACAGTCTCACCTAATAGAATGTGCCCTCTTCAGGTTGAATCCCAAAGAAGAAAACATTAACTTGGTTCTACAGAATATACAGCCTGAACATGGCAGCACTGAAGCACAGAGCAAATCTGACCCACCGAGTATAAAAGTGCACTATTGATTTCCCTCCTGCCTTAGATGCAGGCTCCGGGGAACAGTCCTCAGAAGGCCAGGCTCCCACGTGAAGATGCCACTACCCAGCCAGAGGCACCTCGGGCACTTGATGGGCCCTACCTGGGAGGAAGAAAGAATTATGACAGACACTTACACTCACAATTTATTCTTTCTTCCAAGCAACATAATAATACTGCTTTTTGTATTTGGGTGTGTACACTTCATAACTATTTAGATATCCCTAAATGTTTGTGAGGCAGAAAAGCACTTCCTGGTTGTGCTAATATATGAAACCAAATGACAGGAACCAGAGTTCTTGAAGAGGGACTGGTGCATTTCAATTTATGAAAGTCATGATGTTCAGCCAGGAGGCAATCCCCAAGAAGGAATTTAGGGAAGGACAGGTTTTCCTAATTCTAAGCAAAAAATATATAGTTCTTAGGGTGAGGAAAGATGTTCAGAATGAGTAGACAGCTAAGACCGAAGTAACTGGATTACACAAATAAATTGTATGTTTCCTTACGTTTTGATCCTTGCTGTAGAGCACAGCATGTCAGATTAGGAGACTGAGAGTTTTTGATTTAGCTATGTTTTACAGTAGCTAAAATGAAGAAAATTAGTGTGTTAATAAAATAGTGAATGATAACAAGACTCATGTTGTCTTCTCCTTTTCTTCACTTACTATTCAATTATCAGCTATTTCATTACAAAATGCAAATCTTATATTTTGTATAACTGTTTTCTGTAAATAGGTGAAAGATTGGTGCTTCTATCTAACTCATACAAAAAGAGCCATTTGGCTTCACAGGACCAAGGAGCACAGTTAGCACAAAATATGAAGAACTACATTGGAGAATTCACAAAGAATGTGGGGATTACTGAATTCACCAAGTTGTAGAGATTCCATTTAGGTTTACTAATATCTCATAGAAGTAGGAAAGACTCAAATTTTGGATTATACTCAGTTCTGTGAATTATTTAAATATATTTTTTCCCCTCCATCCTTCATGTTCTTTTGGGCATTTCCTGCTTATGCTCATTCACATTAAGGAATAAAATGGGAAAGAGAGAAAGAAAGATTCAAGTAAGCCAATTCTGATATTGCTAATAGCTCCATTAATAAATTTCTGATTTAACAATTTTATGAATAGTAATTGTTATCCCAGGTTATTGAATATTTTTAATGAACTATGAGTAGAAAACTAGCAGTTAAAGTGACCTAACTTATAATTTTGTGAACAAAATAGATCTTAGAATTCATATTTATAATTATCTAAACTTAACTGCAAAATATTGCCAAAGTAAATGTCAGCCTTTGTAGGAAGAAGTTCTCAGGGCAGATTAGTGCTAGGTGGTACTCAGCAGGCATCTTCCCTGCAGGGAGTTCTCTCACCTTGAATTTGTGGGATTATGTCTTTCATCAAAATTGGAAGGGTGCTAGTCACTGTTTTTTATAAATATATTTTCAATTTGATATTTTTGTTTTCTCCCGTTCTGGAACTTATAAGATTTGAAAGAAATAACTTTAATTATGTTCTCATAAGTCCTGAAAATTGAGTTTAATTTTTAATGCTATTTTTCCATATTAGAAAATTTCTATTTATTTACCTTCAAGTTTCTTCTATCATATCCATTATTTTTATTGAGCCCCTCCCATGAAGCTTTTTTGTTAATTGTGTTTTTTAGTTAAAATATGTCCACTTTGTTGTTTTTAACTTTTATTTCCTTCCAAATATTTTATATGTTTGAGTATCTTTCAAGAGATAAAAGGTTTTTTTTGCTTTGTTTTATTGCTCTTGGACAACTTTTATAATACCTGTTTTAAAATGTTTGACATAATTTCAACATCTGTGATATCTTGATTCTGGTGACTACATTTTTCTTCATAGTCTGCTTGAGATTGTCACGGTTCTTGGAATGACGAGTCAGAGTTCTGTTAGCAGACTCCAGAGGTAAAAGGTAGTTCTCCTCTACTGCAAAGTGGTGATAAAAGTCAAAGATCTGTCCACAGGCACTATGGGGAAAATATGCTACCTCACTGCTGTTCAGCTGAGAGGGAAGTTGGAAGACAAGGTTCCACTCATTGGCTCTGCCACTGCAACACCCGTTAATGTGGGGAAGGGAGGCGTGGTGTTTGAGGTGCGTTCATCTTTAGAACTTGCAGGTATGAATAAAGGGTTGACACAAAGGTGCACCACCTCTCTTCTCGGTCTTTTGGCTAGAGAAAGCAGGCTTCACTTGGGTCTAATTTTTTATCTGTGTCTTTTGGAATTTATGGGTTGTGTATTTTTCTAGTGCTCAGGCTGTACTATTTAGAGAGGCTTAAAAAAAATCCTAGGGAATGAGCCTCGGACTTATTCCTCAAGTCTTAAGCCAGACCTAAATTCTTTTCTTGACCTTTTAGTATCCTTTTATGAGTAATTTATAGGTTTTGACTAGGGGATTTTTGTGTGTGTGTGATTAGAAGGAGGAATAAAATAGGTTGTTTTTATTCCATCTTATTCAGAACTTGAAGTCTCTTGACTTAAGAAACATAATTTTACTCAAAGAGTATGACCTGTATCAAGTAACTTTGGAAAAGATCATTTCATTTTTATTATTGGCTTATTCATTTCAAATAATACTAAAAAAACTCTGTTGCTTCTTTAGAGTCATTTTATATTTATGTATTTATTTATAAATATATAAATGTGTATATATTTATTTATATATAAATATGTATGTTTATATATATGTGACTTTAGAGTATATAATTTATTTATTAAATACAAATATATATATATATGTGGATTTGCAAGTTGACTAAATAAAAAAAGAAAGTGTGGGTAATATTCAACTTTCTCTTCAGATATAAATTAGCACTTATGGGATTTTTTCCCTTTTTCTGTCTGGCTAATCTATATTTTACCCTGCTGCAGACAATTTTCAAGAAAGTCATCCTTTTATTCTACCAAAATTTAAAACAAAATGTTTTTTCCTGCTTATCTTTTCAAAAATTATTGTGAGACTACATGCTGAAAGCAACCCAAATGTAAACTACTTTATATTTCCCTGGGTAATGATAAAATAAATTTATGCTACAATGTCACTTTTTCATCTAAGAGATAGCATATTAATCATTTTTACCAACTCAGCTAAAATTCCCTCAAAAGAAGATTAGAATTGCTATAAATCTATTCATTTGCTTAGAATATGAGTAACTATTTCCTATGAAATAATAATGCCACCTAACCCTTTACAGCTGAAATTTCAAACCATAGACATTGAAAAGATTATAGATGCTTTAAAAGTGGAACCAAATTAAAAAAGACTATGCTGCATGTTTTTGTCAGGGTTACTCAAAATAAGAGTAACCATACAACTGTACTATCAAGTTTGGAATTTTAATAACTATTATGTAGCTTTCTAGAATCCCCACCTCTCATTTCAACATAGTCTATTTTTGCTGTTTCTCAGTTCTTTTGTGTCTACATCTAGAAAGTGTAGACTGCTCTGTCATCACCTACATCATTGTCCAACTGAGACAACAGGTTTATGCAACACCATTCCCTAATGGTAAATAAAAACCATGTAAGGGAAAATAAATATCTTCAATTTGTAAATAATCATTAAGATAATACAACTAACCACTAAGAACTGGGCACAAGTACATATTTGAGTAAGAATATTAAATTATTGCTTTGTTTATTCTTTCTGGTCAATGTTCTTTTATTTTAGTCCTAAAATAATCTCGTTAATTCTATCACTTTTCCAGAAAATCAACTTACCTTCTTAATTCAGTTCTTATAGTGTTACAGACAAAAAGCAGACATTATGTCTTCTCACATCTACTGAAATGTACAGTCTGCTGCAATATACCTTGACATTCTGCATTTATAACATAGGTATCCTCACAATTTAAAAAATTACATAGTTTTCTAATTTACATGGAAAGTTTTTGTCATTGATAGTATGCTGAATTTGTAAAACTAAGTAGTTCTATATTGGTGATATATTTTATATCAACATAATTAGGAAATATTAAGCTAGACGAAAGTTTAGGGTATCACCTTGACCAGTTCTGAACTTTGAGGCAGTGTAAGTAAACATTGTAGTTGATGTTAAGTTCAAACCATTCTAATCCAATGTAAAAAATTATATAGGGTACCCCTATTGGTTAGACCTTGATGATGGTAAATGATGGCTATGTGATGTCCCTTGATAGTTTTTATTTTCTGTTTTGTTTGTTTGTTTGTTTTTCTGAGAATGTAAGCCTAATGCTATCCTTCAATGACATTTCTATCAGCAGAAGTTACCCAACAACAGACACACTGTCCCCAACCCAGTAAGTGAGGCCTTCCTCAGTATCAAAAGGATGACTAGTGCTATGGTCTGAAGTTTGTGTATTGCCCAAAACCATATTTTGAAATACTAATACCCAAGGTGATGATAAGTGGGTGTGGTTGGGGAAGTGGTAAATGATTAGGTCATGAGGGTGTTGCCACTATAAAAAAGGCCTAAGGGGACTTGCTTGCCCCTCCTACCAGGTGAGGACACAGCAAGAAGGTGCCATACATGAACAAGAAAGTGGGCTGTCACCAGACTACAAATCTGCAGGGTCTTAATCTTAGACTTTCCATTCAAATTTGTGCTGCTTACGATCTACCCACTTTATGGTATTTTGTTATAGTGGCCTGAGTGGACTAAGACAAATGGATAGTCTTAAAAACTGAATGAGAATGTTTGGCCTAGCCTATCTTCATAAATATTCCACAGTTATGACGAGAATGAGACTCACCTTCTGAATGGCAGAATGAGTTGATGGGAAGAACTGCAATCCCTAAACCTGTAGCTTAGCTGTAATACTGACCAGCCATAGAGCCAGTTATCATTCTAGCTTTTCCTTTTTGTGAAAGATAAATTTAGCTTTTAAGATAATTTGTGTTATTTTCTGTTCCATTCAGTTAAAATAATCCTAACTGAAGTTAACAACTTTAGAACAGATATAGCAAGAAACAACTTCAGCACACATGCTAGTACATAAAAGTGTGACAGACTGAAAATATCAAATTTTCAAATTCATAGTATTGATATTTAGAAATGTTATCTATGGGATATAAAAAGAGTAAGATACAGATGCTCAGGGATAACTGTGAAAAGCTGAGGAAGACAAGAATGAGGTGAAAAACAGAAAAAGGCATAATTAGATGAGAATTGAAGAATTGATAAGATTTAAGCAAGGGGTTGAGTATTAAGTATACAATAGGACTGTAGAATAAATTATAAAGACATAATAATTACAAAAATTATCTCTAGCAAAAATATAATGGCTACTGATGGCATGTACTATGTAGTTTAGAATATATTCTATACTTTTCTCTAAATCATATTTTATCTATGCAAAGATAATCCAAATATTACAATTATATTTTGGTTTTAATCTATGTTATATGTAATGTAAGAATTATCCTCAATCCTTATACAGACATATAGAAATCATTGATCTACTGTATATTCTTTAATTTGAACTTGAAAAAATTTTGGAGTCAAATTCAATTCCTTCTGATGAAAGGGAAAGACATGTACAGTTTTATATCCAAATGTGTAGCTTAGAACATGAAATATCTATAAGATATAGAATGAGAATCACCAGAAGTACTTCCAATATAAAGGCATTTTTTAAATTACAAGTTATTTTAGGAAATATATGCAAAATGTTTTTATTTTTAATTTTATATGTAATTTCCCTCTTATATTCAAGCATTTAATATTACATTTTAGTCTATATTATTTTCAAAAGTTTAAAGGGAAGAACTAATTGAAATTATACCAAGAATCTCAAAATAAAAATCCAAAAGTAAAAAAGGAATTTTTTTTCTTAAATGAATGGTAAAGATCATGCCCATGGTTAACACTCACTAATGATTTCCTAGTCTGTGCCATTGTACAAAGCTGCCACTCAATCATGAATAGCTCCTCAGACACACATTGGCAACAATTCTTTGGAAAATGCTGGTGAGAAAATGTTATTATTCCATAGCACTAGTGGGCATCTTGCATTAGAATTAAGGCAGACAATGACCTTTATATCTCAATCCTTACTTTTCTATTAGTTACCATTCTGACTTTTCACTTCAAGTAACAGATAAACAAGATTAATTTAGAAAGACATAAAGAATCACTCTGAAGTGTCTTTTTCCCCTGATAATAATATTGCTATCAATGCAACAATTCTAAGTTGGCATGCATGTTATTTTTCCTCATAGTCACTATTAAAGGTCTACTTTTGATTTGCTCTAGTGGTAGTTTCTTACAACCATATCTGCTTTTGTAACTCTGTGCCATTTTCATGCCACTCTCTGCCTATAACAACTTTCCAATAATTCAAGATTCACCTTTAAAGTTATCTCTTAGTTAGCATTGCTTAAAACACCAAGTTATGTCTACCTCAAGTAATGCTAATCTGTGCTACCATAAAATCCCATTCATATATCTACACTGCTCACTACACTGTAGTTGAAGTAAATCCCTTTATGAGTCTTTTTCCTCCGACTAAATTTAAATTTATTTAATGAGAAAACCTATTATTGAGTCTTATATCTTTAAAATTTTATACCCAACTGTCTGGATACCTTGGGAAGATTACAAGCAATTTGTTCAAGGGCCCTGAAATTAAGCTATAAAAATTGTGTTTTAGAGAATAGGATTAAAGATGGTGGCATGAGTGGTGAGAGAGAGGCTTCCTCCTAAAACCACATATAATATGAAAATATAATTAATACAACTAATCCTGAAAGAGTAACAGGAAAGAGGACTGTGCAAAACTTCACACACCAGGAGAAAAGAATAAACTTCATGGAACAGGGTAATGTACCAAAGCCGTGGCCCAGTGGGACCCAAGCCCTTCCCCTACCCCAGATCACCAATGGGAGGAAGAGAAACAGAGCAGGGAGGGAGCAGAGGCCTGGGACAGCTGAATACCTAATTCCAAAGATCTAATCTGGGAGAACAAACCTACATTTCATGGTGTTTTCATGGTACTCTCATGATTATGGGATTGGAAAGTTAAGACAGGCAGAATACTTGGAGAGACTGAGATTCCAGCCACTTGTGGAAAACAGGGATCCATATCCAGCTCATTCAGTTAAGACCTAACACCCATCCTTCTTAAAATTTTCCAAAGGGTAGAAGTAGAAGGCACACTTCCAAACTCATTCTATAAGGCCAGCATCACTCTAATACCAAAACCAGGCAGACACCACAAAAAAAGAAAATTACAGACCAATATCCCTGCTGAACATAGATGCAAAAATACTCAACAAAATATTAGCAAACCAAATTCAAAAATACACCAAAAAGATCATCCAATATGATCAAGTAAGATTTATTCCAAGGATGCAAGGATGCTACAACATTTGAAAATCCTTCAACATCATCCACCATATCAACAAAAAGGACAAAAACCACATGATCATCTCCATAGATGCTGAAAAAGCATTTGACAAAATTCAACATCCATTCATGATAAAAACTCTCAACAAAATAGGTATAGAGGGCAAGTACCTTAACATAATAGAGGCCATGTATGAAAAACCTTTAGCCAACATTATACTTAACAGTGAGAAGTTGAAAGCTTTTCCTTTAAGATCAAGAACAATACACGGATACCCACTCTCCCTAATTCTATTAAACATAGTACTGGAGGTCCTAGCCACAGCAATCAGACAACACAAAGAAATAAAAGGCATCCTGATTGGCAAGGAAGAAGTTAAACTATTCCTGTTTGCAGATGACATGATATTGTACATAAAAAACCCTAAAAAATACACTCCAGAACTATTAGATCTAATATCTGAATTCAGCAAAGTTCCCAGATACAAAATTAATATGCAGAAATGTGTGGCATTCCTATACATGAGCAGTGAACTAGCTGAAAGAGAAATTAGGAAAACAATTCCATTCTCAATTGCATCAAAAAGAATAAAATACCTAGGAATAAACCTAACCAAGGAAGTGAAAGACCTATACTCTGAAAACTACAAGACACTCATGAGAGAAATTAAGAAGATACCAAAAATGGAAATACACCTTGTGCTCATGGATAGAAAGAATTAATATTGTCAAAATGGCCATCCTGCCTAAAGCAATCTACAGATTTAATGCAATTCCTATCAAAATACCAACAGCATTATTCAATGAACTAGAGCAAATCGTTCTAAAATTCATATGAAACCACAAAAGACACCAAATAGCCAAAGCAATCCTTAAAGGAAGAATAAAGCTGGGGGGATTATGCTCCCCAACTTCAGGCTCTACTACAAAGCCACAGTAAACAAGACAATTTGGTACTGGCACTAGAACATACCCATAAACCAATGGAACAGACTAGGGAGCCCTGATATAACCCAACCATATATGGTCAATATACAATAAAGGAGCCATGGACTCACAATAGGGAAATGACAGCCTCTTCAACAACTGTTGTTGGCAAAACTGGACTGCTACATGCAAGAGAATGAAACTGGGTTATTGTTTAACCCCATACACAAAAGTAAACTAGAAATGTATCAAATTCCTGAATATAAGTCATGAAACCATAAAACTCTTATAAGACAACGTAGGTAAAAACCTCCTGAATATAATAATCTTGAGCAACTTCTTCCTGAATGCATATCCTTGGGCAAGGGAAACAAAAGCAAAAATGAACACATTGGACTACATCAAAGTAAAAAGGTTGTTTATGGCAAAGGACACCAACAACAGAGCAAAAAGACATCCTACAGTATGGGAGAATATATTTGCAAATGACATATCCGACAAGGGGTAACATCCAAAATATATAAAGAACTCACATGCCTCAACACCCAAAAAGCAAATAACATGATTAATAAATAGGCAGAGGACATGAAGAGACAATTCTCCAAAGAAGAAAGTCAGATGGCCAACAGACACATGAAAAGATGCTCCATATCACTAATCATCAGGGAAATGCAAATTAAAACCACAATCAGATATCACCTCACACCAGTAAGAATGGCCAGCATCTAAAAGACTAAGAACAACAAATGCTGGTGAGGATGTGGAGAAAGGGGAACCCTCCTACACTGCTGGTGAGAATGTAAGCTAGTTCAACCATTGTGGAAAGCAATATGGAGGTTCCTCAAAAAACTAAAAATAGAAATACCATTTGACCCGGGAATCCTACTCCTTGGGATTTACCCAAAGAATACAACTTCTCAGATTCAAAAAGACATATGTATCCCTATGTTTATCACAGAACTATTTACAATAGCCAAGATATGGAAGCAATCTAAGTGTCCATTAGTAGATGAATGGATAAAGACGAGGTAGTACATATACATAATGGAATACTATTCAGTCATAGAAAAAAAAAATACTACCATTTGCAACAACATGGATGGACCTGGAGAATATTATTCTCAATGAAATAAGCCAGGTGGAGAAAGACAAGTGCCAAATGATTTCCCTCCCTCATTTGTGGAGTATAACAATGCAGCAAAATTGAAGGAACAAAATAGCAGCAGACTCAGAGACTCCAGGAAGGGACTAGTGGTTACCAAAGGGGAGGGGTGTGGGAAGGTGGGTGGGGAGGGAGGGAGAAGGGGATTGAAGGGTATTGTGCTTAGTACACATGGTGTGGGTTGTCTCGGGGAAAACAATGTAGCATAGAGAAGGCAAACAGTGAATCTGTGGCATCTCACTATGCTGATGGACAGTGACTGCATTGGGGGATGGGTGGGTACTTGATAATATGTGTAAAAGTAGTCACCACATTGTTTTTCATGTGAAACCTTCATAAGAATGTATATCAATAATACCTTAATAAAAAATAAAAAAAATTGTTTTATATTGAGCAGACACATGCTTGAGGTGAAGGTGAAATGGGAGATTATAAATAAATATCTTACATATTTTACAGAATCAGTTTAAGTGATATTATCTGATCTTCTACTTATTTTTCTTTAAATATAGAATAATCTTAATGAAATATGAGGTAAAATATTTTATAGGAGCAAATTCAAAGATGATGAACACCGAGAGAAATAAAATCTAATAATGCACACCGACACACAGACACAGACAAACACACACATACCCCATACACAGATATTAGACAATTTACTGGCGTTTATTTCAAATTATATTTGGTGTATTTTTAATGCTAAAAGTATACTAGTAACTTGCATGTAATGTCAATGGAAGTGGTGAACTATTTAGTTCCAAGTGGGTATCTGCGGCAAAAAACATGGTAAAACTTAGCACAAACTATCTGAATTACCCTTTTCGAACTCTGGAAAAAGTCAAGGCAGCCAAGGAGGGTGAATCAAGAAGGTGACTGAAAAACGGTTGGAAAGCCCTGAGGTCTTTTCACTTGCTTGGTCCCACCTCTCTCTTGGCCTGGCAGTGGTCTTCAGGATGGCAGCTGGTGGTCCCAGTGTGGTGCCCTGGTCCCTGGTTCAGAGGGAGCAGAGCAAACTGGTCTCAGAAAGCTGTGTGTCTCTGTTCTAATCTGCCTAGTGGGAAACTGAAGGGCTCACAAATGCACTTTCCTTTGTTTCACCTAACTCAGAACTCAGGGCAGAGAAGTGGCTATGCTACAGAGGGCTTTCCCTGAAAAATTTGAAAGGCAAACGAACCCAGGGTTGCTTGTTGAAAATGACTGCCATTTAAGGGAAAATAATAGACATGCCAATGCCTTGGAGGAAAGTATGAAGAAAGACTCTTTGAAAGATTATGGCAATGATGATTACATATGTATGTTCAGGAATATGGAATATTTATGCATATGTGAGAGCAGGATGCATGTTCAGAAAACGCTTGAAGACATTCTCAACTTTCTCTTCAGACTTGCCTAATAATTTGGGTGACTAAGCCTGGAAATGAGATTGTATAAACTTAATGGAGGCTAACTTTCTCCATGTTCTAGGTCTGTTTTATAAAAGGAGAATTATTATTCTTCATAGAAATAAGTAAATGATACACAAGCTTAATTTGAACTTCACTTGCTTTTAGAAGAAATTATTCAATTACTTTTATGTGTGTGTGTGTGACTATTTACCCTGAATATTGAGCCATTAAAGTTATCTGTACTTCCTTGGAATCATTTTATTAATTTTGGGCCCTACCTAAGCATAATTCATTAGAAGATTTTCAAATTCATTGACTTACTTGAATATCTAAGTCACACACACACACACACACATATTTTAGCTTCTCCGTTTTAGATACTCATGCTCTTTCTCTTTTCTTTTTCTTTTTGATGAGATTTACAAGAAACCACTCTAGTTTTTAAAAAAACTATCAGTTTCTGGACAGTTTAATCAATTTTACAGATTTACTTCATTTTGTTTTGGTTTTGGTTGATTAATTTCTGTCTTTATTATTCATCTCTTGATTTACTTATGTCTTACAATTAGTTGAAGTAAATCATTAACTTTTAAAAAATTATCTGGTTAATGTTTAACATACTTAGTTTCTTCATTTCTGATTTTAATACTAGCAACTAGGTTTCAATTTTGATTTAATTATTCTTTAGTATATAAATTATTTAGTAATTGTTTTTTATTTCATTGTGACCAAAGGCTTTTACTTTACACTTTGTTGTTAAATTGTGAAATTTTATTTATGTGTGAAGGTTTGGGTATTTGGTAGGTATCAGTGTAACAAAGAATATTGCCTGAACAATGTATTTTATAGGGAAACACTTCAGGGTTTTCTCAGAGCCTAAAATATGAAATCATACCAGCACACTGATAGATACTCACAACACCCACACACATTTTATTTCTAGTACTGTTTGCTATTTTGGTAGTAAGTGCTGAAAATAGGTACCAGGGACCCATTTATTTACTGGAGTCCATACTTAACAATGCATCCCAGTCACAGAAGCTGAAACGAGTTTTGGGTGGCCGGTGTCACTGGCATCTAGAGCTCTCAGCTTGCAGACATTGTTCCTGACATTAATGCTGTGGCTCTTGGCAACAGCTACAGCTGAAAATTGATTAGAATTTTCACATTTTCTACTTCCTGGACTTCCCCCAAGTACAGCTGCCCTTTCACACAATTTCTAGAATAAAATAAATATTGATGAAATAGAGAAAAATCAAGAAAATATGTCTCCAAATACACCAGGCCCACAATCATGTTTCTATCTCAATAGCCAATTTGCCCCCAAATCAGCTCATAATCATATGATAAAATGTAACAATTAGGTTATATGGGATTCTAATAGTCCAGTGTTCTCAACTTCTCATAGAGTTGAGTCTTATGTTGGCTGCTCAATTTGACCTATGCACAATAAATCAATTATCAAGTCAGAAGATTCCAGACATGCAAGCTCAGTTTTGTATACCACTGACTGAAGGTGAGACCATATGGTAACTCAAGGTTGTAACAACAATTTAAGGTATTCCCTACTACACCACAGTTACATATGTTCATGTTAAAGAATGAAAAAGGTTAAAGAGTCCCCAGGCATGTCCTATAATAGGTAGTAAAATAAAATTAAAACAAGCTTGAGGAGAGCTCAACTCTCTAAACTCACCATTTTTTAAGTTGATTAACACTGAAGAAAAAACCTTATTCTGTCAATTTTCTATTCTATAAGGATAGTTCCTTCCCAACATGGCTAATAACAGATTTTGAACAGTATTACACAGAGCTTAAGCTGCAAGCTAAAAATCTTAATTCTGAATCATTTAACTGTTACGGATTTGCTGTGATGAGGAACAGTTGCCTAACTACACTGCTAGTTTTCTTGTTGCTGAATAATTTTCAGCAATTTATCAAAATTTCAACCTTTGCCTTTTCTTTTACCCAATCTACATTTAAAATAACTGTAGTGGATTAATTTTGCCTTTACTGTTAAAATATTTCATAATATTTTAAGTAATCAGTGAGAGCTTAAATGAATACCTGAAATTGACAGTTTCAATTATTCAAAGTGAATAATTAAAATAGATAGTACAAAAGAAGTCTTCCAAAGCCTACCATGAATCATCTTGCACAATATCAAACATTTGGATGCTTACATAAAAACAGTTTTAATAGTGTTAAAAGAGAAAATCAACACACTTTACAAAAAGGAGCAATCATAAAAATCAGAAATTGAGACGGCATAACATTTAAATTCATAGTGAGGGAATCAAACAATGGACAAAGACACTTAAATACAATGTCAAAAATATCAACCACAATATTTCTTGAATATTTAATTATTCTTCATATTACTTCATTTTCATTATTATTTCATTGATAAAGTCAAAGTCATGTACAATTATGTAAAATACCCCAATGCATTTCTTTTCCTTTTATAAAATTTTGTGATTTTGCTTTGCTCTATTTGGCACCTGGCTAATCCTTAGTTTTAGACTTTGGCTAAATATAATTTAAACAATTTTTTTTTCATTTCTTTCTTTCAATTTTGTCACCTGGACAAAATTTGGGCAAAAGAAAAACAATATAAGATTAAAAAGAAAGAATTATCAAAACTTAAATTAAGAATTATAATAGATAATATATAAAATATTTGAAAATGACCTAATAAAACAATGAAATATGCTATTTATCTCAAAATGATAATAAATTTACATTTAAGCTCTGTCAATCATAATACTAATATGAGGGAAATAAGATGACCGTGCTACTCTTTTCTAAACTACTTTAATCATAACAGTTATAAGAAAAAGCTAATGATTCAAATAGTCAACTTATACAAATGTGGGGTTAGAAATGAGTCTCAGTGTGGTGAGAATTCATAAAAGCAAAATGTAAGACAACAAAATCTTTCAAACAATGGACAGACTACATTTAGCAAAGCAAAAACTGTGTGTGTGCATGTGTTTGTATATACATATATACTTTTTTTCCTTAACACATCTTTGCAGATTTTTTTTCTACTTGGAAAAGGACATAACCTGAATATATATAAAAAAGATGTTTCCCAAACTAACCCTATATGTTAACATAAAAAAATGAAAAAAAATGTATTTGAGTTTATCATGCTATTTCATCTACAGAACTGACTGGCAATTTAATTATATCCACACTATATATCTTAATAATATCTTTGGCTTTATAAGAATATCATATAGTTTTTAGGGCAAAAATAAAATAACCGCATTAAAATAATTACAATATTCTTTCAGAATATTGGTCGTGGTATAATGTCTATACAGTACTAATTGCAACACACAAAACACAAATAAAAGCCACCAAGTCTCTGAAGATTATTTTCCTAAAATATACTAATTTTAAACCCATATTATTATCAGTGTTTAAAAGGTGTTTTTAGTTCTTGGGATTTTTATCATGATGAAGCAAAACACTTATTTAATATTAATGTATTAATTAAAATGTGAAAAGGTATAAAAATCATTCAATTAAAGATTTACATGTAAATTTTATAGGGCATAAGTACAAAAATACGAAAATACTTATATTAAAAAGAATAGAATTGCTGAATGATCAGCTTAGAGTGTCTCATGATATTGGGAACAACTATATTTTTCATGAATTAGTCTGAAAAATGAGATGAATATATAAAGAACTTGAAAGAAAGACACTAGCTCACTGGGACTCTAAAAATAATATAGTGGGTATTTCCTGTTGAACACAGCAAATTCTTCCTGAAAATTTAGTTTGCATAGGAAAAAATAATTAACTGGAGTGTTACTTCACAGTTAGGTAATTTACACATTGAAATCAAATCTCCAATCTATTTCCCCAAAAATAACTGTTATAGCAAAGCACATACACACATAAGAAACAATTTATTGTGTTATATGTTTGATGTTAATTGCTAAACCACAGTTCTCTGACCACCATCATATCAATGTACTATTAATAATTGCTTTGTATGTATATATAATTTTTCATTTTCCATTTGTTCTCTTCTCTACAAGTTTATTCTGCATATTTTTGAGTTATTGATAGGCATTGTATACATTAACAGAAGTATAGGTCAAATATACAAGGAAATGTGGAAATGCATTCTGAACAAGCAAACAGCTACAAAAGAATCATTGTGCTGAGTATGACATTGTGATGCCTTTCTTCAAGGCAATAATATTCAAGACAAACAATATTTGTAGATACACAATGGATTTTTCAAAAAGCTACAATCACTACCACCAGCTGAATTTTGAAAATATCTTGAATTTTAAGAAATATGTCTGTGTGTTTGTACATATATTTTATTTATATTTTTTAGATTAAATATAAATATTCCCATGCAAATATTAGCCAAAATTATTGAGAGATATGTATGGTCTATAATGTGTAGTTATAAAAACCCAAGCAATGGTTTACTGGATTAAGTATTAATACAGAAGGGAATTTTGTTCTACTCTTATATTTGCTAAAGGATATGGATCTGAGATTATGCACATACATCAAATTTAGGGAATAGAATAAATAAGACCAGAAAGTTGAAGACTTGTTAGAGCACAAAATGTGGAAATATGTTAAGGAATGCTTGAACCTCAACAAAGATATATTTATCACACAGTGTTAATAAAACTGCCAGTTATCTGCCTCTGTTCAAGTTTGAAAACTTCTGAATAAATATTTTTAAATACTCATTTTTCAAAGCAATTATTAGGAACATGTCTCATACATATGTTTATCTATTGAAAGTTCCTCCTTTAAGTCAGGCCATCTAAATTGACATCTCATTTCAGAACACTAATAAATTGTGACTTTACTATGACTTTGCTTAAATAGCTTATAATTCAAGTAACAATATTTAGCTTTCAAGGTAATTTTGAGTTAAATTAACTAATGTATAAAGGGCATTTGGTTTATAATCCAACAGGATAATGCAGGAATAAATATCCCCATCCAATTTTTCTTCTTCCACTTTGGCTATGTTTGGCTCTGAAGTTTGAAAATACAATTCACAATTTGTCCTATTAAATTTAAATTCTCATTCATCATTATTCTTGCAAACTTATTTGGAGCATCATATCTAATCCTATCATGTATATATAGCTCTTGAGTATCCAATTTAGGAGAGCTTTTTTATACCAAGAGTTTTTTTACAAAAGTACTTTTCTGTGATAATGTGGGTGAAATTGCAATATTTCCAGAATCTCTCACCTGGCCATAGTGCATCATCATATCAATAGGTGTTTCCAAGGGGTGGAGAGTATTAGGCCCTCTCCCTGTCAACAGGTGATTACAAGGGGGAGCAAGGGCATATCCAGACCAGAGAGGTTGACTGGGGTCCCTTTCTGCAGCCAGGACATGAGAGACACAGGTAAGCAGAAGTGGACAACTGCTTGTAAGCAATAATGGGTTTTTCCCACTTTATTTTTCCCTTTGACTGATTTTGGATTCAAAGGTAATTTGCCCCAGGCTGGGAGATGGATTTGCCCCTCAGAATTACAGATAAATTAAGCAAAATTTTTTTTTTCCAAAACCTATTTGAATTATAACACTAATGGAATATTCTTATTGTTGTAAAGATTTTTTCTTTTCAAGAGAAAATTGACTTCTGGTTTCTAGTTCTGCATGTAAGGAGAACAGACTGAAAAATCACAACTGCTCCTGAATTAAGAAGAAAGGGTAGAACATAAGGAATACTACTGCCCCAGGAGCGAAGAGACACATAGGCAAGAACAGGAGGCACAACTCCCTGGAGCACAGACTCAGCAGCAAAGCCACTTCAGGAACCCATGTCAGGGTAGGGAAACCTGTACGATAAATGAGAAAGTGCTGGGGGCTCAGTCTCTACAAGTCTGAGAGTTAAAAACTCCAGGGGGACCCAGCCATGGGGCCCTCCACAATATTGAGAAATTTACCTCCAGTTGCTCACCCAGATTCCACACAGTAAATATCAGATAAAAAAAATCTCAGCTTCTGGCAGGAGTCTGGAAAAGATAAACCATTTTGAAATATACCAGAGCACTCTCTTAACAAGGCCTGTCCTCAGGGGAAACTAGTGAATCAGAACCTAACTTGTTGGAGAATTATCAGAGCCTAATGATCTGGATGAAAGGAAATAACCAACTCCAGCTGTTTCTAGCCTTCCACACGGGGTAGAGAAATACCCAAGTCGAGCCCACATCAGGCATCCTGAACCACCTAAGAAAGAAAAATAAACTGAGAAACACTTCTGAAGTTTGTGTCTGAAGGTACAGACTCACTAAAAAAAACTGAGACCTAACCACAGGGCTATAGAACACTTCCTCTCCCCTCACAGCTCACCACCACATTACTAAAGACCTGTTTACAGCAGTTCTTTTTACCCAGTACATCATGTCTGGCTCTCTTCACAAAATTAAAAGGCAAAAGCAACAATTTGAAGAGACAGAGAAAGCATCAGAACCAGAAATTGAAATGATATTGGTATTATCAGACTGGGAATTTAAAACAACTCTGATTAATATGCTAAGAGCACCTGGGTAAAGGACACAGTGTACAAGAACAGACAGGCAATGTAGGCAGAGGGACGGGAATCCTAAGAAAGAAACAAAAAGAAAGCTCAATAAAAAAAAGAAAACTTTAACAGAAACAAAGAATACTCCTAATGGACTTATTAGCAGACTGGGCACAGGTAATGAAAAAAATCTCTGAACTAGAGGGTATATTAATAGAATCCTCAAAAGCTGAAAAGCAAAGAGAACAGTGACTGATAAAACAGAACAAAAATTCCAAGAACTGTGGGACAACTACAAAAGGTGCAACACACATAAATATAAAAAGGGCTAGAAAAAGAGATAGAAACAGAAGAAATGTTTGAAATAATAATGACTGATAATTTCACTAAGTTAATGTTTGATATCAAACTGAAGATCCTGGAAACTCAGAGAATACATGCAGAATAAATGCCCCAAAATTTTACACCTTGGCATTTCTTTTACAAAATACAGAAAATCAAAGATGAAGAAACAAATCCTAAAAGAAGCCTATGGAGGTAGGAGGTGATGAATGCCTTATCTCTAGAGGAACAACAACAAAAAAATACATTCAATTTCTTCTCAGAAAGCATTGAAACTGAGCAGGCAGCCCCACTCCTTCCCTGGAGAAGTGCCTCATAGTTCTCGTTAACAAATCAAAAAAGAGCCCAAATCCCTCCATGTTGTGCTGATCCAGATGTGGAAATTACATAAAGCAGGGAGTTCAAGAAAGGGAATATTTCAATAACACAGTTAAAGCAGACTCAACAAACATGAATCATTCATAGGACCCTTTGTTCCCCCTCAAAAAGTTCTGGTAAACTCTTAACACGTGTATCCTTGAAATGTTTTTCAGGAACTCAGACCCCATTAGGTGGACCGTTTACTGACCACAAGCATGTAGACTTCAGACTGTTGGAGCAAAAAGACTTACAGCTAAAATTTCTTACATAGTCCCCTATTTCTTTACTGACCAATCAGAAGAATGTGCACAAGCTGTTCAAGTATCCTGTGACCTTCACTCATAATTTTGTCCTGGAAAAACCCCTACTTGGAAAGGGAGTTTGGAACCTTAAGCATTTGCTCTCCATTCTCCTTGTTTTGTGCCTTGCAAGAAACCCACCTTCATTCTTTCACTACACTCCAGTGGCATTTTTGGCTTTCTGTTGGACAACTGGACCTGAGTTTGTTTTGTTCCTTAAGAAGATACAAGAAGATAGGGAACAGAAATATTTAAAGTGTTGAGAGAAAACAACCCAGAATCCTGTATTCTGTGAAATTATACTTCAAATGTGAAGAAAAAGCAAAGACATTCTCAGACAAACAAAAATTGAATGAATATGTTGCCAAGGAGACTTACATATTGGAGGAAATGTAAATGTTACTCAGTGAGAGAATCTACTCGGAGATGGCTATGTACCATGTGACTCCAACTACATGACATTCTGGAAAAGGCAGAGCTATGGAGACAATAAAAAAATCAGTGGTTGCCCCAAATAGGGGTGGGTAAAATGTGGAGATTAAAAGGCAGAACACAGAGGATTTTAGGGCAGTGAAAAAAATCTGTATATTATAATAATGGACACATGTCATTAAACATTCATGCAAACTCAGAGAATGTACAACACAAAGAGTGAAGGTATATGGATTTGGGGTGATTAAAATGTGTCCATGCAGGTTCAACCTTGGTAAACAAGGTACCATTCTGGTAAGTGATATCAATAATGTGGGAGACTACTTATGTGTGTGGGTCGGAGGGATATGAGAATTCTCAGGACCTTCCTCTCAAAGGTAAACCTAAAAATGCTATAAAAATTAGGTCTTAATAACAAGTTACATTTGCTATTCTAGTATAGCTTAAAGTAAACAATCACATGTTTGACTTTTACATTTTATGTTGGCATTTACTAAATTAGTTAATTATTTCACTTAGTAACTGTTATAAAAGGTGCTATTACTTATGTTGAATTAATAATAGGGACTTTATTATGTTAAACAATGCTTCAGGGTCTTAACTGAAAAATAATTAAATTTGTAATGTAACCTTTGTGCACATAATAATCTTTAGTATATCTAATTGCCAATTTTAAAAAGACTCATAATAAAATAATATTGTATGATTGTTTTAATCATAATCAATTTTTTAAATATAAAATTTAAATTGTCTACCTGTAACAATTACATGCAATTGCAAACATATATATTTAATATTGAAATATTTGTTAACACAAGTTAAGAAATATAATAATTTAAGTTAATATAACCTTTAATATTTAAAGATCTGCTTCATTTAAAATAATATTTTGGCCTTTAACAGGAGCAATGCAAATATTTTAATATTAATTCTGTTTAATATGAAGCTTAATTCCTATGTTGGGCAATATTCTCATCCCAAAGAGTAAAGAAGAAAGGAAATATTCATTTTCAAACTAATAACAAATTGACAAAACAACAGAGGATAATGTGAACCTCGAAATGTTGAGACTTTAAATCAAAATGACAACACATTATTTAATACCAAAATTTTTCAAGCATAACAATACTTGATACTCTAACCTCATGGAATGCATATAATAAAATACTTTGTTAGTCATAGAAAGTTCACATTGCAAATTTTTATGTGCAAAAGATGGGCATACTAGCAGTATGTTCAGATTATGTAGGACATATATGAAATGTAAGCAATTTGGGGCTAAAATTGAATTTCCTAAGCTTGTTCTTAGTGTAACGTCCATGATGGTCTGGAGATTTGTCGCAAAATTATGAGATGATCTGATTATGCACAGATTCAAAATTTCAATCATACCATCTTTAGGTTGTTCCAATAATGAGAATGTATCGCCTATAAGAAATGAAATATTGGTAAGCTTGTTTACTGCAAAATTAGAGGAAATTCTACATTTAGGATAGTTTTTCCAATCATGAAATTAATTTTTATCATTTCTCTTAAATAACTATCTCTTTTTATAAAAGAAAATACTTTGAAGGTAAACTCAAAGGTTATTTGCAATGTCACTTGTATGATTAAATATATAATTATGTATCTACAACTTTACTAGTCATACACAGCTCTCACCTCCCAAAATTAATGTTGATTTACAAAAACTTTACTAGTAGGTGTATTTTAAAATAGGTATAAAGGAAACGGAAGCCAGAGTGCCCAGCCTCCTTCACTTTCTCGTATGTTGGTCAACAACCAGAATGACCATGATTGAGAAGTCATTATATTGTGCAGCAGAAATAAATAATCCTTAGGCCTAAAGTCCTTAGGAATATGTTTCCTTATGGATTATAATTTGTTATATTACATTAAAAACTAAGAACTCAGCATATTGTTAATAAACTGTCATGCTTAAGTCTCTTATGGCAGTGATTATCAGTCCATTTATTTGATAGTTAAAGTGAATTTATTCCTTGGAGATATGATGGAAGAGAGTACCAATATAAAACATGCAAATGATTCAGTATGCAAGGTAAAAAAATTTAAAAGTCACAGTATTGATAACAGCTCAGTAATATCCCCAGAGGATCTACCAAAATAAAATTTAAAAGTACTTTGGAAGAACATTTGAAGATTTTCTATAACACAACAATCCTGTTGAATAAAAATATGTATCCCATGGAATACAATGTTTATTTAAATCATGCAACACTTGGTGAATGCACGATAGGGAAAATGAGAAGAATGAAAGCAATGACACAAAGGATGGAAGGGAGGGGTTGGGACACTCTGCTGTGTGTGAGTCACACAGCACATGAAATGGAATACCATTCGATAGATGTTTTAGATTAATAAAAAATTAACACTGTAGACTCTAAGAGAACTGATACACTAAAAAGAAAGATGAATTGGAATCATGTAAAATGTTCATCTAATGTCAAAAAATACAGCAAAAGAAGCCTTGGTCAATAAATAGAAAACGATTACATAGTTTATGTTAATCCAAGTATACCAGTAATTATTTTAAGTATGAGTGGTCTAAAGACATCAACGAAAATGGAGTGGATTAATAAAGATTAACAACACCCAACTGTATAAGAAACTGGCTTTAAAAAGAAAGACTCAGATAGATTAAAAGTAAAGGGATGGAGGGAGAGATTAAAGATGACGGTTTGAAAGCGGAGGCAGAAAACTCCTCCTAAAATGACATATAATATGAAAATATAGTTAATACAACTAATCCTAAAAGAGCAACAGGAAAGAAGGCTGTGCCAGACTCCATACACCTGGAGAATAGAGCAGACCTCACAAAACAGGGTGCTGCACAAAAGCCTTGACCCAAGCCCTTTCCCCACCCCAGCTCACTGGCAGGAGGAAGAAAAATGGAGCACAGAGGGGAAGGAAGCCTAGGACTGCTGAACACCCAGCCCTGCAGATCTGCTTGGGAGCATAAACCTACAATGGATGGTGCTTTGGAGATTATTGGGGTTGGAAAGCTAAAACAGGCAGAATACTTGGAGAAACTGAGGTTCCAGCCATTGTGAAGGACAGGGATACACATCCAGTTGCTCTAGAACAAAGGAAAGGTGGGCAATCTGAGAGGCTTCCTAGCAGTGAAAGGGCTGCTGAAGGGATGGGGATTGCATGGAGTTTGCTGTGCAGGAGAAGGCATAGGAGGAAAAGGTTGTCTGGGCACGTTCTGCCCAGCTGGTTGGGAACTGGAGTGAACTTGAGGGGCTCCAACCCTCTGGCTGGCTATTCGGTTCTGAGATCCCAACTGTGATATGCAGCCTGCTGCGCCTTCCTCCTGACCTGCAAGCACCAGCTGGCAAACAGGCAGTTCATACCCTGGCATCAGGCCAGCCAGAGGGAGGCCCTGGGTATGACAGTTACAAACACTAAGCACAGAGGCTTACACCTGTGTACTCGGCCCACTGGTTCTGACAGTGGAGACAGGCACTGCAGCCGGGAAGCATGAAACAGCTCTTTCCTTACCCAAGACACCAAAGCCACTCCCCTGCGACTCCCGACATCACTGCAGGGGCTGAGCAGCTCCAGACACTAGAGCTTCTGGGCACTAAAGGGCGTTACATGCAAATATGAAACATCAAAGGAAACTGGTTCAACCCCAAATCTCACAAACACCAGAAAAAGGCCCAAGTGAAACTGAACTCACCAATCTTCCTGAAAGAAAATTCAAAATAAAAATCATAAACATGCTCAGATATGTACAGAAAAATATTCAAGAACTCAGGGACGAATTTAGGACTGAAACTCAATCATTAAGAAATTCCATATCTGAAATGAAACACACAATGGAGGGATTTAAAAGCACATTAGATATAGTAGAAGAGACGGTAAAAGAAATAAAAATTAGAGAAGAGGAATACAAATAAGTTGAGGCGCAGAGAGATAAAAGGATCTGGGGAAATGAAAGAATACTGAAAGGACCAATCCAAATGGAACAATATTCACATTATGGGAGTACCAGAAGAGGAAGAGAGAGAAAAAGGGATAGAAAGTGCCTTTGAAGAGGTAACTGCTGAAAACTTCCCCAGTCTAGGGAAGGAGACAGTCTCTCAGGCCATGGAGGTTCACTGATCTCCCAACACAAGGGAACCAAGGAAGACAACACCAAGATATATAATGATGAAAATGGCAAATATCAAATATAAGAACAGACTTTTAAAGGCAGCTATGGAGACAAAAAAGATCACATACAAAGGAAAACCCATCAGGCTATCATCAGACTTATCAGCAGAAACCTTAGAGGCCAGAAGGGAGGGGCACGATATATTTAATGCAATGATACAGAAGGACGTTGAACCAAAAGTACTCTCTCCAGCAAGATTACCATTTAAATTTGATGAAAATATTAAACAGTTTTCAGATAAGCAAAATCTCAGAGAATTTACCTCCTGTGAACTGCCTGTACAGTGTATTTTGGAGGGACTGCTATAGATAGATGTGTTCATAAGGCTAAATAGCTGTCACCAGAGGAAATAAAACCACAGTAAAGAAAGTAGAACAATTAATTACTAAGCAGTTGCAAAATCAAATCAACTACCCC
>JAQQAC010002701.1:1838486-1852605 GCA_029783875.1 Phataginus tricuspis | reverse complement strand
TCAAGGGTTTATAAAGGAAAAACTACAACCAGGGGGAGGAATGGGGGAGGTCATGGGACTCTTGTGGGGAGGCCGGCTCCGGGTTTGATGACATAGTTGCTAGACATTCCGGTTAAGGCCCCACAGGCTTCAACATTCAGTAACTTAACCTTATCTTTATAGCCCATTTGTTCTGTGGTTAGACTCAGGGCCTGTTTTACAAACTATGTACTCAGGGCCTGTTTAGGCCAAGGTTCGGAGCAAACTTAAAATTTTCCATTCCTTCAGAACAAGAGATAATCACTACGAACCTGAGAACATCAGAAGGATAACGAAGGAATACTATGAACAACTTTACACACATTTATATAACATATTTGACCAAGTCTTCAGGAAACACTATTATAACTCATCCAATAAATAGATCATTTCAATAATCCTCTAAATACTACAGAAATTGAATTATAATTTTAAAACTTGCTAAGAATAAATTTCTAGTCTCCAGTTCTTTCACTGGAGAATAACACCAAATGTGTTTAAATAAAAATTAACATTATTTCTACACAATCATTTTCAGAAAATAGAAAAGAAGGAATCATTTCCCAAGTCATTTTAGAAGCTAGTGGTACCCTGATACCAAAACAGACAAAACAGTGAAGAAAAAAATTGTAAAACCAAAAAATAACACCTCATCAATTAGACACAAACATACTTAACAAAATACTACCAAATAGAGATCAGCAATATATAAAATGACTACTCAAGACCAAATAATGTTTACTACAACGATGCAAGGATTTTAAAATAAATCAAAATAATCCACCATATTATCAGGATTTAAAAATAAAAAGAAGTAAGGAGGGTGACAAATTTATTCAGAGACAATACATTTCAAAAAGCCTCTTTGAAAGTGATCCTTGAACAGACATTTTGAAAGGAAGCCAGGTTAAAACAAAATCCTCTTTTTGATTCATTTTTAAATAACATGTTTGTTTCATTATGTTAAATTATAATAAGCACTGGAATACTTCGGATACTGGCCTTTTATCAAATGGGTGCTTTTGCAAATATCTTTGCCTAGTCTGTGTTTTACCTTTTCTTTCTTTTATCAGAATCTTTCAAAAATACAACTTACCAATTGTTTATTTCATGGAGTACCTCCAGGAGAAAGGAGTTTCCTGACCTGGGGCAAGTACTATATATGAATCCTCTGGGACCAAATGAAAACAAGGGCAAGGGGTTGGACATGAAAGGGTTTAAAGGTTTATTCTCATGGATCAGTCTCTTGCTGCTTTGAATCCCAGCTTCTCAGCTCTCTCCCCTCACACACTCCATACCCTCTCACCCTGCTCCCCAGCTTTCTTTCTCTAACCATACAGCACTTAGCCCGAACCCCCACCCCTTGCCCCCAGGGGAGGAACTCTGGGTGGGTCCCTGGTGACTGGCAGGAACCTGCCTGATTATGTACAGGAACTCAGGAGAGAACAGCCTTTCCAGCCCTCCCAGGGCCAGAACTTCCATGACTAACTAGGAGTTCTGTCGCTGCTGAGCATTCCACTGATGTGCACACAGGCATATGTATATATATGGGCACTATCAAGTCCAGACAGGAATGCTGGTTGAAAACTTCCATTTTCACCACACATTGGATTATACCATATGTTTGATTTTATATCTAAAATATCATTACCAAACCCCAAATTAAGTATGTTGAAGCTTTAAGGCTTTTTTCCATCTCAAAATATTAGGTCTGTCTTATTTCAGAATGCCTGTATTTTTTCATCAGAGTAAATGAAGAAAACAGGCAGATTCATTACTCAGTTAGAAACTAAGAAATTAAGAAAACTGATTATTCTTGTTAGAGTAATATTCCATACCTGAAGGTGAAAAGATTATATATTCTTACAGGTCTGATTATGTCTAACTGAAAATGAGTCCAGAATGTTCTGACGAAGAGGTGATAGCAACAATAAGTTAACTTTTTCCAAAATCCCCAGGAACTTTGGCCAATATGTAATAGCAAATGGGGAATTTTATGGAACCCTCCACTCAAGATTACTGTTACTAAATCAATTGGACCATGTTCTTGGTTGTATTTTCAATTAAAGGATATAAAGTAATATTTCTTCAGTTAGCTTTGCCTCCAGAACAGTGGACCCTCTAGAGAATTACCTCTGAGAGTTAGGACTTGTTATCATCAACTGGGAAATTAAGAAGAGTAAATAACAGGTGGAATACTACTAGAAACAATGTTCGTTCAAGTTATTTTCCTGCTTTTATTTAATTTATGATTACTTAGACCTATGTATATATATTTTTTCATTTTTTTATTAAGGTATTATTAATATACACTCTTATGAAGGTTTCACATGAAAAAACAATGTGGTTAATACATTTACCCATATTATAAAGTCCCCACCCATACCCCAATGCAGTCACTGTCCAGTGTAAAGATGCCACAGATTCACTATTTGCCTTCTCTGTGCTACACTTTTTCCTCGTGACCCCCACACCATGTGTACTAAACATACTGTTCCTCAATCACCTTCTCTCACCCTTTCCATACCCCTCCTCTTTGGTAACCACCAGTTCCTTCTTGGAGTCTCTGAGTCTGCTGCTATTTTGTTCCTTCAGTTTTGCTGCATTGCTATACTCCAAAAATAAGAGAAATCATTTGGCACTTGTCTTTCTCTTCCTGGCTTATTTCACTGAGCATAATATCCTCCAGCTCCATCCATGTTCTTGCATATGGCAGGATTTGTTTCCTTCTCATGGCTGAATAGTATTCCATTGTGTATATGTACCACCTCTTCTTTATCCATTCATCTACTGATGGACACTTAGGTTGCTTCCACATCTTGGCTATGGTAAAAAATGCTGCAACAAACACAGGGGTGCATATGTCTTTTTGAATCTGAGAAGTTGTGTTCTTTGGTAACTTCCAAGGAGTGGGATTCCCGGGTCAAATGGTATTTGTATTTTTAGTTTTTTGAAGAACCTCCATATTGCTTTCCACAATGGTTGGACTAGCTTACATTCCCACCAGCAGTGTAGGAGGGTTCCCCTTTCTCCGCATCCTCACCAGAATTTGTTGTTCTTAGTCTTTTGGATGCTGGCCATCCTTACTGGTGTGAGGTGATATCTCATTGTGGCTTTAATTTGCATTTCTCTGAAGATAAGTGATGTGGAGCATCTTTTCATGTGTCTTTTGGCCATCTGAATTTCTTCGTTGGAGAACTGTCTCTTCATATCTTCTGCCCATTTTTTAATTGGGTTATTTGCTTTTTGGGTGTTGAGGCATGTAAGTTTGTTATATATTTTGGATGTTAACCCCTTGTCTGATATGTCATTTACAAATATATTCTCCCATACTGTAGGATGCCTTCTGTTCTGTTGATGGTGTCCTTTGCTGTACAGAAACCTTTTAGTTTGATGAAGTCCCTTGACTTCATTTTTGCTTTTGTTTCCCTTGCTCGAGGAGATACGTTCAGGAAGAAGTTGCTGATGCTTACATTCTGGAGATTTTTTCTTATGCTGTCTTCTAATAATTTTATGGTTTCATGACTTACATTCAGGTCCTTGATACATTTTGAGTTTACTTTTGTGTATGGGGTTAGACAATAATCAGGTTTCATTCTCTTCCATGTAGCTGTCCAGTTTTGTCAACACCAGCTGTTGAAGAGGCTGCCATTTCCCCATTGTAATGGCTCCTTTATCATATACTAACTGCCCATATATGGTTGGGTTTATATCTGGGCTCTCTAGACTGTTCCATTGGTGTATGGGTCTGTTTTTGTGCCAGTACAAAATTATCTTGATTACTGTGGCTTTGTAGTAGAGCTTGAAGTTGGGGATCATAATCACCCCAGCTTATTCTTCCTTCTCAGGATTTCTTTGGCTATTCACGGTCTTTTGTGGTTCCATATGAATTTTAGAACGATTTTCTCTAGTTCGTTGAAGTATGCTGTTGGTATTTTGATAGGAATTGCATTGAATCTGTAGATAGCTTTAGGCAGGAGGGCCATTTTGACAATATTAATTCTTCCTATCCATGAGTACAGGATGTGTTTCCATTTATTGGTATCTTCTTTAATTTCTCTGATGAGTGTCCTGTAGTTTCAGAGTATAGGTCTTTCACTTCCTTGGTTAGGTTTATTCCTAGGTATTTTATTCTTTCTGATGCAACTGTGAATGGAATTGTTTTCCTGATTTCTCTCTCTGCTAGTTCATTGTTAGTGTATAGAAATGCCAGAGGTTTCTGAGTATTAATTTTGTATCCCACAACTTTGCTGAATTCATATTTAGATCTAGGAGTTTTGGAGTGGATTTTTTTAGGGTTTTTAATGTACAATACCATCTCATCTGCACACAGGGACAGTTTAACTTCTCCTTACAAATGTGGATGCCTTTAATTTCTTTATGTTGTCTGATTGCTGTGGCTAGGACCTCCTGTACTATGTTGCATAGTAGTGGGGAGAGTGGGCATCCTTGTCTTGTTCCCGATTTTAAAGGAAAAGCTTTCAGCTTCTCACCGTTAAGTATAATGTTGGCTGTGGGTTTGTCATATATAGCCTTTATTATCGTGAGGTACTTTCCCTTTATACCCATTTTGTTGAGAGTTTTTATCATGAATGGATGTTGAATTTTGTCAAATGCTTTTTCAGCATCTATGGAGATAATCGTGTTTTTTGTCCTTCTTTTTGTTGTTGGGGTGGATGATGTTGATGGATTGTTGAATGTTTGACCATGCTTGCATCCCTGGAATAAATTGTACTTGATCATGACGGATGATAATTTTGATGTATTTTTGAATTCAGTTTCCAAATATTTTGTTGAGTATTTTTGCATCTATGTTCATCAGGGATATTGGTCTGTAGTTTTCTTTCTATGTGGTGTCTTTTCCTGGTTTTGGTATTAGAGTGATGCTGGCCTCATAGAATGAGTTTGCAAGTTATTCCCTCTTATTCTACTCCTTGGAAAACTTTAAGGCGGATTGGTATTAGGTCTTCACTAATGTTTGATAAAATTCAGTGGTGAAGCCATAAGGTCCAGGAAGTTTGTTCTTCGGTAAGTTTTTGATTACCAGTTCAATTTCGCTGCTTGTAATTGGTCTGTTCAGATTTTGTGTTTCTTTCTGGGTCAGCCTTGGAAGATTGTATTTTTCTAGAAAGTTTTTCATGTCTTCTAGGTTTATCCAGTTTGTTAGCATATAATTTTTCATAGTATGCACTAATAGTTTTTTGTATTTCTGTGCTGTCCATAGTGATTTTTCTTTCTCATTTCTGATTCTGTTTATGTGAGTAGAATCTCCTTTTTTCTTGATAAGTCTGGCTAAGGGTTTATCTACTTCGTTTATTTTCTTGAGGAATCAGCTCTTGCTTTCATTGATCCTTTCTATTGTTTTATTCCTGATTTTGTTTATTTCTGTTCTAATCTTCATTATGTCCCTCCTTCTACTGTCTTCGGGCTTCATTTTTCTTCTTTTTCTAGTTTCGTTAATTGTGAGTTTAGACTGCTAATATGGGATTGTTCTATCCTGAGGTAGGCCTGTATTGCAATATACTTTCCTCTTAGCATGCCTGCACTACATCCCACAGATTATGCGGTGTTGAATTATTGTTGTCATTTTTCTCCATATATTTCTTGATCTCTGTTTTTCTTTGGTCATTGATCCATTGGTTATTTAGGAGCATGTTGTGAAGCTTTCATGTGTTTGTAGGATTTTTCATTTTCTTTGCATAATTTATTTCTAGTTTCATACCTTTGTGGTCTCAGAAATTCGTTGGCACAATTTCTATCTTTCTGAATTTACTGATGCTCTTTTTGTGGCCTCGTATATGATCTATTCTTGAAAATGTTCCATGTGCACTTTAGAAGAATGTGTATTCTGCTGCTTTTGGGTGTAGAGTTCTGTAGATGTCTGTTTGGTCCATCTGTTCCAATGTGTTGTTCAGTGCCTCTGTCTCCTTACTTATTTTCTGTCTGGTTGATTTGTCCTTCAGAGTGAATGGTGTATTGAAGTCTCCTAGAATGAATGCATTGCATTCTATTTCCCCTTTTAATTCTGTTAGTATTTGCTTCACATATGTAGGAGCTCCTGTGTTGGGCACATAGATGTTTATAATGGTTATATTTTCCTGTTGGATTTACCCTTTTATCATTATGTAATATCCTTGGTCTCTTGTGACTTTCTTTGTTTTAAAGTATATTTTGTCTGATATAAGTAGTGCAACTCCTGCTTTTTTCTCCCTATTAGTTGCATGAAATGTCTTTTTCGACCCCTTCACTTTTAGCACTTTTAGTTTGTGTATGTCTTTGGGTTTCAAATGAGTCTCTTGTAGGCAGCATAGAGGTGGGTCTTATTTTTTATCCATTCCACGACTCTGTCTTTTGATTGGTAGATTCAGTCCATTTACATTTAGGGTGATTATGGATAGGTATGTACTTATTTGCATTTCAGGGTTTAGATTTGTGGTTACCAAAGGTTCAAGGTTAACTTCCTTACTATTTAAAAGTCTAACTTAACTCACATAATATGCTATTACAAACACAATCTAAAAGCTCTTTTTTTATCTCCTTTTTTCCCCCCCTCCATTCTTTTTATAATAGGTATCATATTCTGTACTGTTTGTCTATCCCTCAATTGACTTTTGGAATAATTAATTTCATTTTGCAATTACTTAGTAATTAGCTGTTCTACTTTCTTTACTGTGGTTTTATTACCTCTGGTGACAGTTATTCAACTGTAGGAACACTTCTATCTATAGCAGTTCCTCCAAAATACACTGTAGAGATAGTTTGTAGTGGGTAAATTCTCTCAGCTTTTGCTTATCTGGGAATTGCTTAATTCCTCCTTCAAATTTAAATGATAATCTTGCCAGATAAAGTAATCTTGATTCAAGGCCCTTTTGCTTCATTGCATTAAATACATCATGCCACTCCCTTCTGGTCTGTAAGGTTTCTGTTGAGAAGTCTGATGATAGCCTGATGGGTTTTCCTTTGTATGTGATCTTATTTCTCTCTCTGGATGCTTTTAGTAGTCTGTCCTTATCCGTTATCTTTGTCATTTTAATTACTATATGTTTTGGGGTTGTCTTCCTTGGGTCCCTTGTGTTAGGAGATCTGTGCACCTCCATGACCTTAGACACTATCTCCTTCCCCAGATTGGGGAAGTTTTCAGCAATTACCTCAAAGACACTTTCAGTCCCTTTTTCTCTCTCTTCTTCTGGTACCCCTATAATGCAAATATTGTTCTTTTTGGATTGGCCACACAGTTCTCTCAATATTCTTTCATTCTTAGAGATTCTTTTATCTCTGTGTGCTTCACCTTCTTTGTATTCCTCTTCTCTAGTTTCTATTTCATTTATCATATCCTCTATCCTATCTGCTTTTAATACCCTCCATTGTGCTCTTCAATGATTGGATCTCTGACTGGCGTTCATCCCTGAGTTATTGAATATCTTTCCATATCTCCATGGGCATGTTAATGATTTTTATTTTGAACTCCCTTTCAGGAAGAGTCATGAGATCAATATCATTTAAATCTTTCTCAGGAGTTGTGTTAACAATTTTACTCTGAACCATGTTCCTCTGGCATTTCATATTTTCTTGTGGTGCCCTCTCGTGCCAAGAATCTCTACTTTCTGGAGCTGTTCATCCCCTGAAGCAATCTTGGGGGGTCACAGGGGAGTGGTATTGGTGCCTGGGGGGAGGAAAGAGCTATTTCCTGCTTCCCGGCTGCTATGCCTGTCTCTACTGCCTGAACCAGTGCGCCGATCACACAGGTATAAGCCTCCATGCTTTGCGTTTATAGTTACTATAGGCACATCTTCCCTCTGGCTGGCCTAACGCTAGGGTAGGGTTTGTTGGTTTGCAAGCTGGGTGGAGCTGGCCAGGAGAAAGGCACAGTAGGCTGCCTATCACATAGAGGGTTCTTGGAGCTGTGTAGGCAGCCAGGGAGCTGGAGCACCTGAAGATCGTGAAAGCTCCCAACTTGCTGAGCAGCATGCACAGGACAATTTTGTGTACCTGTCCTCTCTCCTGAGCAGTAAGCTCTGTGCAATCCTTGTCCCTTTAGCAGCCCTCTTGCTAAGGGCTTCCTTGTTACAAAGTCTCAGACAGCCTGCCTTTCTTTTGTCCCAGAGCGGCCATATATGGATTCCTGTTTTCCACAAGCAGCTGGAATCTCAGTCTCTCCAGGAATTCTGCCTGTCTTAGCTTTCCAACCCACTGATTATGAGAGTATCATGCAAGAACCATGAAATATAGGTTTGTGCTCCCATAGCAGATCTCCAGAGTTAGGTATTCAGCAGTCCCAAGTCTCCACTCCCTCCCTGCTCTGTTTCTCTTCCTCCCACCAGTGAGCTGGGGTGGGAGAAGGGCTTGGTTTCTGACAGGCCACAGCTTTAGTACGTTACCCTTTTCTGTTACTTCTGCTCTTGTTTATAAGTGTATGCAGTTTGGCGCAGTCCTCTTTCCTGTTGCTCTTTCAGGAGTAGTTGTAGCAGTTACATTTTCGTAGTATATGCGGCTTTAGGAGGCTGCCCATGTCTCACCTCTCACGCCTCCATCTTTAATCCAATTCTGACCTATGTATATATTGATTTCAATCCTCCTTGTTCATACAGAGTAACAGTTGATCCTAATTATTTATAGGTCACCTATTTGCAAATTCATCATCTCTAAAATTTATTTGTAAAATTGGATCAACAGTTGCACTTCTTTTATTGTTATTCACAGACTTGCATAAATGAGCAAAAAATGTGAGTTGCTCTGCATATGCATTCCTAGGTGAGAGCAAACATGTTGGTACTCTAATTCTTTTTCAATTCATCAGTAAACAGTGTCCTTTTTTCAATCTATTTAGTGGCACTTCTTTGTACTTTTGTGCTTTTTGTTGGTGATTTAACTGTTAAATGGCCTTCCAATCCTTAGGTGAAGTGCTGTCCACTGTTCACAAGAACAAGAAGGCTGTAATTATACCAAGAGATATATTTTGGATACCAATCAATGAAATCCATATCTGTGATATCCATGGATAAAGCTGAAACACACAGAGTTTAAATAACTTGCTCAGTTTCAATAGCTACTAACCAGTGGAGTTAGAAAATCTCTTGTACTTTCAGCTACTGTGTTGTATGAAATGTTAAATAAAGCCCACCAGGAGAGAAAAACTGCTCTCTCAAGTCATAAGTTATTTTGATATTCCAAATAAAATGAAAAAAGCAAACATTAGGAAAGAAAAACATGTCATCCTTTTTGTATTTCACTTAAAAATATATCATCTGCTCCCACATAATAAGTCCATTTAATGAACGATGACTTTCTTTTTGAAAAATAAAAAATTCAAACAGTTTTATATTTTCACAATTATTGGGACAATTTTTACTTATTTATAGTTGATTTTAAATAGGCTTCACTGTAAAAATATGCAATTACAGATATAGTTTACTATTTGGTTTTATTATGTTTACATTATATATTTAGCATGAAAATCAAAGAAATAAGAATTGAGGAAATTATTAAGATATTTTGTTTAATACTATGGCAGCTTCATTAAACAAATTAAATAAAAAAATAAAAAATATTAAATAAACATTAAATAAATATAAATTAAATAAAAATAAACATAAATAAAAATAAAACGCTGTTTTCATTAGTGTAAATTATAAAATGGTAAGATATAAAATGATTTTATTAAAAAGTTATTCTGAGCTTAAATCAAATTTGGCTCCACATCTCTACTCCACATCTATACTCAGCATTACTGAGGAATCCAATAGGGGAAATAGTTCACCAAAAGTCTAACAGTCATAAAATTATCTTACATATTTAGAAAATAACTTTCTTGCTTGAAAGAAATTACATATTATATATATATATATATATATTATATTCCTTTCCCGGTGGGACCCGAGCACTCCCCCACCCCAGTGCACCGGTGGGAGGAGAGGATTCAGAGCCGGGAGGGAGTGGAAGTACAGGCCCACGAAATAACCAGCCCCGGTGATCTGCACCGGGAGTGCTGACACACAGCGTGTGGTGTAGTGGAGATTGGAGAGACTGAGGGTGCAGGTTCTGAGCCGGGAAAGCACCAGGCAGCCGGCTCCAGGAAGGAAAAAAAAAGAAGAAAAGCATGCGTTTTTCAGCAGCCTTAAACAGACAGGAGTCCAGCAGAGGACGCATCGCCCCGGCACACTCAGCCCAGCAGGCTGGGAGTCCTGGGGAGCTTCAGACCCCTTAGCTGGTGACTGGGAAAGGGTGGCCACACTTAGGACTCCCACAGAGCTCAACAGCCTCCCATTCGTTCCCACCAAGGCCAGAGCTATAAAGGGCCTTGCGGGTCGGTGTGGTCATGGCTCTGGAATAGTGGAGCAAGAGCACCACCTACAGCATTCAGACTGAATCCACTCCCAGTGATTGTTTTTTTGTTCTTTTGGTCTTTTTTTAGTTGTTGTTTCTTCTTCTCTTCTTTCATTCTCTTTTTTTATTATTATTATATATATATATTTTTTTTAAGTCATAAAGAGCCCAGCTGACATACGTGGCAACTACCCAACTACCAGCAACCAATTCTACAGCCATGAAAAGACAGAGGAATATGGTACAGACAAAGCTTCAGACTCAGACAACCCCAGAGAGGAAACCTGAAGGGATGGACATGCACAGTCTTCCTGAAAAAGAATTCAGAATAAAAGTCATAGCTATGCTGACGGATCTACAGAGAAATGTGCAAGAGCTAAGGGAGGAAGTGAGAGAAGTGAGGAAAGACTATGCAGAAATCACACAAGCCATTGATGGCCTTAATAGCAGACTGGGTGAGGTGCAAGAGACTGTTAATGGAATAGAAAATAGAGAACAGGAATACAGAGAAGCTGAGGCAGAGAGAGATAAAAGGATCTCTAGGAATGAAAGAATATTAAGAGAACTGTGTGACCAATTAAACGGAACAATATTTGCATTATAGGAGTACCAGGGGAAGAAGAGAGAGAAAAAGGGATAGAAATTTATTTGAGGAAATAATTGCTGAAAACTTTCCCACTCTGGAGAAGGAAATAGTCACAGTCCACGGAAGCCCACAGATATCCCAACACAAGGGACCCAAGGAAGACAACACTCAGACACATAATAATTAAGATGGCAAAGGTCAAAGATAAAGACAGAGTATTAAAGGCAGCTAAAGAGAGAAACAAGATCACCTACAAAGGAAAACCCATCAGACTATCATCAGACTTCTCAACAGAAACCGTACAGGCCAGAAGAGAATGGCATGATATATTTAACATAATGAAACAGAAGGGCCTCGAACCAAGAATATTGTATCCAGCACGATTATCATTTAAATATGATGGAGGGATTAAATAATTTCCAGACAAAGGAAAGTTGAAAGAGTTTGCCTCTCATAAACCACCACTGCAGGATATCCTAAACGGACTGATCTAGAGGGAAGCACTCCTAAGGCTAAAAAGATGTCACCAGAGAAAATAAAATCATAGCAAAGAAAGCAGACCATCCAAATACTAACTAAAGGCAAAGAACAAAACAACTGATATATAAAGAATAGAAGAGGAAGAATAGGAAGGGAGAGATAAAGAAACATCAGACGGCATACACAATAACTTAACAAGAAAGTTAAGTTAGATTCTTAGATAGTAAAGAAGAACCCTTGAACCTTTGGTAACCACGAATCTAAAGCCAGCAATGGCAATAAGTATATATCTATCAATAATCACCCTAAATGTAAATGAACTGAAGCCACCAATCAAAAGACACAAAGTAACAGAGTGGATAAAAAAGCAAGACCCATCTATATGCTGCTTGCAAGAGACTCACCTCAAACCCAAAGATATACACAGACTAAAAGTGAAGGGATGGAAAAAGATATTTCATGTAAACAACAAAGAGAAAAAAGCAGGTGTTACAGTACATGTTTCAGACAAAATAGACTTCAAAACGAAGAAATAGCAAGAGATAAAGAAGGAAATTACATAGTGATGAAGGGGACAGTCCAACAAGAAGACATAACAATTATAAATATGTATGGACCCAACATAGGATCGTCAGCATATGTGAAACAAATACTAACAGAATTGAAGGAGGAAATAGACAGCAATGCATTCATTTTAGGAGACTTCAACACACCATTCACTCAAAAGGATAGGTCAACCAGACAGAGAATAAGTAAAGACACAGAGGAACTGAACAACACACTAGAATAGATGGACCTAACAGATATCAACATAACTCTGCAACCAAAAGTAGCAGGATACACATTCTTCTCAAGTGCAAATGGAATTTTCCAGAATAGACCACTTACTAGGGCACAAAGAGAACCTCAGTAAATTAAAAAATATTGAAATCCTACCAACCAACTTCTCAGATCACAGAGGTATAAAACTAGAAATAAATTTTAGAAAGAAATCAAAAAGGCTCACAAATACATGGAGACTTAACAACATTCTCCTAATTAATCAATGGGTTAACGACCAAATCAAAACAGAAATCAAACAGTATGTGGAGACTAATGACAACAACAACACAAAGCCACAACTGCTGTGGGACGCAGCAAAGGCAGTTCTAAGAGGAAAATATATTGCAATCCAGGCCTATTTAAAGAAGGAAGAACATTCCCAAATGAACAGTCTAAAGACACAATTACTGAAATTGGAAAAAGAAGAACAAATGAGGCACAAAGTCACCAGAAGGAGAGACATAATAAAGATCAGAGAAGAAATAAATAAAATTGAGAAGAATAAAGCAATAGAAAATAGTCAATGAAACCAAGAGCTGGTTCCTTGAAAAAATAAACGAAATAGATAAACCCTAGCCAGACTCATTAAGAGAAAAAGAGAATCTACACACATAAACAGAATCAGAAATTAGAATGGAAAAATAGCGACGGTCCACACAGAAATACAAAGAACTATAAGAGAATATTAAGAGCATCTATATGCTAACAAGCTGCAAAACCTAGAAGAAATGGGCAACTTCTTAGAAAAATACAACCATCCAAGCTGACCAAGCAAGAAACAAAAAACTAAACAGACAAATCACCAGCAACAAAATTGAAGCGGTAATCAAAAAATTACCCAAGGACAAAACCTCCGGACCTGAGGGATTCACCTCTGAATTCTAACAGACATATAGAGAAGAAATAACATCAATTCTCCTTAAAGTTTTCCAAAAAATAGAAGAGGAGGGAATACTTCCAAACTCTTTTTATGCACCCAACATCACTCTTATAGCAAAACTAGGCAAAGACCTCATCAAAAAAGAAAATTACAGACCAATATCCTTGATGAACATAGATGCAAAAATACTCAACAAAATATTAGCAAACCGAATTCAAAAATCCATCAAGAGGATCATACACCATGATCAAGTGGGATTCATTCCAGGGATGCAAGGATGGTACAATATTCGAAAATCCATCAACATCATCCACCACATCAACAAAAAGAAGAACAAAAACCACATGATCATCTCCATAGACGCTGGAAAAGCATTTGACAAAATTCAACATCCATTCATGATTAAAACTCTCAACAAAATGGGTATAGATGGCAAGTACCTCAACATCATAAAGGCCATATATGACAAACCCACAGCTAACATCATACTTAGCGGCGAGAAGCTGAAAGCTTTTCATCTAAGATCGGGAACAAGACAGGGGTGCCCACTCTCTCCACTGTTATTCAACATAGTACTGGAGGTCCTAGCCACGGCAATCAGACAAAACAAAGATATACAAGGCATCCGTATTGGTAAAGAAGAAGTCAAATTGTCACTATTTGCAGATGACATGATACTGTACGTAAAAAACCCTAAAGACTCCACTCCAAAACTAATAGAACTAATATCTGAATTCAGCAATGTTGCAGGATACAAAATTAACACAGAGAAATCTTTTGCTTTCCTATACACTAACAATGAACTAAAAGAAAGAGAAATCAGAAAAACAATTCCATTCACAATTGCATCAAAAAGAATAAAATACCTAGGAATAAACCTAACAAAGGAAGTGAGAGACCTGTACTCTGAACACTACAAGACAATCCTAGGAGAAATTAAACAGGACACTAACAAATGGAAATGCATCCCATGCTCTTGGCTAGAAAGAATAAATATTGTCAAAATGGCT
>JAQQAC010002701.1:1814406-1833486 GCA_029783875.1 Phataginus tricuspis | reverse complement strand
AGCAATCCTGACAAGGAGGAATCAAACAGGGGGAATTATGCTCCCTGATTTCAAGCTCTACTACAAAGCCACAGTAATCAAGACAGTTTGGTACTGGCACAAAAACAGACCCACAGACCAGTGGAACAGAATAGAAAATCCAAACATTAACCCAAACATTTACAGTCAATTAATATTTGATAAAGGAACCTTGGATATACACTGGGGGGATGACAGGCTCTTCAGCAGCTGGTGTTGGAAAAACAGGACAGCTACATGTAAGAGAATGAAACTGGACTACTGTCTAGCCCCATACACAAAGGTAAACTCTAGGTGGATCAAAGACCTGAATGTAAGTCATGAAACCATAAAACTCTTAGAAAAAAACATAGGCAAAAATCTCTTGGACATAAACATGAGCGACTTCTTCATGAATATATCTCCCCGGGCAAGGGAAACAAAAGCAAAAATGAACAAGTGGGACTATATCCAGCTGAAAAGCTTCTTTACAGCAAAGGACACCATCAGTAGAACAAAAAGACATCCTACATTATGGGAAATATTTTCATAAATGATGTATCTGATAAGAGGTTGGCTCCAAAATATATAAAGAACTCATGCAGCTTAACAAAGAAAAGCAAATAATCCAATTAAGAAATGGGCAGAGGACATGAATAGTCACTTCTCTAAAGAAGAAATTCAGATGGCCAGCAAGCACATGAAAAGATGCTCCACATTGCTAATCATCAGAGAAATGCAGATTAAAATGACAGGATATCACCTCACAGCAGTAAGGATGGCCAACATCCAAAACACAAACAACAATAAATGTTGGCGAGGATGTGGAGAAAAGGGAACCCTCCTACACTGCTGGTGGGAATGCAAATTAGTTCAACCATGGTGGAAAGCAGTATGGAGGTTCCTCAAAAAACTCAAAATCGAAATACCATTTGACCCAGGAATCCCAGTCCTAGGCATTTACCCTAAGAATGCAGCAGCCCAGTTTCAAAAAGACAGATGCACCCCTATGTTTATCGCAGCACTATTTACAATAGCCAAGAAATGGAAGCAACCTAAGTGTCCATCAGTAGATGAATGGATAAAGAAGATGTGGTACATATGCACAATGGAATATTATTCAGCCATAAGAAGAAAACAAATCCTATCATTTGCAACAACATGGATGGAGCTAGAGGGTATTATGATCAGTGAAAAACGCCAAGCCAAAAAAGACAAGTATCAAATGATTTCACTCATATGTGGAGTATAAGAACAAAGAAAAAAACTGAAGGAACAAAACAGCAGCAGACTCACAGAACCCAAGGACGGACTAATAGTTACCAAAGGGAAAGGGACTGGGGAAGAAGGGCGGGAAGGGAGGGATAAGAGGGTAAAAGGGGCATTACGATTAGCAGACGTAAGGTGGGGGGGCACGGGGAGGGCTGTACAACTCAGAGAAGACAAGTAGTGATTCTATAGCATCTCACTATGCTGATGGACAGTGACTGTAATGGGGTTGGTGTGGGGACCTGATGAAGGGGGTAGTTTTATCACCATAATATTGCACATGTAATTGTAGATTAATGATACCAAAACAAATTATAAAAAAAAAGAAATTATATTTGATCTCTAAATCTTAATCTGCAAATTAAGCAGAATACTAATGGCATATGAATGACCTTAATTGCATTTTATGATCTTCTATGAGTTAAGTTTCATTTAAAACTTCTAAAATACTCCTATGGAGCCTAATTATGGACATAAATCTTCATTTGTAAAAAAATTCACTTTTTGTGAATTGTAAAATTATTCTAAGTTTTTAGGAGAAGACCTAAATAATAACAATTTTGTCATAAAAAGTTTGATTGTTCTTTAAAAAGCTGAAAACACACAGAACTTTTAATGTTCTACCACATAGTTAAAGAAAATATCATACAATCTTAAATTCTTCCTCCATTAAAAATAACACATTTAAATATATATATATATAGGATAAACTCTATCTACTCCACAACCCTATAATGCTGCTACTTTCTGAGGATAAGAGACAAAGGAGCTACTTTTTCTCAGAAAATTAGAGGAGCTTTAAGTTATTTCTAGGGTTAAGAATTTTGTTTTGTGTATGGAGCAGGAGAGGGGCAGGGGGAAAATAAAAAAAGCTTGTTCATAACTTTAAAAACTAAGTTTCTCCTGGAAGTGACCTACATTTGGCTTAGCCTGAAACTTTGAAATACCCCAAATTTCAAGCTAGAGAGACTTGAACCCATACAGAGTGAAAGACTAGATGTGAAAATCCCTAACCATGTAGTCAGCTGGATCCACAGTAACCACGGATTATCTGGGGTGCTTAATATTATTCAGGAGCAGCTTCCTTGTTTTGATGATGAAACTTTGATGTGAATTACATGTTGAAATTTCTTATTAGGAACAAGGAAAGGGAAGTCTGAATTCTCTTTCTTTGTAAAATTTACTCATGTAAACAACAATCATTGTTATAACAGAAGAAAGAGTTAAACATTCTGTAAAACAATGAATGTCAGAATAAAAATATCATCCCATGGGGTGTGCTTCAGAAATTTGTAGGGCTATTTGGGGGACATCACTTGGATTTAGTAGCCTGAAAACAGATGCTAAAAAATGTGCAAGATATGGAAACTCCCCCCAAAACAAAGATTTGTTCTAAGTCCCATATGACATTTAAGTACCTGACAACTATTCAAGACATCTGCCAGGCCTACTTAAACTAACTCCATCTGACATTGAAATACGACTTGGCACAGTTTTAATAGACACTGGATTTTCCAGGGCTGCAAGCACTATGTAAATTGACAGATATTCCTATTTGCTACACAGTGCATAGTAGGAACTCATTAAGTATTTAAGTAGTTGATTAAGACACAACGAAAATCCACTAGAACAGTGAGGTTCCTTGGCAATAGTTTAAATAATATAAAGCTATAAAAACCAGATACATACATAGTTTATTAAAGAACATGCTATATATTATCATGCTAATATTATTCTTAACACACCTTGGAATTTGAGTAGCTTCATGGTAGGACTGTTACTTATTCAATGTCCCATAACTTAACATGTATATGACATATATTATATCTCTATATCTATCATCTATCTACCTATCATCTAATCTATCATCTATCTATGCTATAGACAGAATAAATAGGAAGGATAACTTAAAACCTAGATTTTTCTCTTATGCTTTGCAAGCATATGACCAAATATATCAAGGTGTTTGTTCACAATGTAGCTTAAAATACTTATACACATTTTGGTTTTGTATTGTTTTGACTTAGAAAGCTAGTTAAAAATGTTATTCACAGCACTATTCTCAAATCGTCTGTTGGATTAACATACGGAACAAAGAGGAATGCATTAATCATAGCTAAAATACTATCCTTTCTACTACATTATTGAGATCCGGCCTTTTCCCTTCCCTAGGAAGGTAATGACTTCCTCTGATTTGGACTACCAGTATCCTGGACATACTAAAATGCTAGATTTTTTTTTATTAAAATGTAATTATCTTTCTACCATAGCTCCTGAATCATATGCTTCCGCACAGCTGTCTCTAAGCTACTTCAAGGCTCTCATAAGAATTAAAAGATGATGATGGTGATGACAATAATACAACTGCATGCTAATTGCAAAGGCTCCTTTTGTCTCCGAATTTCAATTGAAGCTTTAAAAAAGTGCTATCTATACCACCATCACTCCTAAGCCAATAAGAGAATATGAGAGATTCCATAGAGAGTAACAATTTTTAAAAGGAAAGGATAAGAACAGAGAATGCTATATGTATCACTGCCTCCTGCTTAAACCAAATTAGTATAAAAATGGAATCCCTGGGAAAACATGGCATGTGTGGCTGTGTGGGGTGGGGTTTTCACACCTCACTCTCCATTTCTGCCTGGCCCTGAGGTGACATGCAAGTAGAAAGCAGAAGGCGCAGAGGAAGTGCGGTGGAGTAATGCAAATGGACAGACACGATTCCTTCTTACCTGGAGCTGGTCCCCTGCTACTTGTCAGAGCTGAGAACAGCAGAGGGATTGAGCAGATATTTTAAATTGGAGGTGAGATGAAAATTTGATATATGTTAGATTATTTTACTAAATACTGCAAGTAACCAAGTGACCCTCTGCAAGTTAACTTCCCCAAATATGAGGTTATAGATTTGCCTTATTTTAATGTCTACTCTTTATTAATTTGTAAAGAACAATACTACTTTCATTATTCAAAAATTTCATACTAATGTAGAAAAGATTTGGACATTTTGAGGTTCAGTGGATAGTTACTAACTAAATCATGCATAAAATAACATGCTCGCCCATTGCGGCTCTTCTCTGACACATATAAACACGGTGGTGATCAGACGGATTACTAGAAAATGCTGATTTGACAGAATATTGCTCATCTATCTTCTTGAAAAAGGATTTGATTTGAACGACACATTTTTTTCATACTATAAATATGCTTAGGCAACTTAGAATTTCAGACCAAAGCACTTCAAGAATCGAACAATTTAAGTAACAAAGAATAATCAACATACTCTTCTTAAAATTGTCCAATTAATCATAAATTTACACTTATAATTTAAGGGCTCTTTGCTCTATATTTTTATTCATTCAAGAATTACATGAGAATAGAAATAAATATCTTGAAGGTTTTTTGCTAATACAGTGTAATTTCCACTCTGGCAAAGAACAAGGACACAGTCCATACTTCTTGTCTATCTCAAAAGTGGTTTCTGAGTCTATCCAGTAAATTTGTAAGTAATGTGACCAGAATGATGTAGCCAGACAAACTGGTTGAAGTTGTATTGGCCACTTGAACCTAGCTGCATTCATATTTAAAAATTTGTATCTACTTCTTTCATCACAACAGCTGTGGGGAGAAGCACTGCCCACTCCTAACCTTTTGTCCCAAAACAACCAGGTGTCCACATGGACCCTCCTTCAGATAGTGTGCTAAATATACAGTATGTTGATGGCCTAGGGCTGGCCAAATCCAGGCCTGCCTTACCTATGGGAACACCTTATTGGGAAACAGACTCCTCTGACCAAAGTTTTGTTCCTTGGGATGCTAGTCACCCAAGAATGATCACTTCTAGCACAGCATATAGTCTCTGTCTCCTCACCCCACGTAAGTAATCACCTCCTGGCCCATGATAGCAGGGAGCAGTGCACAACTTCACCCGGGTGGACACTTCTGGACTCCCTGGACCTAAGTGCCAATAAACTCTCATGTCTCATGCAGCATCTCTATGTCTTTCATTCAGTCTTTCAAGCACTTTCCCATCACAACTCACGCACTTAGGGATGCAATCAGATGTGTGATCACACAACACTACTGCGAACCAACTGTATTCCGGGCAGCTGTGCTTATGGCTTCATTTGTTTTGTTTCATAATAGACACTTTGGTCTGATACTTTGATTGTGTGACGAATGATCATGACAGTGAAATCGAACTTGTTGGTTCCCCTCTTCTTAAACCACAGGCCGCCACCAACCTCACCCTGTCCTCGGGGCAGCCTCCTGCATGTGTACAATGTCTAGGAACCATCAAGATCATGGACCTCAGAGTGTTTGTGTAGTTTTAATGATATACATCCCATCAACCCAAACACAGGTTTGAATTAATTTCAGAAAATGTAAGCAAAGAGTTTAATAAAACTGTTACTGCAAAATTTAACCTGTCCAAACACTGGACTGTAGGTCCTTGGGAACAAGAACACCATGACAATAGTTCCAACAACCTGAAGTCAAAATCACAGGGATCACAATCCAAGGGCAAACACTGGGGTGTCCCCTGGTGGTCAGCTTTGTGAGTCTAAGGCCTGCTTTAAGTTCTGGCTGATCCAGTCTGAGCACAGCCAGCTGACATGTTGGTGGAATTAGGACAACAGATATGCACATTGTTCTCATTATTCTTCATCTGGCTCTTTCCCACCCCATCCATAGTTGGTGAATGAGTACAAATAATATGAACTGTGTGTCAGATGCAAATTGCATAGGCTTAAATAAATCTTTATGGTTTCAGGAAGAGCTTCATTTTATTCTGCTCCTTTTCAGGAGAGGTCCACCTCTCTCTCTCTCTCTCTCTCCCTTTCTTCCTCCATCCACAGACCCCTTTTTCTTTAACCAGTTTTTGCTTTCATTTGCTACCTGCTGTTTCAGTAAAGATGCTTCTCTACATGATGGAATTGTTCCAATAGCACCTACACCAGAATCAAAGGCAGACGTTCACTGAGCTCAGACCATCTGTGGTTGGGCCAACACATGCATTTCCACAGTTATTTGAAAGCCCTCAGCATTCCAGGGAGGAAGAGCTGGGGTTTAGATGATCCCCCACTGTCTGTCAGCAAGGGTCTTGGAGGAGTAACCTGCATAAGGAGACACCAGCAGCAGCATCTCCAGAACACAGCAGCCTCTGTGCTGCACAGGGAGCCTGCGCCGGAGCCCTGCACGGAGGTGCACATGGGAGGGCTAACAATCACCAGGGCAGCCACTCCTTTTGCCATGGAGAATTGTTTTCAGTACTTATGAGGCAGTGAAGCACCTTTGTCCCAAGATCCTGCCGAAAGGTGGACAAACAGGATTCAACAGAAAACAGTGGTAGAGAAAGAAAGAACTTTTGTTATTCTGTCTTACTGAGTAGTTAATTTTCATAAGCTAGTTTCAGTAGTAATGATGACTATAAGAGTTATTAGCATGGAATTCTTACTGGATAATTTCCATCGATTTTTAAAATTACTTTAGGCCCAGTTGCTCTGGGTTCGCATCCCAGCCATTGTGTTTATTAGCTACATTACCTTGGGCATATGTCTGTAATATTTAAAGTCCTGTTTCCACATTTATAAAATGAGAATAAAAATAGTACCAATTTCACATGATTATTGTCATAAAAACACAACAGGCCCAAAATGATCTCAATTATACAAGCCCCACATCATGAAATCGAGAATTAACTTAATTACAATTTTGACTTCTCCCAGAAATGGAACATTAAATCAGTCAGAAAGTATCTGGTCAGCACTCGTGACATAATCTGCTTGATAGGCCCTGCTGTCCTCGAAAGGAAGGTGACCTTGCCAGAACCAATCCATTTCTTGGCTAGCATAATTCCTTTTCCTGTTCCCTTCTGCCTATAAAGTCTTTCATTCTGTACAGTTCTTCAGAGCCCTTTGTCTACTAGATGGGCTGTTTCCTGATTCATGAATCATTGAAAAAAGACGATAAGATTTTTACAATGTACTCAGTTAAATTTTGTTTTTTAATATTGTTAAAATAAAGTTAAATGAGACCAATTTAATATTGTTAAAATAAAATAAAATTCTCAATATTAACTACTATTGTTTATCCTTAAAACAACACTAGAAAAGGTATCTTTTTTACAAGTGGAAACACATATCTGGAAATAAAGTGCCTTTCTCTACAGAACTCAGTATTTCAACTCACTCATTATGCCTGAGCCCAAGTTTTTACCACTGAATTAGAGTGTCTCTTGTTAGGTCAGGCACTTCTTGAATGTTAAATGACTAAACCTGGTCAAAAGGATTCTTTCTAATGCTGTAAAGCTATCATGTCAGAATGCATTTGCTGGAAACCAAGGAAAATAATCTAGAGAACAAATAGTGTTTAGAGCAGTGATTCAAAAATGGATAACCCAATGGCATATTTTTAAGTAAACTAAATTCCATCCATTCCCTTATTCAACATACCTATTTCAGACACTCCAATGAATCTTTTAAATTCTATTTCCTAAAATAGATGAGATGACTTTAGTAAGATATACTATGCTGAGACTGCTCTAATAATTCAGAAGGGATTGATTAAATTAATACAAAAATATTTTTGATAGTCTTAGTTATATTTCATAGGTTCATGATAAGAGGTGTTAAGTTTTAAATTTCCTAAGGATATTTATATAGTGTCAGCACAGGAGATATTGCATCTATAGTCAAATTGATTGAAGTCATGTCATTGATCAATATCTACTTCTTACATTTTATGGTTATCTACTTTTTAAATTTTTAAAAATGCAATCTAATTTCAACAGAAAAAGAAAATTTAAAATAGTTACTATGTAATATAAGGGTATGATATTTTTATCACAACATACAAATATTTTAGTTCTTTTTATCTAATCCTCATTATCATCATGAAAAATAAATAGAACAAATTCATTTTACTAAAGAAAAAGAAGAGAGAAACCTTCAAACTGCTGGCAAAATACAAGGAATCACATTATGACTGATGGTAGATGAATTTCTAGCAGTTTTTCTATGATGTTTAAGTAAATAATCCATTACTAAAATGACTAGCCAAATATTTAGTGAAAAGTTAAAATATGCCAGGAGCTGTAATAAGAACCAAGGGTACTAAGATCAACTCGAAATGACTTTGCCCTGAAGAAATCCTAGTCTAGCTTTTGAAAAAAACACTTGAAAGAGCAATTACAAGCCATTGCGCTAAAGGATGTGATTAATTAAAAAGAAAAGTTTGATGGGGAGACAGAGAAGGACTTGCTTATTTATAGGTGTGCTATATCCTTAAGATGATTAGATTTCTCCTAAGACAAGACACAGAACTCCAAAAGGAAAACAGGAGATTTAAATGTACAATATAGTGATTCTGCATTTGCTGGGAAAAATCATTAGAGCTTGAGGAAGCCAGTGTAACAAGTACAAAAGAATAGGAAGTTATGTGTAGCAGGGCCTCAGTTTTGTGGGTATAAGAATATAAGGCAGGCCTGAAACCTCTCCTGGCAGGCAGATGTCAGTTACCACTAATGTTCAGAGATGACATGAAGCAATCCAGGCTGAAGTGTTTAGACTATCCTGGGACTGATTTGGACCAATGCTCATGTTAGGGAGGAGAATAGATGTGAATATCTCCATGGTAAGATGTACTTATGGTGGACAATCATATCAACTGATTATGACTTACACACTCCCACACCAAGCCAGCTAGTAGTGAGAATCCCTGAAAGACTGCCACAAGAATAGTCACGGGAGTACAAACCCATTCCTTTCTAACTCTTTCATAGCCCAGACTGAGATTTTTATAAACACTTGATGGAATGATCATTCCAATCAATGTGTGTGTGTTTTCAAGGAAAATTAAGGCAAGGGGAACTTGAGTCACCAACAAAAACTCATGTGTTTACTGAACTGTGCAACCATTTACCCAGACACATGGCACTCCTTATCAATGTTTCTCCTCCATAGAATGCAATTACTTGCACTACTGCTGCTACTACTAATAATAACGTGTGCTTCCAGAGTTATTTTTATGTTTAAATATATTAATTACTAAAAATACGTAGAACTGTGACGTGTTTAGAGTAAATACTATATAAGTGTTGTCTGCTATTAGTCATAATTTAAAAATACCACCATTATATTAAGGCAACTTGTACTGTGCTTATATGCTTATGTCTTATTATTTTTCATCTCAATTGTAAAAATCATTTGAGACATAAAATTGGTTGGATCCACTTTTATAGATCATAGAGTATCTGAGAACATTACCCTATGTTAGTAACCACATATTAGTTTTCACTAAAAAAAAATTACTCTTGGGAACATGCAGATGTGATTATATGAAGGAGTGACCATGAGCAGACAGTCCAATCAGAAAAATTCTAATAAAATAATAATTGAAAACATAATAAAAACTTAAAGTGAGGCAGTGGAATGAAAACTGCAGTAGCCGGGACAGATTTACCAAATACTGAAGAGAAAGTCCCAACCAAGGAGATGCGGCAGATGCTGCTGCTGGGGGTGACCGGGCAGACAGGAAACTCTCTAAGGGAGCTTTCTATCTTTACCAAATATTTTTAAGACATATATTACTGCCTTGGGCATAATAGTTATGCACTAAATGTTTCTTCACCAAACTGGAAGTTTAATCAAGTCATTAATTTATATCATACAGGCAAGAGATAATTTGGACTAAAGAGATATTGAAATAGATTTTGGATAATTTGATTATGAATTGATTTGGGGAAATCCAAAATAAAATAAAAATCCAAAATAATAAAAAAAAGACTCCAGATAATTAATAACATAGATTTTTAACATCATCATAGGTGTTAGAAAGGTAATGATGCATGATATAAACCAAGGCGTTTTCTCCATTTTTAGATGTAAAATTTCAGATTTTTCAGTTTGAAGGAATTCACTCTTCAAAGCCTATTAATGCACTCTTTATATCATCTTGTAACTAGGTTTATGAATAATTTAATTTGAAGCAGGTCACTTAACCTCTGTGGAACTTAACTTCCTCCTTTGAAAAATAATATCCTGTCTAATTCACTCTCACATTGTTAGGATGAAATAAGATAACTTCAGGGAAATGTTTGAAAAATTAAAGGAAGATTAATAAGTAATAATGTCACAGACTTAATGTTAAAATTTATCAGGTCAAACAGAATCAGGTGACTGGCAATGAGAGAATCTCACATGCTGCCCTTCCTCACTTTCCTTTGCTGCCTTCTCATCTACCCACTGTTCAACTCAAAATTGAGCCTACCTGTACTACATCTAGTTACTTCTCTATTTATCAATGGCCGATCAGTTATCTTACATGTAGTTATTAAATGGGTAATGTATATCTCCAACATTACGTTACCTTAATCTTGCTTAATGCCAGATGAAATTGCTTCATTGTTTAGGATCCAAATTAAGATAATCTACAAACTGAAGTATGTCCAAATTTGTTTCAGCTTGGTGAGTCCAGTTATGATTTATCCAGTGTTATGTATCTAGCCTTTACACGCATGACCTAAAGCTTTATATTAGTTATAAGTTACACTATTTTTCCTTCAACCACCAAGTAGTTCCTTATAAAGTTCTCCATAGCCTTTCAAACCATGGCTATGATAGGGGTATGGGCAATTGCATTCATTGGGTTAATTCAATTGGCAAACATAATAACTTGATCCAGTACTTCCTCATTATCTTATAAATGGTTTAATAAGATATCTGGATTTTATGGATAGAGTGAAGTCATATATTTTTCAAAACCTTGGAAAGAAGATGAATCTAGAGCTCAAAAACTGGAGCAGTAATAAAAATACAAGTTTGATAATTATATACACCAGGTAATGCTGATAATATGGCAGCATTTAAATTTAAATTTATAATTTATAAAATTTATTGGAGTTAAAGTGAACCAACACACCTGAGAATGATATATGGATATTGAAAACTCCCAGGCCATTATTTTTAGCAACTGGTTGTCTGCAGATAGAACCAAAATACTCCATACCTATCGCTGGACTCTAAGAAATTTATAGTTTTTCTGGTATGGAAGAATGAAGTGTAAATCATCATTATTTTAAAATACCATATTTTTCTCTTTTAAATTCTATAAAAGCAAATGTAATTATCCTGCTGAATTTACTAAAATAATGTATAGTCCATTTTTAATTTAAAAAAATTATTATAGTTATTGTACTTCCTAGCTTCAGCATTGCCAGAGTACTTTGCAGAAATATCTCTGAAATGATAATCTCAGGTCTTCTGTCACTCAGTTCTTTCAAGAACCACAAAATAAATTTTCTAAATTATCCCTGCCTACATCTTTTTAAAGAGTGAATTGCAAAATTTGACTATCATTATATTTATTTATTTTTACTTCTTTCTTAAGCTTTCAGTCTTCAATGCTAGCTCACCATTTTTCCCACATCCCCACATAGCTAATATGAAATAAGCTTATATTCAATCTATGTATTTATATATATCTGAGATATTTGTATTCAATATCTCTACTTGGCATGGTTTAATGACAGTTTGGAGAAATAAGGCAATTAATAATATCTGGTCCTCATGATGATTTCATTGGAATTCTAAAATGCTGCTGAGGTCTTGGAATTTGTATGCAGTCATGCATGAATAAAAGAATACAACTACTTTACTGTATCCAGTAAAAAAAATATAAAAACTAAATATAAAAATCCATAATATATTGTTAAATATTTGACTGGCTTGAAGATTCTATAAACTTAATAATATCAAAAGGCCAGTGTGAAATATAGATAAAGGTAATTGAATGCATATATTGAAATCTCACCAGGTAATTCAGGATTTTCAGAAGCTGTCAAACCAAGCACATGGAAAATAGACTGATGATATAGACTACTTTTTTGTGTTTTGCATATGTTTTTCACTCATGTTTATTTAATATTGAGAGAATAGGGTCTTGCATACATTATTTGCTGCTTTCCCTTTCTTTGATGTGAAAGTTTATCATGGACCTAGAAAGGGCCGGATTTTGCACACACTATAGTAATATGTTATAGGAAAATATTAGTTCTAATGTTATTTAACCTATTTTAATTCCTCTTATCATTGTGGAAGACAAGATTTTTTTAACTCCTTCTTTGTATATTCTCTGTCTCAGTCCCTTCATTCCTAACATTCTAAACTTCTCCTCTGAAATAAAATACCACTTCCCTCTGTCAAAATACTTATTGTGTCCTTTTGAACTCCTCTTTGTGATCAACAAAATTCCTACATCCTCAATACTATACAGAAAAAAAAAATGCCTCATTGTATTTTTTCATTAACTGGATCTTAGCTAGTTCTAGGAGGTACAGTTTCCCTGAAGACTCTTTTAAGTAGATTCTTTCTCTTATTATTTCACTTAGTTCAGTGTTGGAATCCATGGACCCTGACTTTCTTCCCCTGTAGTTCTGATTAAAATCTGTTATACCACTACTAACTTGAAATAGTCATGGCACACTCCATTTACTAGTGTCTTGACCTAAGCTGGCACAAAATGGGCTTTAGATAAATATCTATTGAATTGCATACAACCACATAATTCTCTAAAACTTTCTCATTACCATAACTATCCACAATACCCAATGTAAAGCCAAAATCTAGCATTGTTAATATTTAAATGGCTTCAATCCTTGTCAAATGCATTCACTAATTATCCATACTATTGAAAAAAAATTAATTTGTCTGTTTCTTCCTTTCTTTGTCAGTGACCCAAAGACTTACCAGCTGGAAGTGTAAGAGCAAGAGAAATTCAATTTTAAAAGGCCATGTTTAGAAAAAAGCCTCAACCCCGACCTAGTTCTAAGAAAACTTTGTTCCAGTTACTGGAAAAACCACCTACTGTTCCAGTAACCTTCACTCCAGATAGTTCCCTAGCAACAACCATAGGGAGGACCTCAAGGTCCAGGCACCCAAGGTCCAGGCACTCAAGGTCCAGATGCTCCTGCTCCTTAAAGATAAAATACCTTACATGTTACATCAGCCAGCGGCTGGGCACCAGCCAGACTTAAACCATGGAAAATGTCCAAGTTAGTGTCCCACTGTTCCTGCACCTTGTAATGCATAAAATCCAGCCTACCCTGGGCTCGGGGCTCACATTCCTGACCCTCTGCATTGGTGAAGGTTGTGATTCTGAGCTGGAACTTGAAATAAATTACCCTTTTGTGTTTGCATCAGAATTGGCTCCTTTGTGGTCTCTCGGGGACTCACGACTTGGGCACAACATTTGGTGGCTCATCCGGGATCCCCAAGACCCCCAGGACTCCCGACCCAGAGGGTCTGAGCCAGCCGGTAAGAACTTTGTGTGTGTGTGCGGTAAGAATTTTGTGTGTGTGAGCGATACAGGCTTTGTGTCTATTGTTTGTGTTGTGTGCTGCGCTGCGCTCTTTCACTTTCTGAGAAGGGCCCAATCTGAATTTGAAGGGATTGGTATAGGACCTGGGCAAATGTGCTGTGGAAGGTCACCGATCAGGGGTCCTGGAAGATGTTCCAGGCCCTTGTCTGATGGAAGGATCTTATGGGGTTCATGGTCCTCTGTTTCTGTCGGAGGGGTCTTAAGGGGTTCGTGGCCCCCCATCTGTGTTTCTGTTGGAGGGATCTTACAGGGTTATCAAGCCCACTTGGAGGGGACAGAGTGTCCCTCATCTGTTTAGAACCGCTGGGGGAATGAGGCAGGTCACTACCACCAAACGGCAGATTGCCATCGTCCCAGTTTCAATTTTGTTTCCGAATGCCCACAGACATCTTTTGTTTTGCTTTTTGTTTGTCTGTAATACTTGGTGGGCTGTCAGTAGCTTTTTATTTTGAGAAAATGAGTCAGACTCCTTCTACTCCATTATCTCTGATGATGGACCATTTTAAAGAAGTTAAGAAAAGGACACTACCAGGAATTCTGGGAAGATGGCGACGTAAGCGGACCGGCAGAAAAATTCCTCCCAACATTATATTTATTCACGAAAATACAGCAAATACAACTATCCCTAAAAGAGAGACCAGAATACACAGGAAAGTGCACAGCGTACAGAGCTCCGGCGGTCAGACACTCCGGAGAGAGGACTCGGCACCCGGCAAGGTGGGAAGGAGCCACGACCCAGTGAGACCAGAGTGCTCCTCCACCCCAGCACTCCTGCGGGAGTCCCGGCAAGGTGGGTAAGGTACGGAGCCACGACCCCTGCGGGACCGAGCGCACCTCTCCCCCAGCGCTCCAGCGGGAGGAGAGGATTCAGAGCCGGGAGGGAGTGGAAGTCTGCGCCGGGAGTGCCGACACACAGCCTGCGGTGTAGCGGAGATTGGAGAGACAGAGGGCACAGGGTCCCAGCCCTGAACCTGTAAGTTGCCCGTGGCAGGCTCCGGGAAGGAAAAAAAAGAGAAAAAAATGGGAAGAAAAGCGCGCCCTCTTTCTCAGTGGTCGTAAAGAGACAGGAGCTCAGTAGAGGGGCTGGATAGTACTGCAAGCTGAGCCCAGCGCACTGGGAGTCCTGGGGAGCTTTGGACCCCTCAGCTGGGGACTGGGAAAGGGTGGCTGCTACTAAGAACCCCACAAAGATCAACAGCTTCTCATTCGTTCCAAACCCAGCCAGAGCTATAAAGGGACTAGCGGAGCAGTGTGGCCATTGCTCTGGAATAGTGGAGCAACAGCGCCACCTACAGCATTCACACAGGACTCACTCCCAGGGGCTTTTTTTTTTTTCTTTTTCGTTATTGTTTTTTCTCCCCTTTCTTTTTCCTTTTTTTTCTTTCCCTCTCGTTCAACAGCCTCCCATTCACTCCCACACCGGCCACAGCTTTAAAGGACCATGTGAAGCGATGTGGCCATGGCTCTGGAATAGTGGAGCAATAGCGCCACCAACAGCATTCACACAGAAACCACCCAAAGTGGGCGTTTTGGTGTTTTGTTTTTGTTTTTGTTTTTGTTTTTGTTTGTTGTTGTTGTTTTTTTTTCTTTTCTTTTCCTTTTTCTCTCTCTTTACTTTTTTATTAGTAGAAGTATTTTTTTCTTCCCTTTGTTTTCTTTTTTCTTTTCTCTCCTCTCTTCTCTTTCCTTTTTAAAGTCATAAAGAGCCCAGCTGACATGTGACAACTACCAATAACTAATTCTACAGTCATGAGAAGACAGAAGAATATGATACAGACAAAGCTTCAGACAAACACCACCCCAGAGAAAGAATCTGAAGGAATCGACATACATAGTCTACCAGAAAAAGAATTCAGAATAAAAGTCATAGCCATGCTGACAGATCTACAGAAAAATGTGCAAGAGCTGAGGGAGGAAGTGAGGGAAGTGAGGAAAGACAATGCAGAAATGAGACAAGCCATTGACGGGCTCAACAGCAGATTGAATGAGGTTCAAGACACGATCAAGGAATTGCAAGACAGGGACCAAGAACACAAAGAAGCTGAGGCAGAGAGAGATAAAAGGAACTCTAAGAATGAAAGAATATTAAGAGAACTATGTGACCAATCCAAACGGGACTATATTCGCATAATAGGAGTACCAGAGGAAGAAGAGAGAGAAAAAGGGATAGAAAGTGTATTTGAAGAAATAATTGCTGAAAACTTCCCCACGCTGGGGAAGGAAATAGTTTCACAGTCCACAGAAGCCCACATATCTCGCAACACAAGGGACCCAAGGAACACAACACCAAGACACATAATAATCAAGATGGCAAAGATCAAAGATAAGGACAGAGTATTAAAAGAAGCTAGAGAGAGAAAAAAGATCACCTACAAAGGAAAACCCATCAGACTGTCATCAGACTTCTCAACAGAAACCTTACAGGTCAGAAGAGAATGGCATGATATATTTAACGTAATGAAACAGAAGGGCCTCAAACCAAGAATATTGTATCCAGCACGCTTATCATTTAAATATAATGGAGGGATTAAACAATTTCAAGACAAAAGAAAGTTGAGAGAGTTTGACTCTCATAAACCACCACTACAGTATATCTTAAATGGACTGCTCTAGAGGGAAATACACATAAGGCGAAAAAGATGTCACCAGAGAAAATAAAATCATAGCAAAGAAAGCAGACCATCCAAATACCAACTAAAGGCAAAGAATAAAACACCTAATATATAAAGAAAGGAGGAGGAAGAATAGGAAGGGAGAGATAAAGAAACATAAGACGGCGTTCACAATAACTTAACAAGAAAGTTAAGTTAGATTTTCAGATAGTAAAGAGCAACCCTTGAACCTTTGGTAACCACGAATCTAAAGCCTGCAATGACAATAAGTACATATCTATCAATAATCACGATAAATGTAAATGGACTGAGTGCACCAATCAAAAGACACAGAGTAACAGAGTGGATAAAAAGGCAAGACCCATCTATATGCTGCTTAGAAGAGACTCACCTCGAACCCAAAGATATAAACAGACTAAAAGTGAAGGGATGGAAAAAAATATTTCAAGCAAAAAACAAACGAAAAAAGCAGGTGTTGCAGTACTTGTATCAGATAAAATAGACTTCAAAACGAAGAAAGTAGCAAGAGATAAAGAAGGACATTACATAATGATAAAGGGGTCAGTCCAACAAGAAGATATAACCATTATAAATATATATGAACCCAACACAGGAGCATCAGCATATGTGAAACAAATACTAACAGAAGTGAAGGAGGAAATAGACAGCAATGTAATTATTCTAGGAGACTTTAACACGCCACTCACTCCAAAGGATAGATCAACCAGGCAGAGGATAAGTAAAGACACAGAGGCACTGAACAACACACTAGAGCAGATGGACCTAACAGATATCTACAGAACTCTGCACCCAAAAGCAGCAGGATACACATTCTCCTCATGTGCACATGGAATATTTTCCAGAATAGACCATATTCTAGGCCACAAAAAGAACCTTAGTAAATTCAAGAATATTGAAATCTTACCAACCAACTTCTCAGATCACAAAGGTATAAAACTAGAAATAAATTTCAGAAAGAAATCAAAAAGGCTCACAAATACATGGAGACTTAACAACATTCTCCTAATGAATCAATGGGTTAACGACCAAATCAAAACAGAAATCAAAGAATATATGGAGACTAATGACAACAACAACACAAAGCAACAACTTCTGTGGGACGCAGCAAAGGCATTCTTAAGAGGAAAGTACATTGTAATCCAGGCCCATTTAAAGAAGGAAGAACATTCCCAAATGAACAGTCTAAGGACACAATTATTGAAATTGGAAAAAGAAGAACAAATGAGGCCCAAAGTTACCAGAAGGAGAGACATAATAAAGATCAGAGAAGAAATAAATAAAATTGAGAAGAATAAAACAATAGAAAAAATCAATGAAACCAAAAGCTGGTTCTTTGAAAAAATAAACAAAATAGATAAACCCCTAGCCAGACTCATTAAGAGAAAAAGAGAATCTACACACATAAACAGAACCAGAAATGAGAAAGGAAAAATAACGACGGACCCCACAGAAATACAAAGAATTATAAGAGAATATTAAGAGAATCTATATGCTATCAAGCTGGAAAACCTAGAAGAAATGGACAACTTATTAGAAAAATACAGCCTCCCAAGACTCACCAAGCAGAAAACAGAAAAACTAAACAGACCAATCACTAGCAATGAAATTGAATCAGTAATCAAAAAACTACCCAAGAACAAAAGCCCTGGACCTGATGGATTCACCTCTGAATTCTACCAGACATATAGAGAAGAAATAGCACCCATTCTCCTTAAAGTTTTCCAAAAAATAGAAGAGGAGGGAATACTTCCAAAGTCTTTCTATGAAGCCAGCATCACTCTAATACCCAAACCGGACAAAGACCTCAACAAAAAAGAAAATTACAGACCAATATCCCTGATGAACGTAGATGTAAAAATACTTAACAAAATATTAGCAAACCGAATTCAAAAATACATCAAGAGGATGATACACCATGATCAAGTGGGATTCATCCCAGGAATGCAAGGATGGTACAACATTGGAAAATACATCAACATCATCCATCACATCAATAAAAAGAACAAAAACCACATGATCATCTCCATAGATGCTGAAAAAGCATTTGACAAAATTCAGCATCCATTTTTGATTAAACTCTCAACAGAATGGGTATAGATGGCAAGTACCTCAACATCATAAAGGCTATATATGACAAACCCACAGCTAACATCATACTTAATAGCGCGAAGCTGAAAGCTTTTCATCTAAGATCTGGAATAAGACAGGGGTGCCCACTCTCTCCACTGTTATTCAACATAGTACTGGAGGTCCTAGCCACGGCAATCAGACAAAACAAAGACATACAAGGCATCCAGATTGGTAAAGTAGAAGTCAAATTGTCACTATTTGCAGATGACATGATACTGGATATAATAAACCCTAAAGACTCCACTCCAAAACTACTAGAACTAATATCTGAATTCAGCAAAGTTGCATGATATAAAATTAAGACACAGAAATCTGTTGCTTTCCTATACACTAATGATGAGCTAACAGAAAAAGAAATCAGAAAAACAATTCCATTCACAATTGCACCTAAAACAATAAAATAACTAGGAATAAACCTAACGAAGGAAGTGAAAGACCTGTACTCTGAAAACTACAAGACACTCCTAGGAGAAATTAAGGAAGACACTAACAAATGGAAATGCATCCCATGCTCTTGGCTAGGAAGAATCAATATTGTCAAAATGGCTATACTACCTAAAGCAATCTACAGATTCAACGCAATCCCTATCAGACTACCAACAGCTTTCTTCAATGAACTGGAACAAATAATTCTAAAATTCATATGGAACCACAAAAGACCCCAAATAGCCAAAGC
>JAQQAC010002701.1:1659560-1814006 GCA_029783875.1 Phataginus tricuspis | reverse complement strand
CTCATTCGTTCCAAACCCAGCCAGAGCTATAAAGGGACTAGCGGAGCAGTGTGGCCATTGCTCTGGAATAGTGGAGCAACAGCGCCACCTACAGCATTCACACAGGACTCACTCCCAGGGGCTTTTTTTTTTTTCTTTTTCGTTATTGTTTTTTCTCCCCTTTCTTTTTCCTTTTTTTTCTTTCCCTCTCGTTCAATAGCCTCCCATTCACTCCCACACCGGCCACAGCTTTAAAGGACCATGTGAAGCGATTTGGCCATGGCTCTGGAATAGTGGAGCAATAGCGCCACCAACAGCATTCACACAGAAACCACCCAAGGTGGGCGTTTTGGTGTTTTGTTTTTGTTTTTGTTTTTGTTTTTGTTTGTTGTTGTTCTTGTTTCTTTTTTTCTTTTCTTTTCCTTTTTCTCTCTCTTTACTTTTTTATTAGTAGAAGTATTTTTTTCTTCCCTTTGTTTTCTTTTTTCTTTTCTCTCCTCTCTTCTCTTTCCTTTTTAAAGTCATAAAGAGCCCAGCTGACATGTGACAACTACCAATAACTAATTCTACAGTCATGAGAAGACAGAAGAATATGATACAGACAAAGCTTCAGACAAACACCACCCCAGAGAAAGAATCTGAAGGAATCGACATACATAGTCTACCAGAAAAAGAATTCAGAATAAAAGTCATAGCCATGCTGACAGATCTACAGAAAAATGTGCAAGAGCTGAGGGAGGAAGTGAGGGAAGTGAGGAAAGACAATGCAGAAATGAGACAAGCCATTGACGGGCTCAACAGCAGATTGAATGAGGTTCAAGACACGATCAAGGAATTGCAAGACAGGGACCAAGAACACAAAGAAGCTGAGGCAGAGAGAGATAAAAGGAACTCTAAGAATGAAAGAATATTAAGAGAACTATGTGACCAATCCAAACGGGACTATATTCGCATAATAGGAGTACCAGAGGAAGAAGAGAGAGAAAAAGGGATAGAAAGTGTATTTGAAGAAATAATTGCTGAAAACTTCCCCACGCTGGGGAAGGAAATAGTTTCACAGTCCACAGAAGCCCACATATCTCGCAACACAAGGGACCCAAGGAACACAACACCAAGACACATAATAATCAAGATGGCAAAGATCAAAGATAAGGACAGAGTATTAAAAGAAGCTAGAGAGAGAAAAAAGATCACCTACAAAGGAAAACCCATCAGACTGTCATCAGACTTCTCAACAGAAACCTTACAGGTCAGAAGAGAATGGCATGATATATTTAACGTAATGAAACAGAAGGGCCTCAAACCAAGAATATTGTATCCAGCACGCTTATCATTTAAATATAATGGAGGGATTAAACAATTTCAAGACAAAAGAAAGTTGAGAGAGTTTGACTCTCATAAACCACCACTACAGTATATCTTAAATGGACTGCTCTAGAGGGAAATACACATAAGGCGAAAAAGATGTCACCAGAGAAAATAAAATCATAGCAAAGAAAGCAGACCATCCAAATACCAACTAAAGGCAAAGAATAAAACACCTAATATATAAAGAAAGGAGGAGGAAGAATAGGAAGGGAGAGATAAAGAAACATAAGACGGCGTTCACAATAACTTAACAAGAAAGTTAAGTTAGATTTTCAGATAGTAAAGAGCAACCCTTGAACCTTTGGTAACCACGAATCTAAAGCCTGCAATGACAATAAGTACATATCTATCAATAATCACGATAAATGTAAATGGACTGAGTGCACCAATCAAAAGACACAGAGTAACAGAGTGGATAAAAAGGCAAGACCCATCTATATGCTGCTTAGAAGAGACTCACCTCGAACCCAAAGATATAAACAGACTAAAAGTGAAGGGATGGAAAAAAATATTTCAAGCAAAAAACAAACGAAAAAAGCAGGTGTTGCAGTACTTGTATCAGATAAAATAGACTTCAAAACGAAGAAAGTAGCAAGAGATAAAGAAGGACATTACATAATGATAAAGGGGTCAGTCCAACAAGAAGATATAACCATTATAAATATATATGAACCCAACACAGGAGCATCAGCATATGTGAAACAAATACTAACAGAAGTGAAGGAGGAAATAGACAGCAATGTAATTATTCTAGGAGACTTTAACACGCCACTCACTCCAAAGGATAGATCAACCAGGCAGAGGATAAGTAAAGACACAGAGGCACTGAACAACACACTAGAGCAGATGGACCTAACAGATATCTACAGAACTCTGCACCCAAAAGCAGCAGGATACACATTCTCCTCATGTGCACATGGAATATTTTCCAGAATAGACCATATTCTAGGCCACAAAAAGAACCTTAGTAAATTCAAGAATATTGAAATCTTACCAACCAACTTCTCAGATCACAAAGGTATAAAACTAGAAATAAATTTCAGAAAGAAATCAAAAAGGCTCACAAATACATGGAGACTTAACAACATTCTCCTAATGAATCAATGGGTTAACGACCAAATCAAAACAGAAATCAAAGAATATATGGAGACTAATGACAACAACAACACAAAGCAACAACTTCTGTGGGACGCAGCAAAGGCATTCTTAAGAGGAAAGTACATTGTAATCCAGGCCCATTTAAAGAAGGAAGAACATTCCCAAATGAACAGTCTAAGGACACAATTATTGAAATTGGAAAAAAGAACAAATGAGGCCCAAAATTACCAGAAGGAGAGACATAATAAAGATCAGAGAAGAAATAAATAAAATTGAGAAGAGTAAAACAAAAGAAAAAATCAATGAAACCAAAAGCTGATTCTTTGAAAAAATAAACAATATAGATAAACCCCTAGCCAGACTCATTAAGAGAAAAAGAGAATCTACACACATAAACAGAACCAGAAATGAGAAAGGAAAAATAACGACGGACCCCACAGAAATACAAAGAATTATAAGAGAATATTAAGAGAATCTATATGCTATCAAGCTGGAAAACCTAGAAGAAATGGACAACTTATTAGAAAAATACAGCCTCCCAAGACTCACCAAGCAGAAAACAGAAAAACTAAACAGACCAATCACTAGCAATGAAATTGAATCAGTAATCAAAAAACTACCCAAGAACAAAAGCCCTGGACCTGATGGATTCACCTCTGAATTCTACCAGACATATAGAGAAGAAATAGCACCCATTCTCCTTAAAGTTTTCCAAAAAATAGAAGAGGAGGGAATACTTCCAAAGTCTTTCTATGAAGCCAGCATCACTCTAATACCCAAACCGGACAAAGACCTCAACAAAAAAGAAAATTACAGACCAATATCCCTGATGAACGTAGATGTAAAAATACTTAACAAAATATTAGCAAACCGAATTCAAAAATACATCAAGAGGATCATACACCATGATCAAGTGGGATTCATCCCAGGAATGCAAGGATGGTACAACATTGGAAAATACATCAACATCATCCATCACATCAATAAAAAGAACAAAAACCACATGATCATCTCCATAGATGCTGAAAAAGCATTTGACAAAATTCAGCATCCATTTTTGATTAAACTCTCAACAGAATGGGTATAGATGGCAAGTACCTCAACATCATAAAGGCTATATATGACAAACCCACAGCTAACATCATACTTAATAGCGCGAAGCTGAAAGCTTTTCATCTAAGATCTGGAATAAGACAGGGGTGCCCACTCTCTCCACTGTTATTCAACATAGTACTGGAGGTCCTAGCCACGGCAATCAGACAAAACAAAGACATACAAGGCATCCAGATTGGTAAAGTAGAAGTCAAATTGTCACTATTTGCAGATGACATGATACTGGATATAATAAACCCTAAAGACTCCACTCCAAAACTACTAGAACTAATATCTGAATTCAGCAAAGTTGCATGATATAAAATTAAGACACAGAAATCTGTTGCTTTCCTATACACTAATGATGAGCTAACAGAAAAAGAAATCAGAAAAACAATTCCATTCACAATTGCACCTAAAACAATAAAATAACTAGGAATAAACCTAACGAAGGAAGTGAAAGACCTGTACTCTGAAAACTACAAGACACTCCTAGGAGGAATTAAGGAAGACACTAACAAATGGAAATGCATCCCATGCTCTTGGCTAGGAATAATAAATATTGTCAAAATGGCTATACTACCTAAAGCAATCTACAGATTCAACGCAATCCCTATCAGACTACCAACAGCTTTCTTCAATGAACTGGAACAAATAATTCTAAAGTTCATATGGAACCAGAAAAGACCACGAATAGCCAAAATAATCCTTAGAAGGAGGAATCAAACAGGGGTAATTACACTCCCTGACTTCAAGCTCTACTACAAAGCCAGAGTACTCAAGACAATTTGGTACTGGCACAAAAATAGACCCACAGACCAGTGGAACATAATAGAAAATCCAAACATTAACCCAAACATCTACAGTCAATTAATATTTGATAAAGGAGCCCTGGATATACAATGGGGAGAGGACAGCCTCTTCAGCAGCTGGTGTTGGAAAAACTGGACAGCTACATGTAAGAGAATGAAACTGGACTACTGTCTAACCCCATACACAAAAGTAAACTCAAGGTGGATCAAAGACCTGAATGTAAATCATTAAACCATAAAACTTAGAAAAAAACATAGGCAAAATCTCTTGGACATAAACATGAGCGACTTTTTCATGAACATATCCCCCCAGGCAAGGGAAACAAAAGCAAAAATGAACAAATGGAACTATATCAAGTTGAAAATCTTCTGTACAGCAAAGGACACAATCAGTAGGACAAAAAGACATCCTACAATATGGGAAAATATATTCATAAATGATGTATCTGATAAGGGGTTGACATCCAAAATATACAAAGAACTCACGCACTTTAACAAACAAAAAGCAAATAACCCAATTAAGAAATGGGCAGAGGACATGAATAGACACTTCTATAAAGAAGAAATTCAGATGGCCAACAGGCACATGAAAAAATGCTCCACATCGCTAATCATCAGAGAAATGCAGATTAAAACCACAATGCGATATCACCTCACACCAGTGAGGATAGCCAACATCCAAAACACAAACAACCAATGTTGGTGAGGATGTGGAGAGAGGGGAACCCTCCTACATTGCTGGTGGGAATGCAAATTAGTTCAACCATTGTGGAAAGCAGTATCGAGGTTCCTCAAAGAACTCAAAATAGAAATACCATATGACCCAGGAATCCCACTCCTAGGAATTTACCCCAAGAATGCAGCAGCCCAGTTTCAAAAAGACAGATGCACCCCTATGTTTATTGCAGCACTATTTACAATAGCCAAGAAATGGAAACAACCTAAGTGCCCATCAGTAGATGAATGGATTAAGAAGATGTGGTACATATACACAATGGAATATTATTCAGCCATAAGAAGAAAACAAATCCTACCATTTGCAACAACATGGATGGAGCTGGAGGGTATTATGCTCAGTGAAATAAGCCAGGCCGAAAAAGTCAAGTACCAAATGATCTCACTCTTATGTGGAGTATAAGAACAAAGAAAAAAAAAAAACTGAAGGAACAAAACAGCAGCAGACTCACGGAACCCAAGAATGGACTAACAGTTACCAAAGGGAAAGGGACTGGGGAAGAAGGGTGGGAAGGGAGGGATAAGAGGGTAAAAGGGGCATTACGATTGGCAGACATAGTGAGGGGGGCACGAGGGGGACTGTACAGCTCAGAGAAGACAAGTAGTGATTCTCATCTCACTATGCTGATGGACAGTGACTGTAATAGGGTTGGCGGGGGGGACCTGATGAAGGGGGTAGTTTAATCATCACAATATTGCTCATGCAATTGTAGGTTAATGATACTAAAATAAAATAAATTGTAAAAATAAATAAATAAATAAATAAATAAATAAATAAATAAACAAATAAAAGACACAACCATCCCCCACCGGGGAAGCAGAAGCTGCTCCGAGAGCGGATGGTGGAGGTGCTCCAGTAAGAGACTCCCCCTATACTAGACAAAGGGCTCAGAGGGAGCAGTCTACCTCCTCTGCTTGCCCCTGTGAGCCACCAGTCCCCCAGATGCTGGGGGGGGGGAATCAGCCCCATCACTACTGGCCTTTCACCACTAGTGACCTCTACAATTGGATATCAGTAACTCAAATCTTTGTAAATCTTTCAAGAAAAAATGCTTAAGCTTAACTCTGTGTAATATTCAGTAAATGTTTTATAAGTAATCTAGCATAACTGCTAAAGAGTGTGTAGACAAGTGTAACAAATGAATATCTTAATAATAATAATAGTATATTAATGTATAATAATGTGTATATCTGCAAACAGCCTGAGAATTGTTGTGGTAACCAAAATTCTTAGAATTTTGTTAATTTATATGAAGATGTTTTGTGCTCAGTAAAAAATTGTGCTGTAAGGCACATTTCCAGAAATGATAAAAAGTGTTCATAAATGTATCAGAGGAATACTGGTACAGTTTACAATAGCCTATTTTCAGTGTTCATGGAAAGTTAAAGTTCCTATTGGTTTTAAGTTCTTATTAAAACATCTTTGCTTGTTAGAAAAGATGTGTGTTTTAACAAGAGAAGGCATAAGGAATAGAGATTAATTTTATTTAGGGTAAAAGAAGGTAACCGTTCTGAAGTGCAGCTATTTATTTAAAGAGGGAGAAGAGTGAATATTTAGAGAAAGTTGTAAAAAGTTTGTAGAGGAATTGACATAGTCGTGCTATGTAAAGTTGAGGCAGGTGAGTCTTGATATCAAGTGCACAGCAAAATTAGAATTTTGTTCTCAGTTAAAAAGACAAAGTTGTCTTAGACTGTTAGCCTGCTCTTAATGTTGACAAATTGCAAAGAGTTTTCTAATTGTTTTTATCAAAGCAGTTTCTCATGCTTAAAGTCTCAATGAGTTCTCTGGGTATTCAAAAAAATGAAATCTTCATATTAAAAGACTGTAAGCCAAATGTTGTTAACAACTGAGTAACCTGTATTTGCATTTAAGCCTTTTTGTTGTCATTCTGGTTAAATACCTATAGCCCTCTTTAAGCAAGTGCTGAGGAAGTTTTCTTCTGACAACTTTCCAAAATCAAATTCAAAAAGATACTTTTACCTGTAGTTAACTCTGATATTTTCCAGAGGGCCCCTGGAACATGTCAGAGGGATTTTTTTCTCAATAGAGAAAGTATTTGGCTAATTTAGCTTATTTATCTGATATATAATTACCTGCTTAATTACCTGGAAAACACTGCCAAAGAGAATGATGCTAAACTTTGTTGCTGGATGTTTTGTGTTGCTGTTTTATTACTCCTGAACTAGTATAGAACTAGATTTCAGCAAACAGGTATTTACATAAGATTAAGAAAATTAAGGAAAATGATTTTGTGGCTTTTTGTTTCAAGTGTTACTGATAAAGTGTTTTAAGCTTTTTCTCTTAAGCTGACAACAGTTTAGTAAATGACAATACCTTTGTAAGCAGAATTGAAACATTTATCTTTCTCTCTACCTGATCCCTCCAGAATTTATCAATTCTCAGTGACTACTTTTATACTTCATAGCAGTATGTTTATTTGCATAAGTTCTATAAGGATCTGCTATCAAAGCTTTAACTGGAATGTTATTCCTGAGAGACATGTGTGTAAAGTCATATTAACAGACAGCTTCAAAGAACTGAGTTTGACTTTATAAAGCCAACAAAGACCCTTGGAGGAACTGGCCTGGTACCTTGCTTACAGGATTCCCAGCAGCCTTACCAGGTTAGTAAAGAAGGTCACTTCCTGGAAACTCAGAATGTCTTGGAGACCTCAAGAGGAGAGTAATTCACCCAAATCTACAGGTACTGCAAGCAAAACCTGATGGCAAGACTGGCTTGGCTTTCTGGCCTTGAGAGGCCTTTAAAAGTCCAATCTCCGTTCCTTATAAAAAGTTCCAGCAAAGCACATTTAAAAGAGCCTGTGTAATCAATTGCTCTTCTTGCTGCACTTATGCAAATAATCAAGCCAAGTGTTAATTATTTTCTTAATCTAGTTACTTCTAATAAAAAATAAAAATGAGAGTGATTTTAGAGAAAAGTATTGTTTCAATAATGCATCCTTATCTATACTGTAGTCATTGGGACATGGACTAAATCCAGAATTCTAGTTTCCCAAGATATCTGGCTATGATTCTTCTCATATTCAGCCATGCATTCTTTAATCTTCTTGTCGAGTTTGTCCTTCCAGAATAGAAAATCCAACTCCAGATGTTGCTACTTAACCTAATAACGTGATTTATTCTGTCTCGCCTAGAAGCCACGAAACTGCAAATAGTGATAGCAATACAACCCAGGATGAAACTCCCATCTTCCAAAGGCCTCCCGACCGACCACTGATAGAGACCTAGCTGCACCCCTTACTGTGCCCCCTCTCAGCATGAAGCAGCCGGATTGGTCGTTGCCCCCTTTCCCTAGCAGCAGCTAGAGTCTCTATCTGTAAAGAGAAGAATGAGACAGGGACTGTGAGTAGTCTTAGTGGGAGGAGGGCCTCCAGAAAGGGTGGGGCAGAATGTTTGCAGTTAGAGCAATGTAACTACATGCAAGAAAATTCCCTACCAAAACAGTGTTAAACATTAAGTTCTAGAGTCTTTCTTCAGTGAAAGGAGTTGAAGCTCAAAAGGGCCAAAGGCAGCTTAGCCTGGAATGTTTGAGTGTTCCACAGATAGGAGAGGATGTCTCAGCATGGCCCATAACTTCACTGTGGGCAGCCCTAGCAGGAGATGGCGGCCCGGCCCACCTTGGGGACAGGGCAGGTGGTAGAAACTTCTCCCAGCTCTGCCGTCTGATTGTGACAACTTGAAGCTTTTGGATCCCGCCTCTATTACAGTTGCAACAGCATTCATCCTGCTGGTTCCTAGACTTGTCATTAAAATGCAAAAAGAAATATATAAGCTGGTCTGTGCATACAGTGAGACAACAAATTTGACTGCTTCTCAATCAAGAGCTAGGAAAAGTACAAATTGTAGTGCTTCAGAATTGTGCTAACATAAATTATCTGCTGTTAAAAGAACATATGAGATGGGGACAGTTTCCAGGAATGTGTAGTTTTAATTTGTCTGATTTTTCTGCTTTTGCTATGTATTTGTATTCCTATTCTCCTCGCGTGTGTATGGAGTGCAGTTGCTAATCTTTTAAAGCCAATACATACTTGTGCTACTTTTCAAGAATTAACTTCAAGAAATAAGTGATTCCTTTTAAGCAACTTTTTGAAATCATATGCTGATTCCCCACCTGCATTTGCTGCAAGAATATAATCATGTATATTATGATTTTTATCCAGAATTATAGCTGTTGGCTGTCCTCTCTTTTATATTTTATCTCCCTGTTTAGTCCCAAGAGATGGCTGGTTAGCCAAAGATGGGTAAGATTCCTCACAGGAGGAACAACCTAAGACAGGCACAGTCGCAAGGGACCTCAGGTGAGCAACGTGAGGGCCAACTGAGGTGAGGCATGGGACCTCACCACCCCAGATGAGAGAGACATTCCCTGTGCAGGCTGTGTCACAGGTTGAGCCCAGTTAAACATCTCTATCATTTAAAAAACTGGGCCCATGATTGGACCCAATGTACAAGAAAAGGGGGGAATGTGAGAGCAAGAGAAATTCCATTTTAGAAAGGCCATCTTAAGAAAAAAGCCTCAATCCCGACCTAGTTCTAAGAAAACTTTGTTCCAGTTACTGGAAAAATCACCTATTGTTCCAGTAACCTTCACTCCAGATAGTTCCCTAGCAATGACAACAGGGAGGACCTCAAGGTCCAGGCGCCCAAGGTCCAGACGCTCCTGCTCCTTAAAGATAACATACCTTACATGTTACATCAGCCAGCAGCTGGGCACTAGCCAGACTTAACCCATGGAAAATGTCCACGTTAGTGCCCCCCTCTCCCTGCACCTTGTAATGCATAAAACCCAGCCTACCCTGGGCTCGGGGCTCACATTCCTGACCCGCTGCATCAGTGAAGGTTGTGGGTCCAAGCTGGAGCTTGAAATAAATGACCCTTTTGTGTTTGCATCGGAATTGGCTCCTTGGTGGTCTCTCGGAGACTCACGACTTGGGCACAACAGAAGTATATTTTTATGGTTTGCTTAAAAGATAACTTAAATAAAATAAATAGCACTTGAAGTATATAATTTAAGTTTTGATAGATGTATACACCTGTGAAACCATCAATGCAGTCAAATTAGTGAATGAATTCAGCCTTATAAAATGGTTATTTGTGCCCATTTTTTATCACTAAATCCTATATTCCACTATCACATGCCAGATTCCCAAGGAACTACTAATCTACTTTCTGTCACTATTGATGAGTTTGCATTATTGACAGTATTATGTAAATGTAATTGCACAGTGAAAAGACTTTTGGATGTATCAATTTAGCTGATCTGAGCTACAGCCCTCAGAAATCCCTTTCTAGTATGTTCCTGACTATATAGGGCTACAAGTAGTTTCTGGAGGTTCTAACCCAGGCTTGGGTACCACCTGAAGACTTGAGGGGTCGGGACTTCATATCTCTGGAGATATTTTTCTTAACTGCCTTCTATCTGGAACTCTCTTCCATGAGTTTTAGCCCCTTAGGCCTTCCTGGAATAATTTCTGTATTCTTGCCTCAGTCAGACCAGTGAGCCCTATGGAGGTTTCCCCTCCTCTTGTAGCCAGTGTATGCTCTCTGGTAGTAAGCTGCAGCAATTTTAGTGTTCATCTCTTTTGTTTCTTGTCTCAAGGATTACTGCCCTTCATTGCCTAATATCTGATGTCTTAAAAACCACTGATTCATATATTTTATTAATTTTTTGTTCTTGTTTCAGTCCAGAGGGTAATTTCAGTCCATATGACTCCATCTTGGATGAAAGTGGACATTGATATTTTTTAAATGTAAATTAGTTCAAATAACCCCTCATCTTAAACTACCAATAGCTTATCAATACATATAGAATAAAGCCAAATCTCTTATGCACTTAAGATCTGTAGAATACTTCTCTAAATTCATCTAAATACAACTTATCAACTCTGTCTAGCCATAGTGGCCTTCTCATTGTGTTAAAACAGACAACTCTTTTTCCTAAGTCAGCGTTCTTATATCCATTTTTCCTTCTAGGTGGTATGCTTTTTTCTCAGATTGTCACACTTGCCTCATTTTTATTATTAAGCTGTCAGTTGTAGTTTTATGCTCTTTACCAGGATAGTGTGTATCAGACTGGTTTTCCCACAGAGAGTGAAATCAATTATAAAATCTAGATATAATATTTGAAACTGATATCTGAAGGCATCAGAGAACACCAGCACAGTGAGGTCTTGAGGGGCCATTATCCTAAAGAGAAGCAATTATTCTCTTATGGCTTTTTCCAATTCTTATCACATGGGGCTAAAGTTGAACAAAAAGCAGAAGACTGGGACTTGAAAAAGTCATATGTGGTAAGGAAGACAGAGCTTATATGTCATATCAAGGTTTTGTGATAAGTGGGATGCTGGCGACTCGCTGCTCTCAGTTGAGACTAGAGAATTTTGTGCCCTAAGGGAAGACTATGCTTTCAGAAAAAGGATTATGCCCTGGATGTGAAGGCAAACAAGAAAAAGCTTTAGGTTTCAATGAAGCCTAAAATTGGCTTTAAGATGATCAAAGTACTCAACCATACTTATTCTAAAGGCCATCAGAAGATTAAGTACTCTTTGAGAAAGGTGATATAATCTATAGCTGCACAATTTTTCAAGCACAATATGTTATTCAATAATACATTATTAAGTATGTATGTTAAGAAAAATGTTCAAATGACCAAAACAACAGTGAAACAAAAAGATACACTAGAAACAGCTCACATATAATCAAGGTATTAGAGTTATCTATATGGATTTTTAAATAACTAAGAGGAATATCAATAAATTACAGGAAAACATGAAAAATATATGAAGTCAATTTAATATATAAAATAGAACCAATGAAGGTTATAGAGGTGAGTAATGCAGTAGAAGAAATTAAAGATCTGTTAGATAAACAATAGGTTAGAAAACCCAGAATATCAGTAGAAAATACCAAAATTGAAGTACATAAAGAAATAGGAAGAAAAAATACACATAAGAAGGTAAGAAATCGATAGGATTTATACATATACGTAGATCACATCCTATAATGAAAAAGAGAGACTCAAAAAGGAATAATTGTGACATAATATTGTCACAGAATATAACAAAATGACATAAAAAAGACACAAAATGGTATATTAAAGTTAAAGAAACTCTGTCAACCTCAAGCAATATGAATACAAAGAAAAGCGAACTAATGCACATTATAGTAAAACTTCAGATAACCAAAGTTAAAGTAACATCTTAAAAACAGCCAGAAATAGACACTTAAGCATCAACGTAGTAACCAATAGACTGGGAGCTGGCTTTTCAAGAAATTATTGAAGCCAAAAGAAAGTGAAATTATATCTTTAGCATGCTGACAAAAATTAAATACTGATATAGCATGTTATATGCAATGAATATAGCCTTCAAATATAAAGAAGAAATAAAGGCATTTTCAAAAATAAAAATTCAAGAGAATTAATTACCAGTAAAACTTGCAGCAAAGTAGATAAAGAGAATCCACTATATAGAAAAATAATGTTCTCAGATAGGAACTTGACAATAGAGGAGTAACATAAATCACCAGAAAGTGTAAATATGTGCAAAATCAAATTATTGAATTTCTAAAAACTATTAAGACATGTATTGTGAGATTTAAGCTCTATGTGGAATTAAATTATTTTACATGCTAATGATAGAACAAAAAGTTTGCAAGAGGTAAATTGAATATGATGTAACCACTAAATGAATACCAAGTGTAAAGGTAGAAAAGTGGAATTGATTTATCCAAAATACAGCAAGAACAGTGAAAAGAGGAATAGAAACATAGGCAAGCAAGAAATTAATATTAGTATGGCAGACTTAAGCCAAATACATGAGAACTTAGACAGAGACTGTAGAAATGAATTGACAAATGAATATATACCACTTCTAAGACCAATCTCTTAAAAACAGTACCAGAAAATTTGAAAATAAAAGAGAGAAAAAAATATTCCAACAAACATAAATCAAAAATAAAAAACAGTATTCTGTCCTCAAAGAGGTTATGTTATTTTATTTATATGTGTCTCTCACCACCACCAAGAGGAGAAATTTATCTTTATTTCCTATTCTGCCCAAAGGTTCTAGAAGAGAACATGGAACATAGGAAGCACTCAATAAATATTTGGAAATATTTCCTTATCTTCTTTCATACCAGTCTAGTTCCCATTTTACCCCAAAGTGCTATGTCACTATACTAATTACATTGAACATCTAATTATCAATCAGCCTTCTGTGACCTACATTTCTCATGTGACCCTTTGTTATTTCACTACACCTTTACAGCTGGACCCTTAACCATGGATACAATCAAGATTGCCTTTACTTTACACCTGTGTGAACTGGTAACAATGACTGACAATCCCAACATGTTCTACAACCAATTCAATATGATGACTTAAAGTCTATCTACTCCACCTTTATAGGCTGCCACCCACTTTTCAAAAGACAACATTGATTTCATGTAACTAATAAAAGTGTAAATAGGAAATAAAATCATGAAACTATTATTCAAATATGACTATAAATATTTCATCCCAGATTTATGTGTATGTGAAGAGAATTTAGAACATGTAGGTAAAGAGAAAACAATTAGTAGGAATGTTTGATATTTTGATATGGTGGTTACATGAGTGTGTATACACATGTCAAAATACATCAAGCTCTACACTAAGATCAGTGCATTTTATTTTATATTCCTAAATAAAAAAAGGAACTTAAAACATATGGAAAATGTTATGTTGTCATATAGTCTCTATCTGTAGAGTCTCAAAATTGTTTAGAAAACATAGAGCTAAGAAGGAAACTGAAACAGATTCTCCTTAACAAAGATTAAAATCAAACTTCAACAAAGTGCTAAAGAATGATGTAGAACAGGCCTAGGACTTAGCAGTTAAAAGTGTTCAAACTGTAGAGATGGTCAAGAGAACCAATCAAGGAAGGTCTCTTACACCAGCATCAAAAGCAAGTTTAGAAAGCAATGGAAATCTGATAATTGAGATGAGTACATCTAAGTGGGTGCTTGAGAAATTTTGAATGCTTAGACTCTTCTGAACTTTCAGAGCTTGAATAAAATGGATAATCTCTCCCTTAAAGGGCTAGCACTCTATACTAACTTAAAAGCATAAAGAGGCCTCTGTCCTATAAGACAGTATGGTTCCTCTAAAGATCAATTTTGTCCTTTCCTGCTGCACATTATGGAGTATAACTAATATTAAGTTTGGGCACAAGTCAGCTGGATATTTGCTGAACCTCATAAGAAAAGAAAGGAATAATATCTCAACAGACCTAATCAGCATGTACCAGCAGTCCCTAAGGCTGTACAAAACAGGAGTGAATTCTGAGAATTCTTCATTTTGTTTTGTTATGTTTTTAGATTCTACATATAAGTGAAATAATATGGCATTTATCTTCCTCCACCTGGATAATTTCACTTAGCATAATTCAGTCTATGGTTTATCCATGTTGTCCCAAATGTCAGAATTTCTTTCTTTTTATGGTTGACTAATATTCCCCTGTATATATGTACATCTTCTTTATCTGTTCATGTATTGATGGGCACTTCTGTTGCTTCCATATCTTTTCTATTGTATATAATGTAGCAATAAATATATATTGCATGTGTCTTTTCAAATCAGGGACTTTGTTTTCTTTGGGTATATTCTTAGAAGTGGAGTTACTGGATCCTGTAATATTTCTATTTTTAGTTTTCTGAGGAATTTCCATACTGCTTTCTAAGTGGATGCACCAATTTACATTCCCACTAACATGTAGGAGGGTTCCCTTTTCTCCCTATCTTCACCAACATTTCTTATTGTCTTTTGAATGGTAGCCATTCTAATTAGTTTGCAGATGACATGATACTATATATAGAAAATCTTAAAGGTTCCACCAAAAACCTATTAGAACAGCAAATTTGCAAGTTATGAAAACAATATATAGAAATCTGTTGCATTCCTATATACTAGCAACAAACTAGTAGACAGATAAATCAGGAAAGCAATTACATTTACAATTGCATCACAAAGAATAAAATATATAGGAATAAACCCATGCAAAAAGGTAAAAGACTTGTACTCTGAAAAATAAGTTCTAAACAACTTAACACAGCTCAAAACCAAAAAAATTGAACAACTGTATTAAAAATGTGAGCAGAGGATATGAATGAATATTTTTACAAAGAAGAAATACCAATGGCCAACAGGCACATGAAAAGATGCTCCACATCACTAATCACCAGGGAAAAGCAAATCAAAACCATAATGAGATATCAGTAATCTTCCTTTCTGCAGTGTCCTATAGTTTTCAGAGTGTAGGTCTTTCACTTCCTTGGTTAGGGTCATTCCTAGGTATTTTATTCTTTTGGTGCATTTATAAATGGAATTGTTTTCCTGATTTATCTGTCTACTAGTTTGTTGCTAATATATAGGAATACAACAAAGTTCTCTATATTGATTTTGTGTCCTACAACTTTGCTGAATCCAATTATTAATTCTAATAGTTTTTTGGTGGAGTATTTAGGGCTTTCTATACATAGTATCATGTCATCTTCAAATATTGAATTTTACTTCTTTATCAATTTGGATGACTTCTCTTTATCTTGACTGATTACCATGGCTACGGCTTCCAGTACTATGTTGAATAAAGGTGGTGAGGGTGGACGTCCTTCTCTTTTTCCTAATCTCAGAGAAAACGTGTTCAGCTTTTTTCCACTCAGTATGATGTTAGCAGTGGGATTGTCATATATAGCCTTTATTATGTTGAGGTGTGCTCCCTCTATACCCATTTTGTTGATAGTTTTTATCATGAATGGATGCTGAATTTTGTCAAATGCTTTTTCAGCATCTATTGAGATGATCATGTGGTTTTTATCATTTGTTTGCTTAATGTGCTGTATCACATCGATTGATTTATTAATATTGTACCAACCTTGCATCCCTGGAATAAATATCACTTCATCATGATGGATGATCCTTTTGGTATACTTTTGAATTTGGTTCAGTACTATTTTGTTGAAGATTTTTAAATCTATATTCATCAGAGATATTGGTCTATAATTTTATTTTTTTGTAGTGTCTGTCTGGTTTTGGTATTAGAGTGATCCTTGCCTCACAGAATGAGTTTGAAAGTACTCCCTCATCTTCTATTATTTGTAATTCTTTAAGAAGGATGAGTATTAGCTCTTTATATTTTGGTAGAATTCAGCTTTGCAGCCATCTGTGTCTGGACTTTCCTTTGTTGGGAGTTTTTTGATTACCAATTCAATTTCATTACTGGTAATTGGTCTTTCAGATTTTCTGCTTCATCCTGGGTCAGTCTTGTAAGGTTGTACTTTTCTAGAAATTTGTTCATTTCTTCTGGTTGCCCAATTTATTGGCATATAATTTTTCATAAAATTCTCTAATAATTCTTTGTATTTCTGTGGTGTCAGTTGTAATTTCTTTTTTGTTTCTGATTTTGTTTATTTGTGTCCTCTTTCTTTTTATCTTGATAAGTCTGGCTAGGGGTTTGTTATTTTATCTTCCCAAAAAGCCAGCTATTGATTTCATTGATATTTTCTATTGTTTTATTAATCTCTATTTTATTTATTTCTTCTATGATCTTTATTATGTCCCTCTTTGTACTAACATTGGTTTTTCTAGTTTCTTTTGTTGGGAATTTAAACTGTTTATTTGGGATTATTCTTGTTTCTTGAGCTAAACCTGTATTGCTACATACTTCCCTCTTAGAACTGCTTTGGCAACATCCCACATATTTTGAACCATTGTTTTTTCATTTGTCTCCATGTATGCTTAATTTCTGTTTTGATTTGCTCATTGATCCATTGGATTTTTGAAAACATGTTGTTCATCCTCCATGTGTTTCTGTGGGGATTTTTGTTTGTTTTCTTCATGTAAATGATTTCTAGTTTCATACTTTTGTGACCTAAAAAGATGCTTGATACAATTTGAATCCTCTTGAATTTACTTAGGCTCATTTTATGTCCTAAAATGTGATCTATTCTGGAGAACATTCCATGTGAACTTGAGGAAAATGTGTATCCTGCTGCTTTGGGGTGGAACATCCTATATATATCTGTTAAGTCCTAATTCTGATAGCTATTGATCCAGGGGGCCAGACTATAAGTTTGAATATGGCAGAATTTATTTATTTAGGAGAAATTGTTGAAAATATACATTTTAATAAATAACTTGTTAAGGGTCCCAGGGTATGGCATAAACTAGAGACAAAAATAACTCCTAGAAGCTGAAAAAAAACAATGTGATGTCAAAGTGCCCACCGCAGACAATAGAAGGAAGGTTTAAAAGGCTTAAGAATGAGGGCTTTTGGTGGTTATAATATATTGGGCAGGAAGTCACACCAAATGCCCACAATCCACATGAGAACCTAGATTCAGCACTGGCCATCATGAGCCATGGCTGGCTGTAGGGGAGGCAGTTACAGAACTAGCACCATAATAGGAATAAAGATGACAGGCCCCCAAACTGTAGAGGTCTAATAAATGTATTTAACTACCTGAAGCCAGGTGGATGTAATTATTGTAATGAGCAAGGGGTTTGTTTACTGGCCACGAGGACTGTCTACCCCACAGATATTTACAGAGATAATAAACAGAACAGAAAATAGTGCCTATATATGTATAGGCAGCAAAAATCAGATAGATGACCTTTGGTTGTAATCCCCTAAAAAGTTACAATTATTTGCCTAGATTTCATAGCTTTCTTTCAGACGCAAAAGACTTTTATGAAAGGAGGTCTGATCTCTGAGAGAAAGGACCTTGCAATACCATTGTTGCAGGAACTACAGGAACTATGAACAAGGAGTCGGGACACGGAGTCGTTTGGCAAGAAGCAGTTTATTAGCGCCAGCGCTGTCTCAGCGTATTCATATCCAAAGGCTGAGCCCCAAGGGCAGCAGGGCCATGCCTTTTATACATTCACTACAAGGGTAAAGGAGAGTCAGCCCCCAGCAATGTTGCAGTGGGAGCTGTTCATGTACTATATGTTCAGCCAGAATGCTAGTTATGTTTCAACCTATCTTAATAAAAGGTACCAGGATACTCTATTATAAACTAAGGGGCCTCCATGACTATAAGCCACAGGTTGTTCCATATCACAGGGTCACGGTGTTACATATATTGTTACGTTGCTTCAAACTCAAGCAGCCTGGTATTCCTCTGCATTACTAAAGCCTTAAAGAAACATTGTCCCTTTTCTTGTCTTGGCTTCCTACCACACCATTGCAAAACACATGCTAATGGTTCCTCCAGACCATTTGTCCTTAAGAGGGACTCATGGCCATTTACTTGGATAACTGTACTGGGAAAAGTAGGATACTTGTTTTAGAGGATTGTTTTTCAGAGGTTCTGAGATCATACATGTATACCTGGAGATTTAAAGCATCATCAGCTCCTGTGTCACTGGATGGGACCAGGTATTAAATATAATAGTTCAAATCATTCAGCAAATAGTGGGGATTGACAGACCTAGTAGTTGAAGAAATTCCTGTATTAGACTCTTGGCCTGGAGGTTAACCATTATCAGAAAGAGTGACACCAAGTGGGAGTTTCTGTAACTAATCCCCAATAAAGAAATAAAAAATAATATTATGTCATGGGGTAAGATAGCAGATATCAGCGCACCTCTAAAGGACACAGAGGTGGTGGCCCTCAACATTCTCTATTAAATTTAACACCTGGCCCCTGCAGAAACCAGATTGGTCCTAAAGAATGAAAGAAGATAAATCCCAAATTTAATCAAGTCATAACCTCAATTGCAGCTGCTATGTCATATGTTGTATTTTTTCTAGATTTAGGAAATAAATTATTTTCCATTCTAATCAGAAAAAAGATCAGAAATAGCATTCAAAAGAAATGGACAACTATGCATTTACAGCTTAATTGCAGTTAAAAATAAATCATCCTGGTGGTTCCATAGAAGATAGATTTCACCTGGGCATAATCTGACATAAAATAATGGACCAAAGGAAAAAAAAAGCACTGATACAGCCCCAGTGAGACATGATGGATGTTTGTCAGGGTCCTGCCAAGGCAGAGGATCCGATACACTCAACCTGGATGAAAGAATATAAAGACACATTCAACCTGGATGAAGAGAATTTAATTAAGAGGCCATTTCAAAAGGTATGAGTAACCCATAAGGGTCACTGGGCCACTTAAAAACTCTTTGAAAAGAGAAGCATTACCATATTTGTCCAGGGGCAGGAGCAAGCCCCAGTGTTCGTGGGGCTTGGATGAGAAGTGGAACTGTGGAAGAATGATCACTAGAGTTCTAACTACAGAGGCAAAACCTCTGTCATAACCATGGAAAACTGGGAAAGGAGACATAATTATATTTTTACTAATTTCTAGTAGAAATGGACACTGTAGGGATACAATGGAGAAACAGAAGCGTTTTCTGTAGTACATGCTTACCTTTTCCTTTCCAACATGATATTCCTCCAACAAAGACTCCCACATTCTTAGTTCTCCAAATAAGACTAGGGTCGAGCACTACACACTGTCAGCCAGGGGAACACAGCAGACAGACCCCTACCAAAGTCCTAAGGCAAGTCGTGGATTACAGGAGCTCTGGGAGCAGATACGGTGTTAAAGCCATTTCTGAGTAGGAAGACCAGGAGGCCCTGGCAGGTGTCCTCTGTCTCCAGCAAGTGTGTGGTATCACGCACAGTGGGATTAGCCAGAGCATCTAGATACCTCTCAGTGCCCATATGTTAATCATGGAAATCAGGTTTGTTGACACCATTATGAAACATTTTTTGGGTGTTTTCAAGGTGAAAATACTGAAAGGTACCATACAATGCACTGGAACAATTTTGAGCAGTATCTTACGCTAAGTTTTGCTTTGTATCATACACACAACAATAGTTATTTTTAATTGAGTAGCTACTGTAATGGGTGTTTTATATTCTTTATCTGATTCAATCTTCATCATATTTAGAGATTTGTAGTATTAACACTAGTAGTTTCATGTGAGAAGACAAGAACCAAAAGAGGATAAATAATCAAAGGTCATACAGTAAGTAAATGTATGAAACTGTGTTGAAACCTACAACTGTCTGATTCAAAATATTTAAGTTTAACCATTGAAAAATATCTTCTCATGAACAAACTATGTAATGTAATTAGAAAGATAAATATCCCATTTAGAAAAGTATTACACAAGACAGTATGTAATTAAATAAAAACAGTATTTCACAGAATCAAATTGTTATTCGGGTAACACTGATAATAACTAGAAGTGATAATTGATAGTAATTAACTTTGCTAGGTATAATCAATGAAGTTCTAAAGGCAGAGATATATTTATTTTGAACTTTAACAGTGGGTAGATTGTATAAGATTCTTCAAAGACACAAAAGACTGAATTATTGATCAACTGTCTTTAACATCCTCTTTCTCAAAAATGATCTCAACTGAGGCACAATTTCATCTTTATGATTATGTGTTTTATTGTACAACATATATAGCTTCTTATTTTCTTACTAAAAAAGTATTAACTTTTCCTTGATAAACATGAAACAAGTATAATATTGCAAAATTGAAATTTTTCTCATTAAATGTGAAAGAAAGAAATCTATCCATTTCTAGTTATGCTTTATTTTGTGGAGTACAGTCAAATTTAGTAAATCCTAACTGTTTTGACCCAAAATGATCAGGGCTTCCCTACATAGTAGTAAACCACAGTAATCATAACTTACAACTTGCTATTTAAAATTTATGTAAGATAAATGATAAACTATTGCATTTGATTATAAAAGGTTTGATTCTGATGTTTTTATGAATATGAGTGTTTTCAAAGTTGAGATTACTTTCCTATTCCTTTGTTTTCACAACTACCTGACAGCTGATCTGAGGGTTTGTGTCAGTTTGATGCTGTGCATCCATCTAAGAAATAACAAACATAGGGACCTCTTGAAACAGATGGAAGGCACTCACGGATGATTTCAGCTACTTAGGGGATTGGTAAATTAACGGAGGAGTTTGGGCTCTGATACTAAAATAGTTACTTGCTAGCATCACTTTAGAAGTCATCAATGACAGTTGTTTTCTCTAAGTATTTTACACTCTTAGTGATGCCTGAATTCTTTAGACTTCTCATTTTATGTTTGGAAAATAAGTCCCTGTAAGAGCAATTAGGGTTTTCTTGCATGATTTTAGTTTTAGTTTTAGTTTTTTAATTTTCTTAAGTGTTCTTATACTAAAGAGGAAAATGTTAGGTTATGGATGGGAGTAGAGGAAATGTATTATAGATAAGGAAAAGAAAGGGCTGTTTATAAAATAAATGCCCAGTTTTGCATATTTTCAATGAAAAGCTTTCATCAAAAAAAATCCATGACATTAAAAATAGTCAAATTTAACTGAAAATATGAACACCTGAGTGACTCACATCTTAATTTTAAGCCGATGTTATTTAATTTGGATTCTCTCTGCCTCATACTATTTCACTTCCTTATTTCCCCAGAATGTCAAGGATTCTTTCTAGAATGGGAAAAATTGTTATTAGAGATCATCCATCCTTGTTTGATGTTTATTAAATTTCTGAAACCTCTGATTACATCCTGATTTTCCTATTTTTGTTGTTTCTGAGGTCTGATTTTAGGTCAGATTTATTTTCCCTTAATTAAGAAAAGTAATCCTTTCAAAGATGAATATTTGATTTTAAGAGTCTTTTATTACCTTTTGAACCACATTTATACTTCATAAGCAATTAGAACACATGTAAAACTAATATAGAAAATTTTCATATTTTAGCTTTCTCCAGTCCCTTTTTAAATTTCTTAATGAATTAGGATGCTTATAAGATTAAGCACTTTTTAAAACAGTTCCATCACAGTTGATTCCTTATTTATCTCCCAATTAATAATATGTAAAGTCATATTGCATACTAATTAAATTCAAGGGTAATACTAAATTGGGAGTAGTTATTAACTGAAGAAAGAGCAGTAACACAAAAGTGTTATAATGATATGGAATATTGTTAGAAGGAAAAAAGTTTAAAGAATGTTCAACTTGAAGATATATGATTTCTAAAGTAGAGAAAGTTACTGGGCTTTCATCTGTCTCTACTGTTATGAAACATATTTGTGCTTGTAAAAACACCTGATTAGAATCCTACAAAGTAATGAACAGATGATGATTGTTTACTTGAAGCTTTAGAAAATAGGGAAACGTGGGTTGTCAGTACATAATACCTTTTCTGCATAAAACCATGTGGAGTAAATTACAGCTATCCTTCAGTACTTTGATTGCTTGTTTTCTTTTCAGTTAGATTTAAAGTATAATTTATTTCTAAGCACAATTCTATCTTTCTATTTAGGACACTATATACGATTTTTAAGACTGGTTCTGTAGCTCACAGCTTTTTAAATTAACTTGATATGATTAATACTAATAATATATTTTTGCCTGAAACTTGCTATCAAAGTTGATTTGAAAAAATACTAAGGGAACTAGTATTTTATTTATTAATTATCCCCACCATATTTGTTTTAATCTAAAGCATTAATGGATATCTAAATGAGCAGCATGATATTCTGTGGCTATTAGGATAATAAAATTAGTGATAATATCAGAACATAGTAAGTACTAATTATGTTAAACCATTATAATGAGAGAATATGAAGGCACAGCACACATACACAAATATATATAAATTGAGATGACTCAGAACTGTTCTTCAAAAAGGTAAGTTCTTGTAATGAAATGATTAGAAAGTGATGACATGTTACAAATTCAATAGGTAAATTTTAAAACCAAGAAATTTGAGAGCTGAAAGAGCTGTAGTGATAATCTAGTCACAGAATAATAAAATCTTATATCAGTAAATAGTCTTTTGGTTTTTGGTTAAGAGATCTGTGGCAAAGAAGTGAATCACCATAATTTATGAGTAGAACTAAAGCTAGAATTTAAATATTTTGATTTGAATTTGATGCTATCATCACTGTTATCTCTGGCCATTGTATTGCATTTCTTAGGGGCAGTACTTTTCTTATACATAGATATTAATAACCTTCCACTAAAACATGCAGTATTCTTTAATGCACTGGAACAGAAATCAATCAATCAGCCATGAAAATATTAACCATTTACTCAACAACTCGTACAGATTACAATCAACATTATTCAAGGGATGGAGACATAGAAGATAATATTTCTCCTTTGATGAACTTACAATTGCACTTTGCAGATAAAAAGTATACTAAAAATACAATAAGAATAAACAGTCTAAATGATGTTTGAGTAATAAAGAAAATATTCTGTTGCATTTCAGAAGAAAAAGAATTTGCTGAAATAGAACCATTAGTTAAGGCTTTATTCAATTAATGGGCTTCAAAGCATAAAAAATGTGTAATTAATAGAAAGCAAGAGAAAAGCATTATGTGTGAAGGGATTATTAACTAGAAAATGCTTGGATATGGAAAGAATGATTTGTTCAATTTGGATAATTTTATTGAAAAAAATGTTTTAGGTAAAGCATGAGGGAAGTTCATATTTTTGATTACATAATCATTTATTACTTTAAGGATATAGATAAGTTTAAGTTTTTATATTTACAAGACAATGTTCTAAGTACTGAAAGTAACCTGAGAATTTCTTTTTAGGGAGAATTGGGGAGTAAATGTTATACACTGGTTAAACCTACTGTGTGGTCATTTAGCATTATGAACACCAATGACTTTGAAACTCGACCTATGAAAGAATTAGTTTTAATTTTAGGAAGTGGCATTGTCACTGGAAATCATTCTTACAGAGTTTGGTTAATTAAACAGATACATAATCTGAAACTTTGGTATTTAATTCCCATTAAAGCCAAATAGAGCTCCCTAAAATGAGACTTGCAGAGGAATTCCATGTTGCTTTAATAAACTGTGGCATTTAAGAGCAAGTCCAATCAGTAAAACTTTATTTTGGAACATATGTAAACTCTTGCTTCTTATCATAATTTAACTAACCACCTGCCTTCTTTCTTCTTGGTGAGCATGCTCCTCTTATCTGGCTCTTTTTGATTGACTTGTGTGGCTCCCACGATCCTGAATGGAACTTCTGGTACAAGTTCTTTATGAATTACTATTAAATTCTAAAATGGAGTCCCATAGGCCAAGGCAAAAAATTGCATTTGACATATTTATTACTTGCTTTATTCACCTTTTTATATGTTCCAGTACAGTGAAATCTAAAACCATTACTCATCATTCAGCCACTAAACCTGATCAAATAATATGTAGTCCTTTCTTATTTACAGCCAGCCAACTTCCAGCCTTTATTAGTAAATTGTCCTAGTTTGATATTTGACATTTAAAATAGACATTAAAATTTGTATGCATAGTATGGAACAAAGAAAGTGATGTTTTTCTAAGATTAATGTATCTAAAACATGCCAAATGTTTTGGAGAAGACTGGAAAAAGAACACCAGAGACAATTACAAAACTGGAGTAACACTGGCCTAACCTGCAGTAAAAGCAGTGATTATGCTAAAGATAGATTTAGATGCCTAACAATCTGGAGAGAAAATTAACAGGGCATAGTGACTAAAGGAAGAACAAAAGAAGAAAAATGCTACATCATTTTAAAACCCACTAATTAAGAGACAGAGTACCGCAAGAAGAGACTGGGAAACACAGTGAAGAATGTAATTATGGTAAAACATGGAGTTGATTTTTATGCTGCCTTAACTTGAGACTAAAATCTTCAGGTGAAGACATTCTGCATGAAAATTCAAAATCAGATTCTGACTAAAAATTCAGGACAAGATATTTATATTTGGAAGTTACGAATGCTGAAGTGATATATGAATACATTATGGTGAATGAGGTCTGAAAATAAAAGTGAGAATAATGAAAAGGGGATTAAATCTAAGGGTTTCATTGACATTAGGAGTAAGAATTGAGCCAGTAAAATATAGAGATAAAGGACAAAATAAGAGCAAAACAAATTTAGTGTGATCTCAGAAAGACAGAGCAATTGAGAGAATGAGAAAAAAAGCAGTGGGGCAAGAGAGAGAGTGAAAGAGAGAAAGGGAGAGGGAAAGAAAAAATAAGACTGGTCAACAGCTGAGATATTTTCAGGGAATGAGGACTAAGAAAGATTGGTGCCTATTTAGACACCAAAATAATGCTGTAATTTTTAGTATAACAGTTACGGTTATTATGGTTATTATTAAATTGCCATGTTTGTTAGTGATCATACATGAAAAAAGAATCGTTAAATTAAAATGAAAAACAGGCAAAAAAAAAAATGCCATATAGTGAGACACAAAAACAATTCTCATTAATTCCATTGGCCAGTTGCTGTCTTAACATCTCTAGCTCTGCTTATTTAAGAAGTTTGAGGATATCCAGTTAAGACCAAAGGACACTAGATTTATGATAAGAATATGTTTCTTTTGTCTTAGTGCTTTCTTTTTCTTTAAAAATAAGTGATTCTAACAAGACTGTACCTTGGAAATTTTTTAATTAAATGTAGTACATTGAAATTTTAAAACAAGCATATGCAAATATGAAATACATTAAGTAATGAAAGATATTTTCATATGAAAAGAAACTACCTAGTCTAATATTAGGTTAAAATGAGAAAGTATCTGAAATGTTTTGAGAACTTAAGCTAAGTTCTCAAAATTTTAATATTTAAATATTATTTACTAATTACTATTTACTATTACTGTTATTTATTTGTTATATAGTTACTTTTACTAATTATAACTATTTAAATACTATGATTTACTTAAGACTAATATTTAAAATACTACATTGTACTTAGTTTGAGGATATGTGTACTATACTTTAAAAACGATATATGATGACTAAAAAGTTATTTCTAGGTTGAACAAAATCATCAAGCAAGAATAATAAAATGGTTTTGTGTTATTTTAGTGAAATCAATTGATATTTATGTCTAGTAAGATCCACCTCCTGCTTCACTCTCAAACCTCCTTTGAACACCAAGCACACATATAAAAACGTGGGCAAGATTTTAAAGGAATTGAACAATAGAAAAGACTAAAATCGTATCAGAAGTTTAAAATTTGATTGCATCTTAGGAAATTATGATTTTTTCAGTAATAAAAATATTAAAATTTCTGACATATGCCCCAACATGTATTAATCTCAGTGCATTAAGCTAAGTGATGGAAGCTGTACTGAAAAGGAAACATACTGCATAATTTGTTTAAATGGCATTCTAGAGAAGAAAAATTAATGGATACAGTAAACAGAATGGCCTTTGTCAAGTGATGGGTTTGGGGATGGGGATCAAGTGCACTTTTTAAGGTGATAGGCATGTTTATATCTTGATTTTGGTAGTGGTCACACAACTGTATACATTTGTCAGAACCCACTGAAATATTTAAAAAACAGTGAAGTTTATTGAATTTAAAATTTAGTTTAATAAAGCTGATTGTAAATAAAAAATAATGGTCATGACCTATCAGACATGAATAAGAATGGTTTACCTAAGTATTTAATTACGGATGATCCTTATTTAGTGGTTATTCTCATCAGTGACCTTGTACTCATTGAACTTTTGATGATTATATAAGAAGACGGTGAAGAAAAAAATACATAGTATTTTATATGTAAGATTTGAATGATTCCTTTAAGATTAGAGATGAGACTGCATTCTGTAAACATTTTCCTTAATGGTTAATACACTGAAAAGAGGTAATCCTTAAATGACTGGACTTGTACTCTAAACCATTAGCTCCATGTCCTGGCTTAACCCAAATGACTGAAACTAAAGCTTAATATAAAATTCTGTGGTCCCTTTACAAACTATTTTTCTCTTTTCTAAATACTCTGAAATTTCATTAATTTAATTTTCCTGTAGTGTCCTGTAAGTAGGAAATACTATTAATTTATTTTCCTTTTAAAAATGAATAATTTGACATTGAAAAGAGATTTGTCATTTGTCCAGAGATTGTTACATAGTTAAACATCATTAATATTATTACAATAGCTTCATAAAGGAGATCAAGACTGGGTTTATTATCATCCACATAATTATATCAGACAGTTCATTTAGTGCCTGTTTCCACTGTGGGGGTTCTTTTATTACTGAAGCAGTGTGGGAATGTTTTTTTCCTAATTTATTCCACATTTTATTTTCAACACGAAGTGCTAAACCTATTGAACCATAGACCTTTGGTGAATTGATCTCTCCACTTGCAGTATTTACCACTCCAGTAAATTAAGGGTACAAAATAACCAGCTGTCGACCTCCAGCTGCAATAGAGTCAAGCTGCATAAATTCCCATCCTTCCAGACAGATTTTTGATGCCTTTATCTGAGAACTTGGTCTCCTGCTGTTGTAAATAATTCCATACTGTGGAAACTAATCTCATGCCATTTTTGTTTTTATTTATTTAAAAATAAGGAATATTTGTGATAAAAGTTCAACCATAGTAGCAATACTATCAATTTTTTAAGAAATGGACATTTTGTCCAACAGAATTTCACACTTAAAGTAATTTCCACTAAAATAGTCTATGAATCAAGTAAGGACTACCTTTTCTTAATAAGATCATTTATATCCTAATATTGTCCATTAATTGAGTCACAGCATTGTTAACATCAATTTTAATGTAGGTGTAGCTTTGGGCCATAGGAGGTTTCAGCTCTGGGCAAGATCACTCTGGATTTGGTGAGACCAAATAATGTTAACAGAATGTTGGGAGTAAAAAGTGGCTAATACAAGGCTTTGTTCTCACAGCAGTAGGTTGATTGTTAGAATCACTTCTGCACACAGCAGTCTGCAAGTAGCAAGTAGCTCTACTCCCAGCCTCTGCTCTCCTGTACTTCTGCTCTCTCCTGCTTTCCTCAGCATAAGGCCTAATAACTCTTTTATACAGCAACACTGGCAATAATGGTTTATTGCCAATGGGTATACAAACATGTTCCTGTGCAGTAGGCTAAGTATTACATCATCACATGTATACAATGGATGAGTATGTTGGGATCAGGTGAGGATCCTGAACATGGTAACTTCCATTTTCCCTACAGTAGGCAATAAATAAATACCTGGAAAAATGTTTCTAAGATGTTGGAAATGTCAGTCCCTGTATGGCGTTGATTAGAAAAATGGATAATATCAACCACTATGGCAAGTAAACTCAATATCCAGGAAAAGAAAAGTTTCTAAAAAGTCCCATAACTTCCTGGTTATGCTAAGAAGAAAAAACAGTGCATCACACACACATACACATATATCTCGAGCAGTTTTTCATTGCCAGTAATGTACAAGCAATATAATGAGTAGTAAAATAAGAGTTCAGTTTAAATCAAAAACTGTTGGATGATATACTCACTTCAAAAGAGGAGCATCATTTAATCTGTTGTATCTCAGTTGAGTAAGAACTTACCTAGGCAAAATAAAGACAAAGGTCAGCAAAAGGAACTTAAATAATTATTGAAAAGTCCAAGTTTGTCATTTTAGAATTATACCTACATTTGAAAAATTGATGATATTACAGTTATAAACACATCAATCAATGAATAGCAAAAGCTGACTGAGTTGGTTAAGGACCACTTGGTCTTTTCTCAGTCAAAATGATAAATGGAACACAAAACTTGATTGACAATTGCTCCAGGAGGTTTTATGATTGATAAAGGAGACATGACGTGAAGTAAAATATTATGTAGATATCTCAGATGATTATACAAACATTATTAAAGTTATTATGGTGCTAATAGTTTAGTAAAATTGAATTATTATCACAGCAATTATTGACTGTCATTTTAAATAAGGGGTTCTAAACTGAGGGCATTTTAGAAAATTCTTAATATTATTTCTAAGGTAATAAAAATGAATAAAAAAACATTGATAAAATATTATCTTCCCACTGCTAGTCGGAGAATAGAGGCAGGATGTGGGCACATAGTACTAACACAGAGATCTGTGTTTCCACTGCAACATGGTCTTCCCTTCAAATGCAGGACAGCAGCAATTCCATGGGCCAAGAGAACAAGAGATCAAGGGCTCTTCTTGTCACAGACAAAGTTACCAAAACAAGACAAAACAAAATCAAAAACAAACTGAGATAGATCATCATTTCTTGAAAGTGCAGGACTAATTTCTCCAGTTATGCCAGAATTTTCTCACCACAAAACTGATAACTGGAAATTGATAGCGCCCTTGAGAATTAAAATGTTTCCTTGCCTCTGATAGGTTCCGTGTTCGCTGGCTACCCTTGGCATTTCTTGGTTTGTAAGTACCTCATTCCAGCCCCTGCCTACATGGTTGTGTTCTTATGATTCTTCATATTAAATTTTATTCTTATAAGGATACAAGTCTTTGGCTTAAGGGAATATCTTGTTCCAGTATGACCTCACCTTAAGTACCTACAATGGCCCTATTTCCACACAAAGTCATATTTTAAGATACTTGGAGTTAGGACTTCAATATATGATTTGGGGGGACTCAATTCAATCCAGAACAATGGGGATGATTGAGAGCTTGAGCTATTTGGGCTGTTTACACCTTTGGTGCTCTTACGTTAGCTGAGTTTCTTACATTGTAGCTGGCCCTCTCCAGAGTAAGTGTTCCAAGAGACAAAAGGTAGAATATGCCTGTTTCCTGAAGTCTGGGCTCATTCTGATACATCTTCATTTTCCTTATGCTCTACTGATTCAAAGGAAAGGTAATTTCTACTTACTTCTAAGAGGGACAAGTGACAAAGAATTTAAATTATCTTTAATCTATTATAGGCATCAGTTAAACTAATCCCAAGCTTGTATCTAGGATCCAAGGTCGTAGTAGTCTGTCCTTAAAGGACTACTGTAGATTCCCACTGACTAGTATTATTTGGCAAGGCATCATTAAGTACTCATTGGAACTCCATAAATTCCAAATATAGTACTTCTTACTCAATGAGACATCAATTAAGTTATTATTTATATTTAGAATCAAGCAACCAGCCAGTAGAGTAAACTCTTTATTCTTTTGGACAAAGTGCCTGAAGAATTCAGAATGGCCTAGTATAGTGTTAGCTTCCAAATCAATGGAGCCATAATTATGTTTTCTGGTATAAGCATCTCCTCCTTAGATAACAGGTCATCAAAATCCTTATTCACAGAAACAGAAACAAAATATTCTTTTTTTAAGTTTTTGTATAGTTAATGTACAATCACTTGAACAACATTATGGTTACTAGACCCCCTATTATCAAGTCCCACCTACATACCCCATTACAGTCACTGTACATCAGCATAGTAAGATGCTACAGAATCACTACTTGTCTTCTCTGTAAATATAGCCTTTCCCGTGTCCCCACCACTGCTACATTATGTGTGCTAAACGTAATGCCCCTTTTCCCTCCTTATCTCACCCATCCCACCCATCCTCCCCAGTCCCTTTCCCTTTGGTAACTGTTAGTCCATTCTTGGGTTCTGTGAGTCTGCTGCTGTTTTGTTCCTGTTTTTTATTTGTTCTTATAATCCACAGATGAGTGATATCATTTGATACTTGTCATTCTCCACCAGGCTTACCTAACTGAGCATAATACCCTCTAGCCCCATCCATGTTGTTACAAATGGTAGGATTTGTTTTCTTCTTATGGCTGAATAATATTCCATTGTGTATATGTACCACATCTTCTTTATCCATTCATCTACTGATGAACACTTAGCTTGCTTACATTTCTTGCCTATTATAAATAGTGCTGTGATAAACATAGGGGGGCATATGTCTTTTTCAAACTGGGCTGCTGCATTCTTAGGGTAAATTCCTAGGAGTGGGATACTTGGGTCAAATTGTGTTTCTATATTGAGTTTTTTGAGGAACCTCCATACTGCTTTCCATGGCTGAACTAATTTGCATTCCCACCAGCACTGTGGGAGGGTTCCCCTTTCCTCACCAACATTTGTTGTTCTTTGTCTTTTGGATGGCAGCAATCCTAACTGGTGTGAAGTGATATCTCATTGTGGTTTTAATTTGCATTTATTTGATGATTAGCAATGTGGAGCATCTTTTCATGTGCCTGTTGGTCATCTGCATTTCTTCTTTGGAGAAGTGTCTGTTCAGCTCCTATGCCCATTTTTTAATTGGCTTATTTGCTTTTTGCTTGTTGAGGTGCATGAGCTCTTTATGTATTTTGGAAATCAACCCCTTATCGGATATGTTATTTATGAATATATTCTCCCATACTGTAGGATGTCTTTTTGTTCTACTGATGGTGTCCTTTGCTGCACAGAAACTTTTTAGTTTGATATAGTCACACTTGTTCATTTTTGCTTTTGTTTCCCTTGCCTGGGGAAATATGTTCATGAAGAAGTTGCTTATGTTTATGTACAAAAGATTTTTGCCTATGTTTTTTTCTAAGAGTTTTATGGTTTCATGACTTACATTCAGGTCTTTGATCCATTTTGAGTTTACTTTTGTGTATGGGTTTAGACAGTAGTCCAGTTTCCTTCTCTTACATATAGCTGTCAAGTTTTGCCAACACCAGCTATTGAAGAGGCTGTCATTTCCCCATTGTATATCCATGGCTCCTTTATAGTATATTAATTGACCATATATGCTTGGGTTTATATCTAGGCTCTCTTAGTCTTTTCCACTGGTCTATGGGTCTGTTCTTGTGCCAGTACCAAACTGTCTTGATTACTGTGGCTTTGTAGTAGGGCTTGAAGTCAGTGAGTATAATTCTCCCTGCTTTATTCTTCCTTCTCAAGATAGCTTTGGCTATTTGGGGTCTTTTATCATTCCATATGAATTTTAGATCTATTTGCTCTAGTTCTAGGGAATGCTGTAGGTATTTTGATAGAGATCGCATGGAATCTGTAGATTGCTTTAGGCAGGATGGCCATTTTGACAATATTAATTCTTCCTTGCCAAGAGCATGAGATGAATATACATTTATTTCTGTCCTCCTTAATTTCTCTTAAGAGTTTCTTATAGTTTTCAGGGTATAGGTCTTTCACTTCCATGGTTAGGTTTATTCCTAGGTATTTTATTCTTTTGAATGCAATTGTGAATGGAATTGTTTTCCTGATTTCTCTTTCCGCTAGTTCATCATTAGTGTATAGGAATGTAACAGATTTCTGTGTATTAATTTTGTATCCCACAACTTTGCTGAATTCAGATAGTAGATCTAGTAGTGTTGGAGTGGATTCCTTAAGATTTTTTATGTGCAATATCATGTCATCTGCAAGCAGGGACAGTTTGACTTCTTGCCAATCTGGATGCCTTTTATTTCTTTGTGTTGTCTGATTGCTGTGGCTAGGACCTCCAGAACTATGTTGAATAAAAGTGGGGAGAGTGGGCATCCTTCTCTTGTTCCCGATCTTTAAAGAAGAGCTTTTAGCTTCTTGCTGTTAAGTATAATTTTGGCTGTGGGTTTGTCATGTATGGCCTTTATTATGTTGAGGTATTGCCCTCTATACCCATTTTGTTGAGAGTTTTTATCATAAATAGATGTTGAATTTTGTCAAATGCTTTTTCAGCTTCTATGAAGATGGTCATGTGGTTTTTGTCCTTCTTTTTGTTGATGTAGTGGATGATGTTGATGGATTTTTGAATGTTGTACCATCCTTGCATCCCTGGGATGAATCCCACTTGATGATGATGGATGATTTTTTGAAGTATTTTTTAATTCAGTTTGCTAATATTTTGTTGAGTATTTTTGCCTCTATGTTCATCAAGGATATTGGTCTGTAATTTTCTTTTTTGTGGTGTCTTTGCCTGGTTTTGGTATTAGAGTGATGTTGGTCTCATAGAATGAGTTTTGGAGTATTCCCTCCTCTTCTACTTTTTGGAAAACTTTAAGGAGGATGGGTATTAGGTCTTCACTATATGTTTGATAATATTCAGTGCAGTGAAACAGTCTGGTCCAGGGATTTTGGTCTTAGGTAGTTTTTTGATTACCAATTCAATTTCTTTGCTGGTAATTGGTCTATTCAGATTTTCTGTTTCTTCTTGGGTCAGCCTTGGAAGGTTGTATTTTTCTAGAAAGTTGTCCATTTTTTCCAGGTTATCCAGTTTGTTACCATATAATTTTTCATAGTATTTTCTCATAATTCTTTGTATTTCTCTTGTGTCCGTAGTGATTTTTCATTTCTCATTTCTGATACTTTTTATGTGTGTAGACTCTCATTTTTTCTTGATAAGTCTGGATAAGGGTTTATCTATTTTGTTTATTTTCTTGAAGAACCAGCTACTGCTTTCATTGATTCTTTCTATTGTTTTATTCTTCTCAATTTTATTTATTTCAGATTTATTCTTCATTATGTCCCTCCTTCTACTGACTTTGGGCCTCATTTGTGCTTCCATTTCTAGACCCATTAATTGTGAGTTCAGACTGTTCATTTGGGATTGTTCTTCTTTCCTGAGGTAGGCCTGTATTGCAATATATTTCCCTCTTAGCACGGCCTTCGCTGTGTCCCACAGATTTTGTGTTGATGAATTATTGTTGTCATTTGTCTCTGTATATTACTTGATCTCTGTTTTTATTTGGTCATTGATCCATTTGTTATTTATTAGCATGTTATTAAGCCTCCATATGTTTGTGGGCTTTTTCATTTTCTTTGTGTAATTTATTTGTAGTTTTATACCTTTGTGATCTGAGAAGCTGGTGGGTACAATTTCAATCTTTTTGAATTTACTGAGGTTCTTTTTGTGGCCTAGTATATGATCTATTCTTGAAAATGTTCTATGTGCATAAGAATGTGTATCCTTTTGTGTTAGGATGGAGTGTTCTGTAGATGTGTGTTAGGTGCATCTGTTCTAGTATGTTGTTCCATGCCTCTGTCTTTATTTTTTGTCTGGTTGATCTGTTCTTTGGAGTGAGTGGTGTGTTGAAGTCTCCTAAAATGAATGCATCGCATTATATTTCCTCCTGTAGTTCTGTTAGTATTTGTTTCACATATGTATGTGATCGTTTGTTCGGTGCATAAATATTAATAATAGTTATATCCTCTTGATGGACTGACCCTTGTATCATTATGTAATGTCCTTCTATGTCTCTTCTGACTTTCTTTGTTTTGAAGTCTATTTTGTGTGATACAAGTACTGCAACTCCTGCTTTTTTCCACTATTAGTTGCATGAAATATCTTTTTCCATCCCTTTACATTCAGTCTGTGTATGTCTTTGGGTTTGAAGTGAGTCTCTTGTAGGCAGCATATAGATGGGTCTTGTTTTTTATCCCTTCACAAACTCTATGTCTTTTGATTGGTGTATTCAAACCATTTACATTTAGGGTGATTATTCATAAGTATGTACTTATTGCCATTGCAGACTTTAGATTCATGGTTACCAAAGGTTCAAGGTTAATTCCCTTACCATCTAACAGTCTAATTTAACTCACTTAATATGTTATTACAAACACAACCTAAAGGTTCTTTTTTATCTTTCCTCCTTTTCCTTCCTCCTCCATTCTTTGTATGTTATGAATCATATTCTGTACTCTCTGTCTATCCCCTGGGTGACATCCATTTAGCCTTATGAATACTTTTATCTATAGGAGTCCCTCCAAAATGCACTGTAGAGGTGGTTTGTGGGAGGTAAATTCTCTCAGCTTCTGCTTATCTGAAAATCATTTAATCCCTCCTTCAAATTTAAGTGATATTCTTGCCAGGTAGAGTGTTCTTGGTTCAATGTCCTTCTGCTTCATTGCATTAAATATATCATGCCTCTCCCTTCTGGCCTCTAAGGTTTCTGTTGAGAAGTCTGATGGGTTTTCCTTTCTATGTGATGTTTCTTCTCTCTCTAGCTGCTTTTAAAAGTCTGTCTTTATGGTTGATCTTTGCCATTTTAATTATTTGTCTTGATGTTTTCTTCCTTGGTGTTGGGAGATCTATACACCTCCATGGACTGAGAGACTATCTCCTTCCCCAGATTGGGGAAGGTTTCAGCAATTATCTCCTCAATGACACTTTCTATCCCTTTTTCTCTCTCGTCTTCTTCTGGTACTCCTATAATGCGAATATTGTTTCGTTTGGATTGGTCACACAGTTCTCTCAGTATTCCTTCACTCTCAGAGATTCTTTTTTCTCTCTGTCCCTCAGCTTCTTTCAATTTCTCTTCTCTAATTTCTATTCCATTTACCATCTCTTCTACTACATCTAATCTGTTTTAAATCCCTCCACTGTATGTTTCATTTCAGATATGGAATTGATTAATGATTGAATCTCCGACTTAAATTCATTCCTGAGTTCTTCAATATTTTTCTGTACCTCCATAACCATGTTTATAATTTTTTTTATTTTGGTATTGTTAACATGCAATTACATGTGCAGCATTATGGTTATGAAACTCCCCACTTCATCAAGTCCCCTCACATACCCCATTACAGTCAGTGTCCATCAGCATAGTGAGATGCTATAGAATCACTACTTCTCTTTGAGTTGTACAGCCCTCCCTGTGGCCCAGCCCCACATTATGTCTGCAAATGACAATACCCCTTTATGCCCCTTGTCCCTCCCTTCCCACCCATATTCCCCAGTCCCTTTCCCTTTGGTAACTTTTAGTCCATTCTTGGGTTCTGTGAGTCTGCTGCTGTTTTGTTCCTTCAGTTTTTTTCTTTGTTCTTATACACCACATATGAGTGAAATCATTTGATACTTGTCTTTTTCTGCCTGGCTTATTTCACTGAGCATAATACCCTCTAGCTCCATTCACGTTGTTGTATATCATAGGATATTTTTTCTTCTTATGGCTGAATAATATTCCATTGTGTATATGAAACATTCTTCTTTATCCATTCATCTACTGATGAACACAGGTTGCCTCCATTTGTTGGCTATTGTAAATAGTGCTGCAATAAACATAGCAGTACATATGTATTTTTTAAACTGGGCTGCTGCATTCTTAGGGTAAATTCCTAGGAGTGGGATTCCTGGGACTAATGGTATTTCTATTTTGAGTTTTTTGAAGAACCTCCATACTGCTTTCCACAATGGTTGAACTAATTTGCATTCCCACCAGCAGTGTAGGAGGGTTCCCTTTTCTCCACATCCTCGCCAACATTTGTTGTTGTTTGTGTTTTGGATGTTGGCCACCCTTACTGGTGTGAAGTGATATCTCATTGTGGTTTTAATTTGCATTTCTCTGATGATTAGCAATGTGGAGCATCTTTCTATGTGCCTGTTGGCCATCTGAATTTCTTCTTTAGAGAACTGTCTATTCATGTCCTCTGCCCATTTTTTAAATGGATTATTTGCTTTTTGTTTGTTGAGGTACGTGAGTTCTTTTTATATTTTGGATGTCAACCCCTTATCAGATATGTCATTTATGAATATATTCTCCCACACTGTTGGATGCCTTTTTGTTCTACTGATGGTGTCCTTTGCTGTACAGAAGGTTTTCAGCTGGATATAGTCCCATTTGTTCATTTTTGCTTTTGTTTCCCTTGCAGAGTGAGATATGTTCATGAAGAAGTTGCTCATGTTTATGTCCAAGAGATTTTTGCCTAGTTTTTTCTAAGAGTTTTATGGTTCCATGACTTACCTTCAGGTCTTTGATCCATTTTGAGTTTACTTTTGTGTATGGGGTTAGACAGGAATCCAGTTTCATTTTTTTGCATGTAGCTGTCCAGTTTTGCCAACACCAGCAGTTGAAGAAGCTGTCATTTCCCCATTGTATAGCCATGGCTCCTTTATCATATATTAATTGACCGTGTATGTTTGGGTTAATGTCTGGACTCTCTATTCTGTTCCACCGGTCTGTGGGTCTGCTTTTGTGCCGGTACTGGATTGTCTTGATTACTGTGGCTTTTTAGTAGAGCCTGAAGTCTGAGAGCGTAATCCCCCCTGTTTTATTCCTCCTTCTCAGGCTTGCTTTGGCTTTTCAGGTCTTTTGTGGTTCCATATGAACTTTAGAACTATTTTTTCTATTTCATTGAAGAATTCTGTTTGTATTTTGATAGGGATTGCATTAAATCTGTAGATTGCTTAAGGTGGTATAGCCATTTTGACAATATTTATTCTTCCTAGCCAAGAGCATGGGATGAATTTCCGTTTGTTAGTGTCCTGTTTAATTTCTCTTAGGAATGTCTTGTAGTTTTCAGGGTATAGGTCTTTCACTTCCTTGGTTAGGTTTATTCCTAGGTATTTTACTGTTTTTGATGCAATTGTGAATGGAATTGTTTTCCTGATTTCTCTTTCTGTTAGCTTATCGTTAGTGTATAGGAAAGCAACAGATTTCTGTGTGTTAATTTTGTATCCTGCAACTTAGGTGAATTAAGATATTAGTTTTAGTATGTCTGGAGTGGAATCTTTAGGGATTTTTATTTACAATACCTTGTCATCTGCAAATAGTGACAATTTGACTTCCTCTTTATAAATCTGGATGCCTTGTATTTCTTTGTTTTGTCTGATTGCTGTGGCTAGGACCTCCAGTACTATGTTGAATAACAGTGGGGAGAGTGGGCATCCCTGTCGTGTTCCTGATCTTTGATGAAAAGCTTTAAGCTTTTTGCTGTTAAGTATGATGTTGGCTGTGGGTTTGTTATATAAGGCCTTTATTATGTTGAGGTACTTGCCCTCTATACCCATTTTGTTGAGAGTTTTTATCATGAATGGATGTTGAATTTTGTCAAATGCTATTGCAGCATGCATGGAGATGGTCATGTAGTTTTTGTTCTTCGTTTTGTTGATGTGGTAGACGATATTGATGGATTTTCGAATGTTGTACCATCCTTGCATCCCTGAGATGAATCTCATGTGATCATGGTGTATTATCCTCTTGATGTATTTTTGAATTCGGTTTGCCAATATTTTGTTGAGTATTTTTGCATCTATGTTCATCAGGGATATTTGTCTGTAATTTTCTTTTTTGGTGAGGTTTTGCTTGGTTTTGGTATTAGAGTGATGCTGGCTTCATAGAATGAGTTGGAAGTATTCCCCCCTCTTCCATTTTTAGGAAAACTTTAAGGAGAATGGGTAGAATTTCTTCTGGATATGTCTAATAAAATTCAGCAGTGAGTCCATCTTGCCCAGGAGTTTTGTTCTTGGGTAGTTTTATGATTACCGAATGAATTTTGTTGTTGGTAATTGGAAAGTTTAGATGTTCTGTTTCTTCCTTGGTCAATCTTGTAAGGTTATATTTTTCTAAGAAGTTCCCCTTTTCTTCTAGATTTTCCAGCTTGTTAGCATATAGATTTTCATAGTATTCTCTAATAATTCTTTGCATTTCTGTGGGGTTCATCGTGATTTTTCCTTTCTCATTTCTGATTCTGTTTATGTGTGCAGATTCGCTTTTTCTTTTAATAAATCTGGCTAAGAGTTTATTTATTTTGTTTATTTTTTCAAGAACCATCTCTTGGTTTCATTGATTTTTTTTCCATTGTTTTATTCTCAATTTTATTTATTTCTTCTCTGATCTTTATTATGTCCCTACTTCTGGTGATTTTGTGTCTCATTTGTTCTTCTTTTCCAATTTCAGTAACTGTGTCTTTAGACTATTCATTTGGGAATATTCATCCTTCTTATATAGGCCTGGATTGCAATATACTTTCCTCTTAGAACTGCCTTTGCTGAGTCCCACAGAAAGTGGGGCTTTGTGCTCTTGTTGTCATTTGTCTCCATATATTGTTTGATCACTGTTTTAATTTGGTCATTGATCCACTGATTATATAGGAGCATGCCGTTGAGCCTCCATGTATTTGTGAGCCTTTTTGTTTTCTTTGTATAATTTATTTCTAGTTTTACACCTTTGTGATCTGAGAAGTTGGTTGGTAGAATTTCAATATTTTTGAATTTACTGAGGTTCTTTTTGTGGCCTAGTATGTGATCTATTCTGGAAAATGTTCCATGTGCACTAGAGAAGAATATGTGTCCTGCTGCTTTGAGTGTAGATTTCTGTAGATATCTGTTAGGTCCATCTGTTCTAGTGTATTGTTCAGTGCCTCTGTGTCTTTACTTATTTTCTGTGTGGTTGATCTGTCCTTTGGAGTGAGTGGTGTGTTGAAGTCACCTAAAATGAATGCGTTGCTTTCTATTTCCTCCTTTAATTCTGTTAGTATTTGTTTCACATATGTCGGTGTTCCTGTGTTGGGTGCAAATATATTTATAATGGGTATATCCTCTTGTTGGACAGATCCCTTTATCATTATGTAATGTCTGTCTTTATCTCTTGCTACTTTCTTCGTTTTGAAATCTATTTTGTCTGATACCAGTACTGCAACACGTGCTTTTTTCTCCTTGTTGTTTGCATGAAATATCTTTTTCCATCCCTTCATCTTTAGTCTGTGTATATCTTTGGGTTTGAGGTGAGTCTCTTGTAGCAGCATATAGATGGGTCTCACTTTTTTATCCATTTTATTATTCTGTGTCTTTTGATTGGGACATTCAGTCCATTTATATTTAGGGTGATAATCAATAGATATGTACTTATTGCCATTGCCAGCTTTACATTCATGGTTACGAAAGGTTCAAGGGTAGCTTCTTTACTATCTAACAGTCTAACAACTCTCCTGTTAAGATCTATATAAACACAGTCTGATGATTCTTTATTTCTCTCCCTTATTCTTCCTCCTCCATTCTTTATTTCCTAGGTGTTTTATTCTGTACTCTTTTATATTTTCTTTGACTGTTTGTGTGGATAGTTGATTTTATTTTTTGCCTTTAGTTAGTATTTGGATGGTCTGCTTTCTTTGCTATGATTTTATTTTCTCTTGTGACATCGTTTTAGCCTTAGGAGTGCTTCCACCTAGAGCAGACCCTTTAAGATATACTGTAGAGGTGGTTTGTGGGAGGCAAACTCCCTCAACTTTTGCTTGTCTGGGAACTGTGTAATCCCTCCCTCAAATTTAAATGATAATCATACTGGATACAGTATTCTTGGTTAAAGGCCCTTCTGTTTCATTGCGTTACATACATCATGCCATTCTCTTCTGGCCTGTAAGGTTTCTGTTGAGAAGTCTGGTGATAGTCTGATGGGTTTTCCTTTGTAGGTGACCTTTTCTCTCTCTCTAGCTGCCTTTAATACTCGGTCCTTGTCTTTTATCTTTGCCTTGTTAATTATTATATATCTTGGTGTTGTCTTCCTTGGGTCCCTAGTGTTGGGAGATCTGTGGGCTTCCATTGTCTGAGAAGCTATTTCATTTCCCAGCTTGGGGAAGTTTTCCTCAATTATGTCTTCAATGACACTTTCTATCCCTTTTTCTCTGTCCTTCTTCTGGTACTCCTATAATGCGAATATTGTTCCATTTGGATTGGTCACATGGTTCTCTTAATATTCTTTCTTTCCTAGAGATCCTTTTATCTCACTCTTCCTCAGTTTCTCTGTACTCCTGTGCTCTAATTTCTATTCCATTAACAGTCTCTTGCACCTCATCCAGTCTGCTCTTAAGTTTGTCAATTGATTTTTTCATTTCTGCAATGTCTCTCCTGACTTCCTTCCTTAGCTCTTGCATACTTTTCTTTAAGTCCTTCAGCATGGTTATGACTTTTTTCTGAATTTTTCAGGAAGATAGTTTAAATCTATCCCACCAGGCCCTCTCTCTGGGCTTGTCTGGGTGATCTTTGACTGGACCATATTCTTCTGTCTTTTCTTGGTGATAGAAGTGGTCACAGGCAGGTGCCACGTGTGTCAGCTGGGAGGACAAAGTCCCTTCCTGCTTGCTGTTCTCCTTGCCCTTCTCTGCAGCCTGTTCTGGTTACCTGCACACCGGGAGGCAATCTCTGGGATAATCCCCTGAGCTGCCATGTGCGGGGCTGCCCTCAGGCTAGCCTAGAGCACTGTGAGGGTTTGCAGCTATACCAGGTATGCTTTGCACTGCTTGGTGCCTTCCAGAACTTCCTCTGGCTTCTGTGGCCCTTCCCAGTTAGCTGCACACCCGCTCGTAGGAGATTCTGTGTGGTTGCTATGGGTGGGGCCGCTCTCCTGCTGATCTGCAGCTGTGGCAGATCCACCAGACCGTTTGTGGCACTGGCAGGGGGGAATGAATGGCAGGCTGCTTATCACCGTGAGGGGTTTTGGCGAGGTTGCTTTACTAAGCAGCCAGTTAGGGGGCCCGAAATTCCTCTGAATTACAGCCTGCTGGGCTGAGTGTGCTGGGACGATTTTATTCTGCTATTGGGCCCTTGTCTCTTTAAGAGTTTTTAAAAAGAGCTCGCTTTTCTTTTGTCCCAGGGGAGCTGGCTGTGGGAACCCACTCCCAGTCTCCATCTCATATCCTGCCCTTACATTTCTCTAATCTCCAGTACACCATGCAGTGCATGCAGTGTGTGTCTGTGCTCCCAGCACAGATCACCAGGGCTGGTTATTTGGCAGGCCTGTGGTCCTCTCCCTCTCACTCTGATTCTTTTCCTCCCGCTGGTGCGCTGGGTGGGGGAGTGCTCAAGTCCCACCAGGTCGCGGCTTTGTATCTTACACGCTTCGTGAGGTGCTGAGTTCTGGCAGATGTAGCTGTAGCCTAGCTGTATTGTATCTTCTGGTCTCTCTTTTAGGAATAGTTGTATTTGTTGTATTTTCACAAATACATATGGTTTGGGGAGGACATTTCCGCCATCCTGCTCATACCACCATCTTCTGCATGTTTATAACTTTTATCTTGAACTCTTTTTCAGAAAGATTGGAGAGTTCAGTTTCATTTGGTCCTTTTTCTGGGGTTTGTGAGATTTTGTTTTGAACCATGTTCTTTTTGACATTTCATATTTCTGTGTGGTGTCCACTAGTGCACCGAAACTCCAGTCTCTGGAGCTGCTCAGCCCCTAGAGTGAGGTTGGGGGTTGTAGGGGAGTGAAGCTAGTGCCTGGGGGGAGGAAATATCTGTTTCCTGATTCCCGTCTGTGGTGCATGTCTCCAGTGTCAAAGCCAGTGGGCCAAGCACACATGGGTAATCTTCTGTGCTTTGCATCTCTAGCTGTTGTAGGCAGGGACTCCATCTGGCTGGCTTGATGCCAGCACAGTGACTGCCAGTTTGTGAACCAGTGCTGGCATGCTAGGAGGAAGATGTAGCAGGCTGCATGTCACAGTGGGGGGCCTCGGAGCTGAGTAGACAGCCAGGGGATGGAGCACCTGAAGCTCGTCAACGTTTCCAACCAGCAGGCAGGGCATGCCCAGACAACCTTGTCCAGCTCTCTCTTCTCCCGTGCAGCAAGCTCTGTGCAAACTCCACCCCTTCAGTAGCCCTCTTGCTGCTAGGAAGCCTTTCAGACTGCCCGCTCCTCTTCTGACACAAAGCAGCCAGGTGAAGATCCCCCCCTCCACGAATGGCCGAAATGTCAGTCTCCTAAGCATTCTGCCCATCTGAGCTCCCCAACATCCAGAGCACTGCACAATATAGGCTTCTGCTCACAAAGCAGCTCTTCAGGGTAGGTGCTCAGCAGTCCCAGGCTTCCACCCCCTCCCCACTCCGTTTCTCTTCCTCCCACCAGTGAGCTTGGTTGGGGGAAGGCCCTGAGTCCCGCTGGATTAAGGCTTTCCTACGTTACCCTGTTTCATGAGATCTGCTCTGTTCATGAGGTGTGTATGAAGTCTGGTTCAGCCTTCTTTCCTGTTACTTTTTAGGGGTAGTTGTATTAATTAGCTATATTTTTGTACTATTTATGGTTTTGGGAGGGGTTCTCCATGTCACCTCTCATGCCACCATCTTGAATCCTCCTCAGGAACAAAATATTCTTAAAGGAAATTATTAGCCATAATTATGAAAGGGATGATACTATTTCCTATGTTCTCAGAAAAGGTTGAGATAAGACTCCAATCATATACTGGTCAACAGTTAGGGGAAAAATCATCCACATACTGTAGGAAATCTTCCTGACCTCATACATGTTGTATGTCACTTAGCATGTTATCCCATTACTCTTATCAAGTCAGTTACTTCCTGTTAATGAGCACATATTTGTAAATTCCTTGTGGTTATACATTGTTATAGAATAAATTTGTTGGTCACAGTGTTATTGTATAAAATATCAAAAAAGCTAGGTAACAGAGTGCAAGAAAACTGATACATATAAAAGACATGCTTTGCCATATGATATATATTGCTTCAGATTACTTTTTCTGATAGAAATTGAAAAGAATACCTTTACTGTATCAACAAGTACTTACCAGATGTCTGAGTCTATTGTGATTTGCTCCAGCAAGTATACCACATACAGAACTATGGCTGGAATTGTTCTCAACTCCAGATTTAGTTTATAATAATGCATAGTCATTTTCCGCAAGCTGTTTGATGTTTGCACAGGCAAAAGGTGAGGGAAAGATATATGGGGTATAAATTATCAATCCTGTATCTTTAAAGTCCTTGATTTTAAATCTAGGATTTATTTGAATTAAATCCATTATTTCCTGCAGTATCATTCAGATACTTTATTGCTTCTTTTCTTTTCCTTTTAATCTAAAGCTATATGGATGAGAGGTGGATCCAAGGACTTCTTTCTTGGCCATCCCTTCTATATCTTTTCATGGGTGAGGGATCTTTCCTGTTTTTTAAATATATCTTTTCTTTGTATACCTTCTAGAATGTAGTAGTGTCATGAAACTTCACTTGTGACTAGTATTATAGTTTTCAAAGATTGGCATGAATTTTGAGTTACTGCTTTATGACTCCATGAAATTCAAAATATTTTTCTTTTCTTAGTAATGACTACAGGAACTACTGCGGGAAACTTGAATAAATATTTATTGTGGCTACATTATAGAGTCCTACAAGGAATATTTTATCCCCTCAACCAAGGTAACCCCGGCCTTTAAACTGGCTTGAATTTTTGAACAGGATAAGAAAACACAAAATGCCTGTAGAGGCAACTGAGTCAACCTCCCCCAAGAAAACTAGAAATTGTTCCAGTTTATGCATATTAAGTAGCACTTTAATATACTTCCAGTTGCTTTTTTCCTGTGGATGCTATGATAAATAATACACTGCTATGTATCATAGATTCCTGGGTGGCATGAATGGGAACGGTGCTAAAAAATGTAGCATCCAACCCAACCATGTTTATGACAGTGGTCAGCCTCTTACTTCCTCAGACCAAGGCAACCTCAGTTCTCCCATTGACCAAGGCAACAAGACGGTAAAGAAGTGTGCCTGATGCAAAATAGTTTTGTTTATCACTGCAAGATGAAATACAGAAATGCCAACAATACTCTACAATCCAGGTGTAAGATTTCTCTTTATAACTACATTTTAACTAACATTTTTTCAGTTATCCTTCTATATTTTCTTCACTTATCATTTGGTTATGGTAGAAGACGCAGGAATATATCAATTGTTTTATACTTTATCCTGAATTATTTCAGATCTGCTTCGCAGGAATGGACATTACACCCAAATACTAATATCATAGTTAGATATTTCCTCCTGGATATGGTTTTGAATTGCATATAGGATAATTGAATTGGGTTATCTGGAACATTTTTGGATTTGAATTTGAGAGAGAAATATATTTATGTGAATTTATGTTTCTGTGTATGAATGTATGTATATGCCTATGTGTGAATGACTAAAGGGTAAACAGTAGTAGACATCTCTAATTTGACTTGTTTTCAGAAATTTAAACTTTTACAAAATGGGTAATCCTGATCTTGTGATAAAAACATGGAAAATCTGAACCTAAGTGCTCTCAGTTTTATGGCTCCTTCTATGCTGATTGCTCAAATGATGAAGGAATTAAGCCTTAATACAGATGGGAAAAAACAACAGAGAGAGGATATGCTTTTTTTTTTTTCATCAAGCACTTGTTCCAGTAATCTGTGGCTAAATTATCTCTGTGCCCTCGACTGGGAGCAGTAAGCATTCTAATTAAATCACCCATTTACTTAAGCTAGCTCAGTGTGAATATCTTCCATTTATATGTGAACAGTAACAAATCATTTGTAGGAGTAATTTAATCAATATTCCTTATTGTAATGTTCAACATTCTACACTTCCAGGGAACTCACAATTTTATTCTATCCTTTCTTGTAAAGCCTCAAGAAGATGTGACAATTAATGAGCATTTGCCTCTAATCATTGAATAAGTATTTTTAATCTTTGACTTGGTGCACTTGCTGACCACAATCTCAAATCAAAATTAAAGATTATATTATTTTAAATTAATCCTGAGTAATCAGAATGTTATTACAGAAAAAGTATTAGTTTTTCTTTTTTTAAGTTGTACTCATAGTATTTAAATTAAAAAAGAACAATTTAAAGCGTTTCTCCCATCCCCTAACCAACCACCACTCCCTCTTGAAACCACCAGTCTCTTCTCTGTATCTATGAGCCTCATTTCTGGTTTTGCTTCTTTTCTTTAGATTCCACAAATAATAGAAATCATATGGTATTAATCTTTCCCTTTCTAACTTACTTCACTTATCATAATGCCCCTGAGTTGCGCCACATTGTTGCAAATGGCAAGAGTTCATTCTTTTTTTATGGCTAAATAATATTCCTAATTTCTTTATCCATTCATCCATCAATAGACACTTAGGTTGTTTCTGTATCTTGGTTATTATGAATAATGCTGTAATGAACATGGAGGTGTATTTATCTTTTCAAACTACTGTTTCCATTTTTCTTCAGATAAATAACCAGAAGTAGAATTGCTGGATCATATGGTAGTACTATTTTAAAAATTTTAAACCCCATACTGTTTCATTGTGGTTGAACCAATTTATACTTCCAATTACAGTACAGGAGGGTTCCCTTTTCTCTACATCCCCACCAACCCTTGTTATTTATTGTCTTTTTGATCATAGCCATCCTAACGGGTATGCGGTGATACCTCACTGTATTTTGATTTGCATTTCCCTAATGATTAATGGTGTTGAGCATCTTTTCATATACTTGTCCATCTGAATATCTTTTTTGGGAAAGCGTCTATTCAGATCTTCCCATTTTTAATCAGATGTTTGGTGGGGTTATTTTTTGTTATTGGGCTGTATGTGTTCATTGTATATCTTGCATATCAGCCCCTTATCAGATATATGATTTGCAATTATCTTCTTCCTTCCAGTAAGTTTCCTTTTCAAATTGTTGATGGATTCCTTTGCTGTGCAGAAGTTTTTTCTTTGATGTAGTCCCATCTGTTTGTTTTTTTACTTTTTTGCTTTGCTTTTGGTATCAACTTAAGAAAACCATCACAAGGATCTATGTCACTGCCTGTTTTCTTCTAGGAGTTATGGTTTCAGATCTTCATTTCAAGTCTTGAATCCATTTTGAATGAATTTTTGTGATAAAAAGTATGTTTCTACAGAACTGAGTTTCACAAAGAAGCATATATTTTCTTCTCTAAAACTATATGGATAAATGCTAATATCATTTTCAGCAGTCTTTACAGTAGGAACGCAGATATAACAAGAGGAAAAGCACAGCTGTCATTATTTACATGTAGAAAATTAGTTATGTTATTAGTAAAATCAACCAAGTGAAACAAAACTGGATGTACCTGAAAGATTCTGTTGGTGCATTTTTTCAGAAATAGTGCATATATGGTAGTGTAGTAGACTGAAACAATTTTATGTGTTTTAATACATAATTTTAGTGTATATGCTTTCTAATAGCAGTGGATTACAGAATGGCTGTAAATATTCAATTAAATAAGATTAAATTTGTATATATATATATGATAATATTGATGAAACTACTATAAAATCAACACTTGCACAAATACAGGTATTTATGCATATGTATTGATATATATGGATATAAGATTATGTGTATGTATGCATTTATGTTGGTTTATAGTAACTTAATAATTATATCATTTAAGTTGTATTTGTAACTTTTACTTCTGGTTAAATGGGAATATCTTGTGTCACAAGACTACTAATAAAAAGAACCTCTGATATTTTTCATTTCTATTAGGTCCACCTCCAGAGATTGCTGTGATATCAATATTGCCTAAAGTTCATCATTGCTGTAAAGTGGAGCAGGAGATGACATGAACATGGGGAGGGGTGTTGAGATATAATGTCTGTTACAAGTATTACTTTTCGCCACCATTAATATCTCTGAATAATCAAAATGAATTATATTCTGGCAAAGATTAGTCATACTTACTGACAGGAGTATAAATAGCAGATTCAACAATGAATGTGAGATTTTGAGCATTTTATTGTTGCTGTAAACTGGGGCAGGTGATGGTATGAACATGGGGGGCAGAATTTGACATCTATTACAATTATTACTGTATCACCGTCATTAAATATCTATAAATAAAAACAAGGTTTTGATCAAATGGGTAGGCATCTAGCAAACACAGAGTCCTGAAAAACTAGTATTATACACTACATAATACTTAGACATATGAGCAGAAATCTAGTTCCACAATGTGAACTGTCAGATGTCCACATTAAAAAAAGCCCATCTGTTAGAGCTAAATTGCAAGAATGAAATTGAAAGATAAATTTTTGCCCCTTCTTTCCCAAAATCTTACTGCATATAATTTAGTTCCTCCAACTTCAAAGTCTTACTGTCTAAAGACAGGATTAGTTGCACCAGGTAGCAGAAGCTGAGCCTATAAATCAATAAGGAATACATTAGGGATTAACAAGAGAATTGTCAAGCAACATTTAATACTCTCTCAAACTAGTAAGAATGAATTTGTAGTAAACTAGCTTTTGAAATTTTTTTTTTCTGTTGTTTGTTTTGGGATTGATATCTGGATTGGCAGGCTAGATGTATGTTTAAACGGCTAAGGGAAGGTATTTCTGGAAAAATGCACCAATATTAGTAACAGTTTTTAGGTATATCTGGTTAGCACATTAAAATTAGGTAGAAAAAACAAAAACCCATGGGCAAAATTTGCAATAACCACTAACAATTACAAGACTAGCATGTTATTGATGTTGGTATGGAAGAAAGCAGAGGGAAGCATGGGACATCTCATGAAAATGGGAAACTTATGAAATAGCTGAAAGACAGTCACAGGGAAGTCCAAAGATCTAAAGGAAAATAAGAGCTGAAACAAGATGTTGTGCTAGATCTGATGGTAGAAAGAGTATGCAGTGAAAACAAAGTGGTCTAGAATAGTGTGGCTTCCACAAACTTTCAGGGTTCGGGGCTCCCATTCAGGAGTGGACCCCACATAGGGGGGAATTAAAATTGTTGAGACTAGAATTAAAATTAAGTACTGCAAAGGAAGTAGAGTCAAATTAAAGAGAAAGTCTGGATAAAAGTGGTAGAGGGAATAGCCTTGACATCTCAGAAAGCTATTCAACAAAGATGTCAGATTAAACAGACAGTAGAGTGATATGCTGGACTGCAAAACAGCTATAGAATATGCAAAATATTTAGCATGGGAAACTCCAGGTATCAAATGTCCCAAATTCTTCTCAAGACAAAACTTAAGGAAATAACAAAAATATGTAAGGGGAAATTCTTTAATGGAAATCATACCATGGAATGAATGAATAAATAAATAAATGTAAATTTAATAATAATTATCTCTCCCTGAATGATTATGAAATCTTTATGTATTAAAAATATTCTTTTCAAATATTATTTCCTTTTTTAATAACTTGTTTACTGATAATAAAAAACTATGCATTAGACATATACTGAATGTGATTCCTTGATGAACATGTCAGATTCAAGATTTAAGGAAGATGTTTATCAGAACCTCTTAGTTACTGTACTTTTATTTTGGTATTTACTTACAGAACTAAATAAATGAAGTCTAAAACAGTATGATAAGACAAGGGAATAATTTCAGCTCTTATTTATTTCTCTTAAAAAAACATATTCACCATTAATAGTGTTGGTGAGGAACCTTAATATTCTAGCATCAGTTTTTATGCCTTTCTGGTGGGTAAAAGTATTTTGAGATACTGAACCAAATTTCCTTGGTACAGTGTTTTAGTGAGAATAGTAGACACTTTATTTTTAGTGTCGTATACTAAATTGTAATTTTGTGTTTGACATGGAGACATGACAAGTTTATTGTAGGTTCAAAAACCAAAATATAAATTACTTGATAGATTAAGGAATAAGAAGTATGAAGGTAGTTTAGGACCCCAGAATTTATAATCATGAAGGGAAAAAAGGGACTGAAAATGCTTCAATATTTTTGAGTTATGAGAATAATATTCCAATGTGCCTCATATGTCACTGGATATTAGCAAATTGCAGCTCATCTTTAAAGGGAAAGAGTTGCAATAATATAAAAATCTTTCAGTTGTTATAAAGCCTGGAAAAATTTACTGAAATAAGTTACAAAATGTCATTATAAGTCTTATATAACATTAGATCATAGGGCTGGCTTAATTATAATTGTTCAAAAATTGAGTTCTGGAAGTGGAATTGATATGAAAATGTCTTTCACTTTAAACATTGTATCATCTGTATTTGAAATTAAACATTGTTTTCCTATTGTATTTTCCCACCAGTTAAAATTTAGGTCTTCAGACTTCTGGGAAGATGGCAATGTGAGTAGGGCAGTGGAAATCTCCTCCCAAAACCATATATATTTATGAAAATACAACAAATACAACTATTCCTAAAAGAGAGACCAGAAGATACACTACAACAGCCAGGCTACAGCTACACTTGCGAGAACTCAGTGCCTCACAAAGCGGGTAAGATACAAAGCCGCAACCCAGCGGGACCCAAGCACTCCCCCACCCCAGCGCACCAGCAGGAGGAAAAGATTCAGAGTGGGGAGGGGAGGGAGTCAAAGCATAGGCCCGTCAAGTAACCATCCCTGGTGATGTGTGGCGGGAGCACTGACACACATCATGTGGGTGTATCGGAGACTACAGAAATAGAAGTGCAGGATCTGAGAAGAGACCACAACTGGGTCCTCTCATCCTGTGCCCCGGGACAAAAGAAAAGCATGCACTTTTTTAAAAGTCTTAAAGAGACAAGGGCCCAACAGAGGAACAAAATTTTCCCAACGCACTCAGCACAGCAGACTGGGAGTCTTGGGGAATTTTGGAAACCCTGGCCAGTGGCCAGGCAAAGCAGCCATGCTGAGGCTTCCCACAGAGATCAGCAGCCTGCCATTCATTTCCCCCCCTCCCCGGCCGGAGCCACAAAGGGTCTGGCAGAGCCACTGCTGCTTCAGAACAGTGGAGGAGTGGCACCACCTACAGCATCCTCACAGAATCACATCCCGGTGGGTGCTTTTTTAAAAGTATTAAAGAGACAAGGGCCCAGTAGCAGAACAAAATCATCCCAGCACACTCAGCCCCACAGGCTAGGAGTCTTGGGGAATTTCAGACGCCTTAACCTGCGGCCGGGCAAAGCAGCCATACCAAGGCTTCCCACAGAGATAAGCAGCCTGCAATTCATTCCTCACAAAATCTACTACTGGCGGGCATGCAGCTAAGCAGGAAGAACCCCAGAACCAGGTACAGAAGGCACCAAGGGGTCCAGAACGCACCCAGTGTAACTGCAAACCCCCACAGTGCTATAGGCTAGACTGAGGGCGACCCGCACACAAGAAGTTCAGGGGATTATCCCAGAGACTGTGTTCTGGTGTGCAGGAAAACAGCTCAGGCCCGGGATAAGGGCAAGGATAACAACAAGCAGGAAGGGAATTTGTTCTCCCAGCTGATACACGTGGTCCCTACCAGCGACCACATCTACAACAATGAGAAGACAGAGGAATATGGTCCAGACTAAGATCAGCCAGACAACCTCAGAGAGGGATGCTGATGGGATAGACATGCACAAACTTCCTGAAAAAGAATTCAGAATAAAAGTCATAACCATACTGATGGATCAGCAGAGAAATATGCAAGAACTGAGGGAGAAAGTGAGGGAAGCGAAGAAAGAAAATGCAAAAATGAGACAAGCGATTGACAGCCTTAGCAGCAGACTGGAAAAGATGCAAGAGATTGTTAATGGAATAGAAATCAGAGAACAGGAATACAGAGAAGCTGAGGCAGAAAGAGATAAAAGGATCTCTAGGAATGAAAGAATATTAAGAGAACTGCGTGACCAATCCAAATGGAACAATATTCACGTTATAGGAGTATCAGAAGAAGAAGAGAGAGAAAAAGGGATAGAAAGTGTCTTTGAAGAAATAATTTCTGAAAACTTCCCCAAGCTGAGGAAGGAAATAGTCTCTCAGACCATGGAAGTCCACAGATCTCCCAACAAAAGGGACAAAGGAGGACAACACCAAGAAACATAATAATTAAAATGGCAAAGATCAAAGATAAAGACAGAGAATTAAAGGCAGCTAGAGAGAGAAAAAAGATCACCTACAAAGGAAAACCCATCAGACTATCATCAGACTTCTCAACAGACACCTTACAGCACCTTACAGGCCAGAAGAAAATGGCATGATATATTTAACATAATGAAACAGAACAACATCGAACCAAGAATATTGTATCCAGCACGATTATCATTTAAATTTGAGAGAGGTATTAAACAATTCCCAGATAAGCGAAAGCTGAGAGAGTTTGCCTCCCATAAACCACCTCTACAGGATATCTTAAAGAGACTGCTATAGATGGAAGCACTCCTAAGGCTAAAAAGATGTCACAAGAGAAAATAAAATCACAGCAAAGAAAGCAGACCATCCAAATACTAACTAAAGGCAAAGAATAAAACACCTAGTATATAAAGAATGACAAGGAAGAGTAAGAAGGGAGAGAAATAAATAATCATCAGACTGTGTTTACAATAACTTAACAAGAAAGTTAAGTTAGACTGCTAGATAGTAAAGAAGCAACCCTTGAACCTTTGGTAACCATGAATCTAAAGCCAGCAATGGCAATAAGTACATATCTATCGATAATCACCCTAAATGTAAATGGACTGATGCACCAATCAAAAGACACAGAGTAACAGAATGGGTAAAAAAGAAGGACCCATCTATATGCTGCTTACAAGAGACTCACCTCAAAACCAAAGATATACACAGACTAAAAGTGAAGGGATGGAAAAAGATAGTTCATGCAAACAACGGGAAGAAAAAAGCAAGTATGGCAGTACACGTATCAGAAAAAAGACTCTTAAAAACAAAGAAAGTAGCAAGAGATAAAGAAGGACATTACATAATGATAGAAGGGTCAGTCCAACAAAAGCATATAACCAATGTAAATATATATGCACCCAACACAGGAGTGCCGACATATGTGAAATAAATACTAACCAAATTAAAGGAGGAAATAGAAAGCAATACACTCATTTTAGGAGACTTCAATACACCACTCACTCCAAAGGACAGGTCAATGAGACAGAAAATAAGTAAAGACACAGAGGCACTGAACAACACACTAGAACAGATGGACCTAACAGACATCTACAGAACTCTACACCCAAAAGCAGCAGGATGCACATTCTTCTCTAGTGCACATGTAACATTTTCCAGAATAGACCACATACTAGGCCACATAAAGACCCTCAGTAAATTAAAAAATACTGAAATCCTACCAACCAACTTCTCAGATCACAAAAGTATAAAACTAGAAATAAATTTTAGAAAGAAAACAAAAAGGCTCACAAATACATGCAGGCTTAATAACATGCTCCTAAGTAATCAATGGATAAATGACCAAATAAAAACAGATATCAAACATCATATGGAGACTAATGACAACAATAACACTAAGCTGCAACTGCTGTGGGATGCAGTAAAGACAGTTCTAAGAGGCAAATATATTGCAATCCAGGCCTATTTAAAGAAGGGAGAACAATCCCAAATGAGTAATCTAAAGGCACAATTACTGAAATTGGTAAAAGAAGAACAAATGAGGCCTAAGTAACCAGAAGGAGGGACATAATAAAGATCAGAGAAGAAATAAATAAAATTGAGAAGAATAAAACAATAGAAAAAATCAATGAAACCAAGAGCTGGTTCTTTGAAAAAATAAAGAAAATAGATAAACCCCTAGCTAGACTTATTAAGAGAAAAAGATAATCTACACACATAAACAGAATCAGAAATGGGAAAGGAAAAATCATGAAAGACCCCACAGAAGTACAAAGAATTATAAGAGAATACTATGAGCATCTATATGCTAACAAGCTGGAAAACCTAGAAGAAATGGAAAACTTCTTGAAGAATACAACCTTCCAAGATTGACCAAGCAAGAAATAGAAAACCTAAACAGACCAATCACCAGCAACGAAATTGAATCGGTAATCAAAAAATTACCCAAGAACAAAACCCCCGGGTCAGATGGATTCACCTCTGAATTCTATCAGACATATAGAAAAGAAATAACACCCATTCTCCTTAAAGTTTTCCAAAAAATAGAAGAGGAGTGAATACTTCCAAACACATTCTATGAAGACAGCATCACACTAATACCAAAACCTGGCAAAGACCTCACCAAAAAAGAAAATTACAGACCAATATCCCTGATGAATGTAGATGTAAAAATACTCAACAAAATATTAGTAAACTGAATTCAAAAATACATCAAGAGGATCATACAACATGATCAAGTGGGACTCATCTCAGGGATGCAAGGATGGTACAACATTCAAAAATCCATCAACTTCATCCACCACATCAACAAAAAGAACAAAAACCACATGATCGTCTCCATAGATGCTGAAATAACATTTGACAAAATTCAACATCCATTAATGATAAAAACTCAACAAAATGGGTATAGAGGGCAGGTACCTCAACATCATAAAGGCCATATGACAAACCTACAGCTAATATCAAACATAACAGTGAGAAGCTGAAAGCTTTTCATCTGAGATCTGGAAAAAGACAGGGATGCCCTCTATCTCCTCTGTTATTTAACATAGTACTAGAGGTCCTAGTTACGGCAATCAGACAAAACAAAGAAATACAGGCATCCAGAAAGGTAAAGAAGAAGTCAAATTTTCACTATTTGTAGATGACATGATATTGTGCATAAAAAACCCTAAGGACTCCACTCCAAAACTACTAGAACTAATATCCGGATTCAGCAAAGTTGCAGGATACAAAATTAATACACAGAAATCTGTTTTTTTCCTGTACACTAAAGATAAGCTAGCAGAAAGAGAAATCAGGAAAACAATTCCATTCACAATTGCATCAAAAAGAATAAAATACCTAGGAATGAACCTAACAAAGGAAGTGAAAGACCAATTCCCTGAAAACTACAAGACACTTCTAAGAGAAATTAAAGAGGACACTAACAATCAGAAATTCCTCCCATGCTCTAAGCTAGGAAGAATAAATATTGTCAAAATGGCTATACTACCTAAAGTAATCTACAGATTCAAAGCAATCCCTATCAAAATACCAACAGCATTCTTCAATGAACTGGAATAAATAGTTCTAAAATTCATATGGAACCACAAAGACCATGTATAGCAAAAGCAATCCTGAGAGGGAAGAATAAAACAGGGGGAGTTACACTCCCAGACTTCAAGCTCTAATACAGAGCTTCACTAATCAAGACAATTTGGTACTGGCACAAAAAACAGACCCACAGACCAGTGCAACAGAATAGAAAATCCAAACATTAACCCAAACACCTTCAGTCAATTAATATTTGAAAAAGGAGCCTTGGATATACAATGGGGAGATGACAGCCTCTTCAGCAGCTGGTGTTGGAAAAACTGTACATGTAACAGAATGAAACTGGACTACTGTCTAACCCCTTACACAAAAGTAAACTCAAAATGGATCAAAGACCTGAATGTAAGTCATGAAACCATAAAACTCTTAGAAAAAATCATAGGCAAAAATCCCCTGGACATAAACATGAGTGACATCTTCATGAACATATCTCCCTGGGTAAAGGAAACAAAACCAAAAGTGAACAAATGGAACTATATCAAGGTGAAAAGCTTCTGTACAAGAAAGGACACCATCAGTAGAACAAAAAGACATCCTACAGTATGGGAGCATATTCATAAATGATATATCCGATAAGGGGTTGACATCCAAAATATATAAAGAACTCACACACCTCAACAAACAAAAAGCAAATAATCCAATTAAGAAATGGGGAGAGGACATGAATAGACACTTCTTCAAAGAAGCAATTCAGATGGCCAACAGGAACATGAAAAGATGCTCCACATCACTAATCATCAGAGAAATGCAGATTAAAACCGCAATGAGGTATCACCTCACACCAGTGAGGATGGCCAAAATCCAAAACACAAACAACAACAAATGTTGGCGAGGATGTGGAGAAAAGGGAACCCTCCTACACTGTTGGTGGGAATGCAAATTAGTGCAACCATTGTGGAAAGCAGTATGGAGTTTCCTTAAAAAACTGCAAATAGAAATACCATTTGACCCAGGAATTCCACTCCTAGGAGTTTACTCTAAGAATGCAGCAGCCCTGTTTCAAAAAAAATGATGCCCCCCTATGTTTATTGCAGCACTATTTACAATAGCCAAGAAATGGAAGCAACCTAAGTGTCCATCAGTAGATGAATGGATTAAGAAGATGTGGTACAGATACACAGTAGAATATTATTCAGCCATAAGAAGAAAACAAATCCCATCATTTGCCAAACATGGAGGGAGCTAGAAGGTCTTATGCTCAGTGAAATAAGCCAAGCGGAAAAACAGAAGTATCAAATGATTTCACTCATATTAGGAGCATAAGTGCAAAGAAAAAAACTGAAAGAAAAAAACAGCAGCAGACTCACAGAACCCAAGAATGGACTAATAGTTACCAAAGGGAAAGGGACTGGGGAGGATGGGTGGGAAGGGAGAGACAAGGGGGAAAAAAGGGGCATTACGATTAGCCAACATAATGTTGGGGGGGCACGGGGAGGGCTGTACAACTCAGAGAAGACAAGTAGTGATTCTAATCTCACTACGCTGATGGACAGTGACTGCAATGGGGTTGGTGGGGGGACCTGATGAAGGGGGTAGTTTAATAACCCTAATATTGCACATGTAATTGTAAATTAATGATACCAAAATAAATTTTTTAAAAATTTAGGTCTTCACATTTATGAGGATTTTCTCTCTTATTAGTAAGCACTATGTGTCTTTTAAGATAATGAATACATATGCATTGCTTTCTCTATTTCTGAAATTTTATTTATGAGAAAGTACTTTTGTACATTTCTTATACATTATTTGTATATGTATACATATCTATGTATAGATATGTATACCTTATATATGTTTATGTATTTATATGTATATACATAGATGTGTGTTTGTGTGTGTGTGTGTGTATGTACATGCCTTGACTGCAGCTGAAACTTTATTTTGACTTTTATTTTCTTTCTTTTAAGAAGGTGAATACACAGAAAATCACTGGGATATTTCTATCCTTAATAATGAATCAGAATTATCTTCCATGTGAATGTAATTTCCTAAAAGAGTGGGAAGTAGGATAAACAGCTTTCTGTGATTCAAGAACTCTCAGAAATTGTTGGAGAAAGAATATAACTTTGAAGAATAGAAAGAAATGTTTCTTGTCTTGTACAATTACAAGGGAAAGAAAAACCACTGTCTACAGTGCTGACAACCACAAGATCGAAAAAATAGGATAGTTTTATGATTTAATAGACTCAATCAATTAAACATCTTAACAATGGAATAGTCAGAGATTTTTTTAACTGAAAGCCATAGTCAGTGATTTTCTTTTCAGAATATTTGAGATATCAAAGAAAGCAGTTATCTATTTCAGAAAACATTCTATGATCATCTCTCTGAATTAAACCACAGAACAAAAATATTCCAAATGTATTTTGTAATTATAATACAGATTGTATAAAGTCTTTGAGAAACAAGTAAAATGTATAAATGGTACAAGAGATGGTTAAATTATTACCTTTGTCAAATAACATAACCATATTTTTTAAGTAAACTGCAGCTATAAATTAATATTTTTGTCCTTTATTTTCTTCTTGATATCTTCTGCTAAGTCACTGAATAAATCTAGTAGATCTAGTAGATATTCGTTTTCTCATGTGTTTTTTTCTCAGTTCTCTTTTAGATACCCTTTATCTAATAAGTTACGATGCCTTAACTGCTAATAATTTCCTTGTGACCTCTAAATATACACTTTCTCATTTCCAATCCACAGAATATATTTCATCAGATCAACATTATTATATAGTTTGGATATGTCTCCGTTTACAGATTTTTTATTCTTTGTCCAGGCATAATTATTAATTCCACCATGTTTCATTCTAAAAGTTTCCCAATATTGTTGACAAATTTTATGGCCACCCTAACTCATAAGCAGGTATGTCATTCCCAAACCAGACTTATGAAACTGGCCACATTTTTTCCAAGTACAAAACTATACAATTATATTAAATAGTGTTTTTGTTTGTTTTGCTTTTTGCTTTTGTTTTTTTTTTTTTGTTCTTGAATGTCCCATTGCATCTAAGAAAATATTTGAATCACTCTGACTTTACAATATTTATCCATTCCCCTATATATTTTTTTTTTACAATTTATTTTGGTATCATTAATCTACAATTACATGTGCAATGTTATGGTGATTAAACTACCCCCTTCATCAGGTCCCCCGCACCAACCCCATTACAGTCAATGTCCATCAGCGTAGTGAGAGGAGAATCATTACTTGTCTTCTCTGAGTTGTACAGCCCTCCCCGTACCCCCCCATCTTACATCTGCTAACCGTAATGCCCCTTTTACCCTCTTATCCCTCCCTTCCCACCCTTCTTCCCCAGTCCCTTTCCCTTTGGTAACTATTAGTCCGTTCTTGGGTTCTGTGAGTCTGCTGCTGTTTTGTTCCTTCAGTTTTTTTCTTTGTTCTTATACTCCACATATGAGTGAAATCATTTGATACATGTCTTTTTCGGCTTGGCTAATTTCACTGAGCATAATACCCTCTAGCTCCATCCATGTGGTTGCAAATGGAAGGATTTGTTTTCTTCTTATGGCTAAATAATATTCCATTGTGTATATGTACCATATCTTCTTAATCCATTCATCTACTGATGGACACTTAGGCTGCTTCCATTTCTTGGCTATTGTAAATAGTGCTGCAATAAACATAGGGGTGCATATGTCTTTTTGAAACTGGGCTGCTGCATTCCTAGGGTAAATTCCTAGGAGTGGAATTCCTGGGTCAAATGGTATTTCTATTTTGAGTTTTTGAGGAACCTCCATACAGCTTTCCACAATGGTTGAATTCATTTGCATTCCCACCAGCAGTGTTGGAGGGTTCCCTTTTCTCCACATTCTTCCCAACATTTGTTGTTTGTGTTTTGGATGTTGGCCATCCTCACTGGTGTGAGGTGATATCTCATTGTGGTTTTAATCTGCATTTCTCTGATGACCAGCAATGTGGAGCATCTTTTCATGTGCCTGTTGGCCATCTGAATTTCTTCTTTAGAGAAGTGTTGATTCATGTCCTCTGCCCATTTCTTAATTGGATTATTTGCTTTTTGTTTGTTAAGGTGCGTGAGTTCTTTATATATTTTGGATGTCAACCCCTTATCAGATACATTGTTTATGAATATATTTTACCATATTGTTGGATGTCTTTTTTGTTCTACTGATTGTGTCCTTTGCTGTACAGAAGATTTTCAACTTGATATAGTCCCACTTGTTCATTTTTGCTTTTGTTTCCCTTGCCCGGGGGGATATGTTCATGAAGAAGTCACTCATGTTTATGTCCAAGAGATTTTTGCCGATGTTTTTTTCTAAGAGTTTTATGGTTTCATGACTTACATTCAGGTCTTTGGTCCACCTTGAGTTTACCTTTGTGTATGGGGTTAGACAGTAGTCCAATTTCATTCTCTTACATGTAGCTGTCCAGTTTTTCCAACACCAGCTGCTGAAGAGGCTGTCATCTCCCCATTGTATATCCAAGGCTCCTTTATCAAATATTAATTGACTGTAGATGTTTGGGTTAATGTTTGGATTTTCTATTCTGTTTCACTGGTCTGTGGGTCTGTTTTTTGTGCCAGTACCAAATTGTCTTGATTACTGTGGCTTTGTAGTAGAGCTTGAAGTCAGGGAGCGTAATTCCCCCTGTTTGATTCTTCCTTCTCAGGATTGCTTTGGCTATTCGGGGTCTTTTCTGGTTCCATACGAATTTTAGAATTATTTGTTCCAGTTCATTGAAGAAAGCTGTTGGTAGTTTGATAGGGATTGCTTTGAATCTGTAGATTGCTTTAGGTAGTGTAGCCATTTTGACAATATTTATTCTTCCTAGCCAGGAGCATGGGATGCACTTCCATTTATTAGTGTCTTCTTTAATTTCTCCTAGGAGTGTCTTGTAATTTTCAGAGTACAGGTCTTTCGCTTCCTTCGTTAGGTTTATTCCTAGGTATTTTATTCTTTTTGATGCAATTGTGAATGGAATTGTTTTTCTGATTTCTCTTTCTATTAGTTCATCGTTAGTGTATAGGAAAGCAACAGATTTCTGTGTATTAATTTGTATCCTGCAATTTTGCTGAATTCAGATATTAGTTCTAGTAGTTTTGGAGTGGAGTCTTTATGTTTTTTTATATACAGTATCATTTCATCTGCAAATAGGGACAATTTGACTTCTTCTTTATCAATCTGGATGCCTTGTATGTCTTTGTTTTGTCTGATTGCCGTGGCTAGGACCTCCAGTACTATGTTGAATAACATTCCCCTATATTTTTGTAGTTCACAAAACTAGATCAAGATTATCCATCTTTAAGGAGTATCTATTCACTAAATAATCATTAAACATTTTCCCATTTATAGCACTTTAATTTCTACAGTATATATACAAGAGTGTGTAGTCAAAAATTCATATGAAATTATCGCTACTTTCTGCTCACAGTGATTTCATATAAGCCCACACTACTGTGACACCTATATGTGTGTTTCAGATTTAAGAGCATTTTCTATTAAATTTTATTTAGAATAAATTTTAATACAAAAAAATAGAAACAGAAATATGTATTCCTGTCATTTGGAATTAACAATTTTAATAATATTTGTTTCCTCAAATAACTCTTTAAATGGATAAAATAAAGCAGAGACACTTGAAGAGATTCTTTAACCATTATTTCTAATTATTTTCACTTCATCCTTCCCTCAAAAACATCTTCTCAAAAACAAACTAAAGTAAATTTTGGGTATATCTTCTCAGTGCATATCTTTTTAATATATATATGCATCTAATGCAGAATATGAATATATATAACTGAATTTTTATGACTTTTTGAAATACAGTTGAGGAAAAATGTGCTTTTTTACTCACTGTTAAGTTTTTGAGCTGTATCTTTATTGACAGACTAGAGCTGGCTAGTTATTGGCTTGAAAAGCTCAGTTACATTTTCACATTGGTTGCTTGAAATCAGACATATTGTGAATATTTACAAAAGCAGATTGGCAAACAGTACAAACCAGAACTTTAAAAAAATCAAATAGATTATAAACTGTATTTATAATCTATCTAATTTTCCATTTAATTGTTATGTTTAAGGGAAGTATAAGTATTTTATAACTATGTCAATATTAAATTACCTACTACCACATTAATGGAACTTCATGATATTTCCTTTTTTCTGTCCTTTAGTTTCTCTTCCTCTCTCCCTCTCCCTCTCTCTCTAATTTGCTATTATACACAATGCCACTGTGTATTCCCTGCGGAAATGTATGGGAAACGGAATTGCTGAGTCCCAGGGTATTCTACACTGGGTTTCAATATGATGGAAGCTAAACAGTATCAGTACACTAGTTCTCATTTCTCACATCCTTGACAAAACATTACATGTTTATGTAAACATTTTACGCTTACTGTATTTTAGCCTCATGGATGAAATATCACATTATTTTTTTTTTCATTTCTATTTACCAGATAATAAAGTTTGACCCCCTCCTCACTTGTTTATTTTAATTTTTTTTCCTCTATTGCACATAGGAGAAAATAACTGTTATAATATCAAAAATAATTTTTCATTAAACATGTTCAATTTAAATCTTACCTTCCAATATTGAAAGAATTACATGAAATCAAGACACATGTTTTTAATTTTGTTTTCTTTCTAGTTAGAGATAATGTTAGTTTATGAAACATATGCTTTTTATTCTTAACTTCTCTGAAAATACTATCACAATTATTTATCCCTTCCTCTTTTACTTATTCATTAAATGAATATTTAATGAGCACTTTCTATGTCAGACACTATGCTAGATGCTGGACTTTTGATTGAAAACAGAAAAGGAAATCTTTGAATGGAGGATCCAATCTTGTGGTGGAAGTCAATACATAAGATGTGTACGGAAAACATACTACATCTTAAATAGTGGTAAGATATTTAGGAGAAACCAAATAGGAAGAAAGATGCTGGGGGAGGAGGAGTCTGCCATTTAAGTCTGTGACCAGCAAGGCTCTCACAATGCAGGTGACATTGGGTAAAGCCTGTAAGGCAGCAAATCATATGTCTGAGGTAGAAACTTCTAGTAAGAACGATCAACAAGTTCAAAGGAACTCTGCAAAATCTGTTTTTAGTATTTTCAGGAGTGATAGTGCTAACTCCTCTTTGAGACAAAGGTTAAACATAATTCTTAAAAAAAAAATGAAATTACATCTGAGAGATCAAAAACCTAACCCTAAGAGGAAGAATTAGAATTATTTACTATGTCATCAGCATTATAGACATATTTGGAAAAAAATAAAATTCTCCTGTGCCCAAGCCTGCATTTCTGCTTCATATTGTTTCACCAGTAGATCATTCCTTTAGGTGGAGATTGCTATTGTAGTAAAATTAGTCTTACATTAAAATATAATTTTTGTGAATAATGGGTAAGGTATAGTATAAACAGTTATTTTTTCAGAAAGTATCACCATGTCCTTTCTCATCCATGTCAATCAAACTTCTGACAAGTCTCCATCAAAGCCGTATATTAGAGACATTTATAAAGAGAGAAACTAAGCTCTTCAAATTCTCATTACAATAGGGAAGAGGAAACACCCTTTTCTCCACCACCTTATCTAACGTTCCTCTCATGTTTGATCACTTTACTTTCACATAAAAGTTTGACCTCGTCCTTCCTGATTCTCTGATAATAGTTGTCTGAAGGGTAAGGATACCAAAGAAATAAATAATCTCTGGTCTAATCTGAGTACTTATGAGACTCAACATCCAATCACCTTTGCTCCTAACCGCGCTCTGAGTGTGCACATTTATTCAGTGAGCCATCCCCTTGCCCTAAGTGCATATGGCCATCGGTGGTGTTCGGAAAAACCTGATTGGTACTGGAGATTTGGGGCACTTGTCATGTTCTGCTTCTTGTTTTGTTTTGTTTTTAATTGAAGTAATGGATATACAATATCTTGTTAGTTTCAGGTGTACACTACAGTGATTTTATAATATTATACTCCTTGAAATGCTCCCTCTCATAAATTTTTCTGCTTATTTTTTAATGTATGACTCCATTTCCAGCAATAAAATGTGATTAAGGTACTGATGCTGGTTGGTTGAGCTGTTTAACTCCTAGCCTTCCTCTCCACCTGCATTGCTGCTAGCTAAACACAATAACCACTAGAAGCTAAGGTGAATAAATTTCTACTGCCTGGTGTCATAACTCCCAAATATTGTTTGACTCTAAATATCATTTTCCTCCATAACCTTAAACTCTCTATTAGACATATCTAATTTTCAGGACATGGTCCTATGTTTCTCTTTCTTAGATCAGGTACAATACATTATGAATTGTTCCAATAAATTTTAAAGCATTTAAATATTTAAAGAAGAATAGTTAAAGGTCATTTTTCATTACTTTTCTAAACTGTAATGAATTATCTTAAAAATGTCCTCTCATATTAAATCCCCTCCTTAAAGAAAGAAAGTTATTAAGGAAGGTGGTCTAAAATTAACATTTCCTTTTTAAAAAGCATTTACCATATATACTATTAATTTGCCTTCTCCACATGACATCAATTGTTATAAACATTAATTCTAGTTTTATGTGTGCACATACATGCATATATGAGGGGTTTTTATTGATTCATATCATAAATAACATATTTTTCTTTCAAAATTATTTAGAATAATAAAATAAATTATGGTAAAATATAGTCCAAGTAATTACATGACATTGTTCCATGTAAGTTTACTTAACAATGGGTGAAGATTAATGAGGGTTATTTCTTCCATGTCCTATTGGTAGCATGATAAAGTGAGCTGTGTGAGTGCTTTTAGAGGACACAAAGGGTATTAAGGATTAGATCATTAAAAGTAGGCCACTGTTATGTATAGGTTATTATGAAAATCAAAATTCAGCTTTAAACCGCATAACACTCTATTAGTAAGTGAAGGCTTTTCTTATTCTATATGATAGAACCCTTACTTTTTAGTTACATACCTATGTTATCTTTCTATTATAGTTTATAGTTAGAAATTTTTGTAGACGAAAGGCTATTGATTATTAATATATTGAATTTATGTTAAACATTTGCAGAAATTTCTTATTCCTTCTGTTTTATTGATTTTCTTTGATATCCTATGTAGATCACTATATCTTCAAATACTCATAAACTCTTCTCATTCCTAATTTTAATATTTCATATTTTTCCTTTTCTTTATTTTACCAGCTAGATCTCTGTTACAATGTTTTATTGTAGCACTAGGTTAGTTATGTTCTTAAAATTTTAATTTGCAAGAATTACAAGAAATTGGATTATATTTATAAGGTTGAAATGATAAATTACAAATAATAAGTTGCACTTCATATTTCAAAAACAAATATTAAATCAATAATAAAATATATATTTGACAATATTTCTAGTAAATGAAACAAAACAGACATGTAGGAAATACTATTATATTATTTATAGCAAAATTTTAAAATATGTTTTGTGACTATGATATAACTTCATGTAATCAAATTTTTATGTAGCAAATATAGAGCTGTACTCTGTAAAATTGTTCCCCACCTGGGCTCCAAATGAGCTTTAGTGAGAGAAGCTGCAAATATATTTGTCATACAGCATGGGACCTACAAAATTTTGATACTAACCAACTCTCTCAATGCTAGTACAAGGTAGGAATTTCAATTTATTTGTAAGTTTATCATTTTGTCATTTATACTTTGTGTCCCAGAATCTAATTGTTATTGAGATATAATCAACACATAACACTGTATTAATTTCCAGCATATAATATAATGACTTGATATTTGTATATATTGTGAGTCACCACAGTAAATTTAGTTAACATCCCTTATCATACATAGTTACAAATATTTTTTCTTCTGATGAAAACTTTTAATATCTACTTAGTAACTTTCAAATATATAATACAATATTATTACCTATAGTCACCATGCTGTATATTACATCTCCAGGACCTTTTTATGCCTTCTGACCATTTTCATCCATTTCACCCTCTCCCACTCCCTACCTATGGCAAGCACCAACACCAGATGCAATGGTGAAGTTTTCCTATATATATGTATAACATTGACAATATTATGCACCTCAGTAATAGTAGTATAACTACATTTGGGTTCCCAGACCCAATTCCAATGTGTGTAGTAAGTATGTGGGTGGGTGTTCTTCCACACATACTAACACCAAGCAATTCTAAAACACCAGCAGGGTGCTGCAGAACTCAACTAAATTCTGATGACATCTGCCCAGAGACAGCACTAGATTCCCTAAGTTAAGGGCTTCATCCTACAAGGCTGCCCTCCACCTCCACTTCAGATGCAGGTTGCAAGCTCCAGGCAGTTCCCTGTGCTTTTGACCTGCCAGCTACAGATTGGAGGTCCTCAGGACCTCCCCGTTACGGTCAATTAATTTACTAAGGTGGCTCCCAGAACTCAGAAAAACAATTACATTTACCAGTTTAATAAAGGATACAAGTTAACAGCCAAATGAAGAGAGACATAGGTCAAGGTCCCAAATAAAGGAACTCTATCCTCATGGAGCTTGGGGCTTGGTTCATGGTATGTGAATGTGTTCTGGTTCCCCAAACATAGAAGCTCTCCCCCACTGAGAAGCAGGATCCAACTGAGCAAAGCAGGACAGAGCAGAGAGAGTGATAAGCTCTTCTCATGGGTTTTTGTGAAGGCTTCATTGCATAGTAATGATTGACTAAATTATTGGCCATTGGCTGATTCAATCTCTAGCCCCTGCCTTTGGGTGGGGGTTCAAAAGTCTCTCATTAACATGACAAAACACCCATTTCACCTTTAAGATTCTGCAGTGTTTTCAGAAACTGGATGAAGACCAATATAAATAGGAAACGTATTTATTATTACTCATTATATTTCAATTCCACATATAAGTGATATCATAGTTTTTGTGTTTGTATGACTTATTTCATTTAGCATAATGCCCTCAAGGTTCATCTATGTTGCTGAAAATGGCAGGACTTCCTTCTTTTTTATTACTGAAAAATATTAATATGTGTGTGTGTGAATGTGTGTATGTGTGTATGTGTTCCACATTTTCTTTATCCATTCATTCACTGATAGACACCTAGATTGCTTCTATGTCTTGGCTATCATAAACAATGCTGCAATGAACATGGTTATGTATATATCTTTTTGAGTTATTGTTTCCATTTCCTTTCGATACATATCCAGAATTGAACTTGCTGGATTATATGTTATTTCTATTTTTAATTTTGGAGGGAACCTCCACTCTGTTTTTCATAATGGATACACCGATTTACATTCCCACCAATAGTGCACAAGTTTCCTTTTCTCCGCATCCTTGCCAACACATTGTTATTTCTTGTCTTTTTTATAATAGCCATTTAAACAGGTGTGAGGTGATATCTCATTGTGGTTTTGATTGCATTTCCCTGAGTAATCTTTACACTGTATGAAATACAACCAAAGAATCAATATATCAAAAAATACTTATTTAAATCTATTCCTTGAATTTTCCAGGACTTTATAATAGTGTAATATCATAGATTAATGGATTCAATAACCATGTATTGAATTTCCAATCAATCAGCCAATTCATAATGAATAAATTTCCCATAGATTGATTATGTTGCTAAAGTTTAAAAGTTAGTAAAACATCATTAGCTTATTCATAAAGATCATTAATTATAGATTGATTCAAATGTTGATAGTTGAATGTGATTATTCAGTTTAACATGACATAGATTAGGCTTTATTAGATGTTGACTTCTAAGGAAAAAAGTAATATATTAAATATATTCAATAATAAGAATTCCATTTTATTGTCCAACTATTTTTTTGAATAATATAGCCACTATAATTCAGTACCTATTATAAATTGAATATAATATGAATGGAATATATATTAAATTGTATATTTCATAAAGCTCATTCTTTTATTTTAGCTTTAAATTTTTTTTAAATATTAATTTATCGTAAGTCAATAAATAGATGTTTGAATGCATTTAACACTGAGGTATGTGATATGAAATATAGCCCTTCTTAGACTGCAAAACTCTGGCTTATGAGATAAAAATATATGCATTAGAGACAACAAAGAGCAATATAATTTAGAATACAATTTTGTAAATTTGTACGCATTAAAAATGTTGACTCCCTATTACATATTAAATATCTTTCTAGGTTTTGAGTTGACAACAAAGGTCAGAGTCAGCTATCAGGAAGCTTAGAGTCTAAAGAGAGGAAGATAGCAAGCAGAATCAGATGGTGATTTATAGTAAATCTGATAAAAGTGCGTGCTAGGTGAAAAGGGAACAGAGGAGAGGAGGTTATGTAACTAGAAAGAAGACTTTGATCAAGAGAATGCTATAAGATTTCCTTTGGTATACATTATCAAAACCAGTATGGTGAGATATAAGCCAAAGAGGGTTTCCAGCAGAGAATATGCAAAAACGTGGAATTAACTATATATATAATTTCTACAAATTCAAAATACATGAATATGTAATGTTCATTCATCCTTATTTTCTAGACCTGGTTCTGACATTAGTTGCATGAGCTTGGGAAAGTCACTTGAACATTTTGAAATATTGAATTTATTCATTTATATTTAAAAAGTGATTAGACTAAACTCTCTTTTCACTTCCTTCCTCTCTTTTAGTTGTTTGTTTTTCTATAAAAAAATAAGAGAAAAACACATTAGGACTGGTGAAATTAGTTTTAGCCCCACATTAACCTTAGATAACCTAACACAACTATGACAAAGTCTTTTCACTGTCATTGACCAGTTTTGCAAATACCTCTCAAGTTCTGAACAAAATACTTTCTCCTTCATGATACATTCCTTGATCCCAAAGTCAGGTATAATGATTCCCATCCTTAAGCCTGTGTAGATCTATTTTACCCTTCTTGTAAGACATTTCCCACATTCTTCCTTGTATTATGGTTATTTTTGTACAGGTCCTTTTTTCTTAGGCGAGATTGGGCCCTCCCCCTGAGTACATCACTAAGGGCCTCATTCATCTTTACATCTTGTTGAGCAAAATAGTCCTAAATAAGTGTTTATAGAATAATAAATTGCTAATGACTTATATTCACTTATCAATAATGTATTTATATTTAATTTATTAACAAAAAAATTATAATACAAATTGTTTATATTAAATATAAAAAATCAAAAATAACAATTTGTTCAATTAATGATTTAATAGGTCTTAGTGCCATTTAGGAAATGTTTTCATTATAGAATTTTTAAATTATCAAGATAATTGCTGAAAACAGTTTCAAGGAATAGTGTAAATAGCTAACATATTAGATAAAACACATATTCAATATTGTCTCTTTAGTACTTATTCAGAATTATTTTTCTCAGATTAAAGCATGTTGGTAATTCAAGTTAGTTGCTCTATTGCTGCCTTACTTCCAATAAAACTCTAGAGGTCACATGAATAGAGAGGGAATGAATATAATTTTAAACCATTATGTGCAGTCATATCAAAAAGCAGGGGATAAGAGGAAAATGTTGGAAATTGTACTTTACCAGTTACAAAATTTAAATTGATTTGACTTCAGGGTGAGAGCTAAAAGCCTATTCAATGTATTCAAAGGCACAAATCTATACTCTGTTGTTAAGCATACTGTTATTACTACTAGTACATCATTTTCCCTTCAGACTTTCACTGCAGAAAGTTTAGGAAAATGATTGCAATCAATCTCTTAATAACTTGAGTACAGTTCTTCTAAAATTTAATATTTATAGCTGGAAGTAGATATTTAGTCTTTTTTCCTTAGTTTCCTTATGTAAAAACATAACAACTTTAATTGATCACTAGTCCAAACCTTTTTCTGTTTTTCTTTCTTTTTTTGCCCTAGAGTTAATCTTTAACCCTTGCAACCAAAAAGTTCTTACTGGTAGAAAAAAAGAAGATCCCAAAGGGTAGAGATTTACTACTCTCCTACCTTGTCCATTTCAAGCCAAGATGCTCTTGATGTTTTATTTCATGGTGAGTCTAGGTAATATTTACTGAGAGTACTGGTTTCTGTGGAAAGAGAAGTCAGACAAGGAAAGGAGGACAGGAATTAAGCAACTGAAATAAATATCTCAGATTTAATGAATTACTATTTAATAAATATATTTGCAGTTTGAGTTTTGTTGCTATTTCCCACACATAGTTTAGTTAAATTACTCATTTTTATATATAACCAAGGATTCCTTACATCATAAAAACATATTTTATATTTCAGTAAATTATATCTTTTCAGTAATAAAACTATATTTTATATTTCATTAAAAAAAGGGTTAACCAGTATACATTGTCTCTGTTTTTGGTCTTTTATATAGAGCCCTGAGAGGTTAAATAACAGAATTATCATGCCAATGAAACTGGGTAACCTTTCAGCTTAATACTTTTGATCCCATCAGCTTCATCCATTGTTGTCTTTTTTTAACAAAAGGTGAGGAATTTATACATTTATAGCATGGCATTCAATATTTATGCCTCTTATATGCCAATTTTATTTATAGTTTTTTCTTCCACTCACCTTTGCCAAAAGAGAAATAAATATATACACACAAACATCAGCTATTTTCTTCTATTATATATATTATCATTATGACTATGACTTATTATTAGTCCTCTGAAGCTGTTAGAAACTGAGGGAAAGTAGTTTCTTGGGAGAGAATACAAATTGCTAACAGTTGACACTCCCTTCCCCTTCCTCATATTTGTCTTAATTTATTGGCGAATATGGCCATAGTTTGTGGCCACTAATTGTCCCTCTGCAACATCAATCTCTTGGATCCATGAAAGCTGAAAACAGTTGAGGAATGATTACATTGGCAACATGACAGCACTGAGTCTGGTTGCCATAAGGGAAACAAATTAGAGAACTCAGCATCTAATCTAAAACATTGACTAGGTCTTAGAAGATGTGATTTTCTATGTGATTTGACTTGTTTGATGAGTGAGGAAGGGTGGAAAAAGCCAGTTCTGCTTTTAACAGGTGAGGCCATGCCTGTAACAACCCTTAACTTCTCATGTACCTGAATTTTGAATCTGAAAACAGCTATATTCTGACGGTTTCTAATTCTACCTCCTTTCTTTTTAATACATTAGTTTATTCAACTGATTTCATATGATTTTCACAGTTAAAATATAGTCCAATATTTATTCATAGTTGTTAATCACTCCCATACAAACACTTATTATGCCTGAAATGTTCATCTTATTGTGCCTTGTTAGGCACGGTAATCATTTCTCTATTAAAACACATTTCCCCAGATCACTGGTGATACTTTATGAATTTTGTGTACCAATTGCTTCCATAAGTTCCTTCTTTGAGTCAGTTTTATAAGGAAATAATGATTTAAGACATTAAACCTTAAATACCCTATTGTTGAGGTTCCACATTAATGATGATAATTCTCTGATAAATAGTGTTAGTTTTTCTAGCATATGAAAAACAATTTTCTGAGTGCATGAGCATAATATATTCAGAATTTCTCTGAGTCTTAGAATAATTAATGCCTCTACCCTAAACTTCCAACTCATTATCTGATCATGGATAAAGACCCAAATGAAGATATGAAGTACTCAGACACAATGAAGCATGACCATCATCGGCCTTCAAAGAGTGACTGCAATTGCTTAAAATATAAGGATTCAGTGGGATTTGGGAAGTTACAACGACCTGACAAAAAGGCAACAAAACAAAACAATGGTCTAGTTCTTCATTATTTGCATGTCTCTGGACTTTACAGAAGTACTGAAGTAAACACCATAGCCCTGTTGTTTTTTCCTCTATGTCTTATGTCATTACTATGTAGACTGAATTTTTTTAAGTCTCTCTGGATTAACTATAGAAAAAAGAGGTTATTCTCCTAATGGCAATAAACTCCTAATAAAACTCCTAATGGCAATTCAAATCCTAGAAGTTCTGAATGGCACATTCAAATAATTCAGTATTTGGATGTTATGCATATAATGTATATATATATATATATATACACATAAACAAATATAAAATATGTATGCACACATATATATTCATATATATGCATATATACTATTTTATGTATAATATGTATATATTTAATATACTATATATAATATAATATATACATATATTATCATTTCATTGTTTGAGTCAGTATTGTTATTTATATACAGTATTATTACTGGTATACAGAACCATAAGTTAATGTATACAAGTCAAGTTAAGCATTTACATTTAAAAATTCTTTTAAATTCTTATAGAAGGTAAAGATGGACAACATAGCCTTCTTAGTGATGATTTTCCACAGATGCTCTTTGAAATTTGTCTTTTTTTTATTAAGCTATAATTGATATACAATCTTATGAAAGTTTCACGAGCAACATTGTGATTACTATTCACCCATATTATCTAGTCCCCCACACACACCCCATTGCAGTCACTGTCCATCAGCGTAGTAAGATGCTATAGATTCACTACTTGTCTTCTCTGTGCTATACTGTCTTCCCTGTGACACCCCTACATTATGTGTGCTAATCATAATGCCCCTTCTCTCTAGCTCCCCATGGAGCCTCCCCTATCCCTTAGTCCCTTCTTGGAGTCTGTGAGTCTGCTGCTGTTTTGTTCCTTAGTTTTGCTTTGTTGTTATATTCCACAAATGATTGAAATAATTTGATACTTGTCTTTCTCTGCCTGGCTTATTTCACTAAGCATAATACCCTCTAGTTTCATCCATGTTATTGCAAATGGTAGAATTTGTTTTTTTCTTCTGGCTGAATAATATTCCATTGTGTATATATACCACATCTTTATCCATTCATCTACTGATGGACACTTACGTTGCTTCCATTTCTTGGCTATTGTAAATAGTGCTGTGATAAACATAGGGGTGCATGTGTCTTTTTGAATCTGTGATCTTGTGTTCCTTGGGTAAATTCCTAGGAGTCAAATAATATTTTTATTTTTAGTTTTTTGAGGAACCTCCATATTGTTTTCCACAGTGGTTGAGCTTATTTACATTCCCTTCAACAGTAGGAGTGTTCCCCTTTCTCCACATTCTCACCAGCCTTTGTTGTTGCTTGTCTTTTGGATGTTGGCTGTCCTAACTAGTGTGAGGTGATATCTCATAGTGGTTTTAATTTGCATTTCCCTGATGATTAAAGATGTGCATCATCTTTTAATGTGCCTGTTGGCCATCTGAATTTCTTCTTTGGAGAAGTGTCTGTTCAGATTTACTACCCATTTTTTAACCAGGTTATTTGCTTTTTCAGTGTTGAGGTATGTCAACTCTTTATATATTTTGGATATCAACCCCTTATTGAATATGTCATTTATGAATATATTCTCCCATACTGTAGGATGCCTTTTTTCTTCTACTGATGGTGTCCTTTGCTGTACAGAAGCACTTTAGTTTGATGTAGTTCCACTTGTTTATTTCTGCTTTTGTTTCCCTTGCCTGGGGAGATATGTTCAGGAAAAAGTTGTTCATGCTTATGCTCAAGAGATCTTGACCTATGTTTCCTTCCAAGAGTTTTATGATTTCATTGTTTAAATTCAGGTCTTTGATCCATTTTGAGTTTACTTTTGTGTATGGGGTTAGCAATAATCCAGTTTCATTCTCTTACATGTAGCTGCCCAGTTTTGCCAACATCAGCTGTTGAAGAGGCTGTCATTTCCCAATTGCATGTCCATGGCTCCTTTATCATGTATTAATTGACCATATATGCTTGGGTTTATATCAGGGCTCTCTAGTCTGTTCCATTGGTCTATGGGTCTGTTCTTGTACTAGTACCAAATTGTCTTGATTACTGTGGCTTTGTAGTAGAGCTTGAAGTTGGGGACCATAATCCCTCCAGCTTTATTCTTCCTTCTGAGGATTTCTTTGGCTATTTGGAGTCTTTTGTGGTTCCATATGAATTTTATAATTATTTTTTCTAGTTTGTTGAAGAATGCTGTTGGTACTTTGAGAGGGATTGAATTGAATCTGTAAATTGCTTTAGGCAGGTTGGCCATTTTGACAATATTAATTCTTCCTATCCATTAGGTATAGGTCTTTCACCTCCTTGGTTAGGTTTACTCCTAGGTATTTTATTCTTTTTGAGTGCAATTGTCAATGGAACTGCTTTTCTGATTTCTCTTTCTTCTAGTTCATTGTTAGCATATAGGAATGCCACAGATTTCTGTGTATTAATTTTGTATCTTACAACTTTGCTGTATTCAGTTACTAGATCTGGTAGTTTTGGAATGGATTCCGTAGGTTTTTTTGTATAATATCATGTCATCTGCAGTGCCAGTTTAACTTCTTCCTTACCAATATGGATGCCTTTTATTTATTTGTGTTGTCTGATTGCCATGGCTAGAACCTCCAGTACTATGTTCAATAAAAGTGGGGATAGTGGGCATCCTTGTCTTGTTCCTGATCATAGAAGAAAAGCTTTCAACTTTTCACTGTTAAGTATAATGTTGGCTGTGGGTTTGACATATATGACCTTTATTGTGTTGAGGTACTTGCCCTCTATACCCATTTTGTTGAGAGTTTTTATCATGAATAGATGTTGAATTTTGTCAAATGCTTTTTCATCATCTACTGACATGATCATGTGATTTTTGTCCTTCTTTCTTTTGATGTGGTGTATGATGATGGATTTTTGAATATCGTACCATCCTTGCATCCCTGAAATAAATCCCACTTGATCATGATGGATGGTCTTTTTAATGTATTTTTGAATTCAGTTTGCTAATACTTTGTGAGGACTTTTGCATCTATGTTCATCAGAGATATTGGTCTGTAATTTTCTTTTTTTGTGGGGAAGTTTTCAGCAATTATTTCATCAAAGATACTTTCTATCCCTTTTCCTCTCTTTCTTCTGGTATCCCTATAATGGGAATATTTTTCCCTTTGTATTGGTCACACAGTCTCTTAATATTCTTTCATTACTAGAGACTCTTTTTTCCCTCTGGGCCTCAGCTTCTTTGAATTCCTTGTCTCTAATTTCTATTTCATTTACCATTTCCTCTACCTTATCTAATATGCTTTTAAAATCCTCCATTGTATGTTTCATTTCAGATATTGTAATTTTCTAATTTTCTATCTCATTCTGAAGTTCTCTGAGGTTTTGAACATTTTTCTGTAGCTCTGAAGCATGTTTATGATTTTTATTTTGAAATCTTTATCAAGAATATTGGTGATTTTGTTTTCACTTAGTTCTCTTTATGGTGTTTGTTGGATTTGGGCTTGTACCAGGTTATTTTCCTGTTTCATATTTGTAATTATTACTATGGAATAGTAACTTTGCATAGGAAGCGCCCTCTAGTGCCCAGCAGCTCTACTCTCTGGCGCTTCCAAGCCCCTGGAGCAATGGCAGGGGCCACAGGTGAGCAGCAACAGTGCCTGCTGGGAGGAAAGAGCTTTTTCCTGCTCCCAAGCTGCAGTGCCTGCCTCCACTGCCAGGGCCAATGGGCCAAGTGTACAGGGAGGAGCCTCCACGTTATGCCCCTGTAACTTCCTTAGGCAGGGCTACCCTCTGGCTGGCCTGCTGGAGTGTTGGGGGCAGCAGGTTTGTGAACCAATGATGGCCCAGAGAAACGAGCAGAAGGCTGCCTATCATGGTGGGGCACTTCAGCGCGTGTCACCAGCCAAGGTGATAGAGTGCCTGAAGCTCCTGAAGGTTGCCAACCTGCTGGGCTGAGTGTGTCAGGACAATTTTGTCCAACTCTCCTTTCTCCTGAGAAGCATGGTCTGGGTAATCCTTGCCCCTTTAGCAGCCCTCTTGCTGTTAGGAAGTCTTTCAAAGTGCCTGCCTTTCTTTTGTACATCTTCCCCATAACTGGCTGGAATCTCAGTCTCTCTAAGAATCCAACTGTTTTTACTTTGCAACCACTTTAATCTCCAGATCAACATGCAATGTGTGTTTGTGCTCCCAGAGCAGATCTCCATGGTTGAGTGTTTAGCAATCCTGGGCTCCCTCTCCCTCCTTGCTATTTTTCTCTTCCTCCCTCTGGTGAGCTGGGGTTGGGGGAGGGCTTGGATAGTGGCTTTACTATTTTACCCTTTTCTATGAGGTCTTCTCTTTTCCCCAGATGTAAGTCATCTGTTGCAGTCTTCTTTATGGTTGCTCTTTCAGGATTAGTTTTATTTACTGTATTCTCATGTTATATGTGGTTTGGGGAGGAGGTTTCTGCCTCACTTCTCATGCCATCTTGTTTTCCTATATTCTTAATTTGTCTTTGAGATTCCCTCTATTTCCAACTAATATCTGTGGATCTTAAGCTGAACTTACTAAGAACCCAGTATGTCAGACTTATATCTAAACTCAGTTATTCATTTTCATCTTCTCCCCCAGATACACATACTATATATTTATCATATTTCTGTTTTTATTAATTAATTTTATTATTTTAGTTAATATGCTAACCTTCTTGGTCTTGCCCTATCTACTTTAGACATTATATCTTGATTAAGAAGTTGAATGCTTCATGATTCTCCCTTTCCCATCCTCTTTTGGGTTGGAATGGAACAGAATTTCTTCCATGTATTATTTTTTATTAAAATAACCTCTTATCTAGGACTTACCAGTTAACAAGATAATTGTCTCCACATAGAGGGAAAACAATGATTTGTGTTTTCCAAGCTTACTCCTTCTAAAACCATTAGATTTTATTTCTGCAACTCTTTGGCCATGCTGCAATAAGTATATTTGAAGCAAGGGGCTATATAATTTTGGGTGGTAGATCAAATAAGTAAGACTACATTGTTATTATTTAGTATATCAAAATTATTTCCCTATTTATATCAATATTAAGTTTTCCTCCAATTTGCTTTATGATGAGAATGGGAAGGAAGGGAGACAGCATCTCTGGAAATGGATAACAATGTTGAAATACTTCCAGATTTTGTTGAAATATAAACTTAAGGAGCAGCATACTTAAATACTCTGCAAATATTTTGACTTGCCATCACATTTGCTTTAAAGAGCCATATAGCTTTAAAAATTATGGTATTAGAAAATGAGTTTTCCATGATCATAACTAATATATAGTGGAATGTAAGTCTCACTTGAGAATCTAAACTATTTTAATGGACTTAGTAAAAATTTCTACTTTCTACAAGTTTAAATTAAGAAATTGTAAATATGTTTTTTCAACAACTGTATCTGTATTTCAGTAACATTTCTAATATGGATCCTAAAATATTGACCCTTCATTATTATGTGTTCCTTTTCATCTGTTTCATTAGAAAATTATCTATTCCTCATGATCCTTACCAAGGTTATATTTTTCTAAACTGATATGGTAAACTTTTCTATTTTTCTAATATGAAATGTTGAATGATGAATTGAATGTCTCATAACATTACCATGGTTTCTCAATGTAAATATTAAATCCATGTATAATTTATATACAGTTTTAGTACAAGTGGAATATGTATGAATAATGTTAAGCTCCCTTTGGGATTATAAAATTTTGTTATACTCTATGACATTTATTTTCCCTTATACGTGTTTTCCTTATATAAGCTCACAAACCAATTTTTAAATTCTAAACATTCAAGAACACTTTTACAATATATTTACTTATAACTTTCCTAATAAACACTTTATCCAATCATTTATAAAAGTTTATGAAAACAAATACACATTTCCCTTTTTGATAATGCTATTGCTTTCCTGCTTGAGAGCAAAGAATATGCATCTTTAAATCCGTACACTGAATGTAGTCCTTAGGGGGTGTTCAGTGATATCTATGGAAAAATTAACATGTCTCAAACTTCATTAAGAAAAATATGTAAGCAGAGCTCCTGTCTTCCAGAACTTTTAAATATTACTTTGGATTAATGTATTAAATTGGTATGATTTTGTACCAATTATTTGTAATATTTTGAATAAAAATAATGATTTGAAAAAAATTTGATCAATTTCATAGGGAGAAAAATATCATGGAGATAAACATCACTGTTCCCTAATAAACATCAAACTACAAAACACTTGCTGAAAAACAGAATTCCCTAGATTAGCAGATATGCCTATTTGCCTGTTAATTTGTTGAGTATTTCACCAAGGCAATACATTTGAGAAATAAAGTTAGTTTGAAATATACACAATGCATTAAGTATCACAATGGAGATAAAGCTTCTCCACTGCTGGAGTTCAGATGTGTGCACACATCCTTGCAAACTGTCATGTTGGTAGAGAACCAACCATCTTTATGAAAAAAAATTGATCCCCAAGCAAAGCATTATCTCAAGATAATAATGATTCTAAATATGGTACCATTCAAATTTATCTTCAGGATAAATTGTTAAAAGTATACACAGAACTGCTGTAAGGCAGTGAAATATATATAACAAACAGAAAAAAGTATTCTAGTTAATAACTGTGAAACATCAGAATTCAAGTGATATTTTATGACCTGTGTCATACAAGCCCAGAAGAGGAAATGATGCCATAATCCTTCATTTATTCCTGAAAATTTTGGCTATGATGTAAATATAAAGCAGATTAAAATTTTAATTTAAATTAGCTTATAAATGACTTATAGCTCCTCATCCTTTTCCCACACTTGCATCTCCTCCTCATTTCTGAGCAAATTGAGTTGTCCACCATTAACTCAATTACAGCAACTCAAAAGTTACACTTTACATTTTACTTTTTCTTCATTAGTCAGATGTTGATCAATTAATGTTGATACATTCCTTCAAATTCCTTGCTATTTTTTAAATATTCTTTTCACTTCTGAAATTTCTCTAAATACTTCCCAAATTGTCTATGGTGGAGGATCAGTCACCTTCCCCCAACCAATTTAATGTGGAAAAATAGTTTTGTGAAATACAATAAATATAAGAACTAGAAAAATAAAACCCAATGAAGACATACAATGCAAATTATATTTTATTAGGTGCAAGACAGAGAAAATCACATTATAGTGAATATTGTCAGGAGAAATATAGTATGAGAAGAAAGAAACATTTTATACTTTGTTCATGGAAATTATCCTTATGGGTTTTTAATTTAGGTATTTTAAAATTGATACATTTTGCCTCCTGAAGTCATAAACGAAGAGAACATTGGTTCTCATATTAAATTCCTCTACATGTCACATTAAAACTCAAAATATTTATATACAGTGTTTATTCAATGTGTGCATATAGTTTGAAAAGTGATAATTTTTGTATACTCAAAAGTATATAAAATCTAGCTCATTGACTTGCTATATTGTAGACATCACACCTAGAATAAGATTCATATCTATATTCTAGTTATATTCTGTTTTAGTAATACTTATATCAAAACAGTCTCACAGAAACATGTTGGGTAATTAAATTGACTTTAAAGCACTTTCAACAAGCTTGTGCTATTCATTTCTAATTTTTATGCAAAATGAAGCAAACTTTGCCATATTTTCAAAATTTGTTTCTAAGCTTCTGTCCAGTTTCAATAATGTTTCTTATATAATTATAATAAAAATTGAAGTATCTTTCCATGGAAGAAAAGAATACAAGATTTTGTACACTTTTGAGTTACAGTTATCAAATTGCACTTTATAAAAACATGATCCCACTTCTGTTGTCTAATAAAAATATCTTGCCACATCCAATTGTCAAGTTAGTATAGAAGTTTCCAAATGATTACTCTCAGCTTCCATGCTTTTGTTTTTTTAATAACAAATCACTGGTGACCAGTGATAATCCATGTATCACAATTTGACTAACACTTACCTAGAATACAGTCTCAGCCTTGGATTTTTGCTTTCCTTATTACACCACTTTGACTTCATTGAGTAATTAGAAAACTACACTCCATTTCACTCCCTGCAAATGGCTCTGTAGAGAATAAGTGATATCTCTTGAACATAGATACAGTATAAAACAAGTAATGGTTATGCTCTGTCAGTAAAATTATAAATACAACATAAATAATATGCTTTAGTGTACCTCAGTGCCACCCCAATTCTTGACAAGCAAAACAAGTAAACCCCTGGAAAAATAGAACAGTTTCTTGAATAAATACATCTTTGGACTGTGGTGGTTTTATTTTCACGAGCAGTGGGGATAGGTGCAATCTAAAATGAAAAATTTCTGTGCCATTATGGTTATAAAATCTCCACTATTATTTGCATGCTTTGATTAATCAGTCATTCCATATTCCTCCATTTATTTTTTATTCAGGCCTCACTTCTGTGTCATTTTAAGGTTTATGTACATATTACTTACAGGAAATGAGAAGAGAATGAACATGGGTAAAGGGGTCCTTGGTTAGACTTAATAAGTGAAACAATCATTCTACTTCCTTTGGTTGATTAATTAGCCAAGCCATATTCAAATCATTTTTCTTCATCATCAGTTACTCACAGAAATTACCAAGTTTTTAGACTAAAATTTGACTTAGGTCAAATATATAATGCTTCCTTGGTCTGACATAATTCTTATTTTGGTGTGGAGAAGAAATCATTGCAAACCTCTCACATTATGCTTGTGCTGGGTACCTCCCATTTCCCCATCAGATTCCCTCTCTACCCTCCTACAGACTTAACTCCACAAATCAGCCTTTTATGGACTATATAAACAAGTTGCCTTGCCTTCTGGCTTTCTTTTGATGTTTTGTTCAGTAAAAAGCATGTTCAGATGAATGAGGAAAGTCTGAGTCATTTGTTTCCCTGCTTCTTATCTGTAATGTCAGCATGGGCTGGTTAAATCACACTGGGGCTCCTGTTAAGCAGCCTTCTTACAGAACTCTCATTTTCTCAATGTTCCAGTAATTGTTTTCCATCAGGCCTAAAGACGGTAAAAAAAAGTCCCAGAATACTACATTTGTTCTTGTGGCATCCCTATACTCTGTGAACAATATATACATAGTTCAATACTCCACGAATTCCCCAATTTGATTCTGCCATCTATACTTTGGCAGATCAGTGACTGATACAGGAACCAGTATAAGGATTACCTCGGGGAGAAAAATCTCAAAAGTGGATTACGTATTTGGGTTACATACATATTTTAAGTTCACAGAAATACTTGTGAATTATTTTAAAGCTATTATAAAACAAGGTACCATTGACTTAAGCATATAAAAACAGATCTTTAGAAAAGAGAATCAAGAAACTGATCAGCATCTGTACAGTCACCTGATTTAAAACAAGAAGTCACTGAAATTCAGTGAGGAAATAATGTTTACAATAAAAGTTTGCCATGAATCACAGATTCAAATGTGAAATATTAAAAAGGTATTAGAAAGTAGCATAATGAGCTTTGTATAGGAAAATATTTTTAAATAAGATATGAAAACTATTATATGTAAAGTTAAAGAATAATAAGTTTGAGATTGGTACAATATAGTAGTGTAAAGCAGGAAAAACTGGTATATAAGGTTATAAACACTACCTACAAATCAAAAATAAAATGCCTGATTGTTCTAGTTAATTTTATATATCAACTTGGCTAGGCTATAATACCCAATTATTTAATCAAACACAAATCTAGGTGCTGCTGTAAAGGTATTTCTTAGATAAGGTTAACATCTACAGTTAGTTTATTTTAAGTAATGGTTATCCTCAGTAATGTGGGTGGACTTCATCTAGTCAGCTGAAGAGTTTAAGGGCAATAACCGAGGTTTCCATGAGAAGAATAAATTCTGTTTCAATACTGTAACATCAAACCCTGCCTGAGTTTCCAGTTAGCCAATATGCCCTACAAATTCCAGACTTGCCAGCCTCCATAGTCATATGATCAAATTTCTCTGGTGAACTCTCTCTGGAGAACCATAATACAGATTTGTATGAGAGATTCCAAATGCTTAATGATGGGCACCAAGTTACCATGCAACCTGAGCTGCCTAACATGAACTGGCTGTTGTTTGACCCATGTAGACATAAAGCTCAGCATACACAGAAGCTCCCATCCACAAATGGAAGTGGTATATACAAGATCAGTTGCAAGCAGATCCTGAAGGCATATGCATGTTACCTGAGGAAGCAGCCAAAATATCCATAGCCCCAACTCTTGATATATTGCCTGCACCAATAGCCACATGGGGAGTTCCTTACAGTTAACATGTTTGTAGATGGCTCTATATGACATTCAGGAAGCACCCAAAAGTGGACAGCTACTTTCTGAGCTATCTCTGAGGAAGAGCAGTAAACATCTAAAAATCACTTAATTTTAAGTAAAGGAAATTACCCTTGTTATGTGGGTGGGCCTCATCAAATAAGTTGAAGGCTTTAAAAACGTAAATGAAAATTTGCTGGAGAAGGAATTCTGCCTTAAGACTGTAATATAGAATCCCGCCTAAGTTTCCAGCCTGCCTGACTGTCCTATAGATTTCAGACTTGCCAATCCCCACAATCACGAGCCAATCCTTAACTTAAATCTCTTAATGTGTGTGTGTGTGGGAGCGTGTGTGTGTGTTCTATTCCCTGAGAGAATCCTGACTGATAAACTGATAATCCAAAAAAAAGGACTGGGGGAGAAAGGAGAACAGAGAAACTAAACAAACAGGTACTTTAAAAAAGAATATACACAAATGGTCAATAAACGCATGAAAACGTGCTCTATCTCTATCAGATAAATGCAAAATAAAAGCAGTGAAAGGGCATTGAATACAAACCAGAATGTCTAAGTTGAAAAAGAAAATACCAAGTGCTATTAAGGATCTTGAATATCTGGAACTTTCATACATTACTGATGGCAGTGCAAATTGCTACAAACATTTTGGAAAATGTTTTGGCACTATCTGAACATATGTATAACCCAAGATCAGATAATTATGTCTTTGGTGTTAGGTGCAGTAGAATGAATGCATATATTCACCAAAAGAGCTGTAAAAATGTATTTAAAAGCATATTCATTACAGCCACAGATATGTTGCAATCCAAATGTGCATCAACATGATTATATGTTTGATACAAATATATATGTATGTGAATATGCATGTTTATATATAAAGATATATATTTATATATACATATTTATATACCTCTCTATATAAATATGTATCCACACATGAGTGGAGTAACATAGTAATTTAAAATAACACACTACTGTTAAGTAAAACCATAGGAAAATCATGGTAGGCACAGAAAGCCAGTCACAAAAGAATAAATATTGCATAATTCCATTTTTATTAAATTCCGAAAGGGGCAAGACTAATTCATGGCGACAGGCTTCAGAGTAGTGTTTCCCCCGGTGATGTATTTACTGGGAGCAGGGGACGTAAGAAAGCCTGACACTGTTCTGGAAAAGTTCATATTTTTATTTTAGTCATGGTCACTATGATTTACAAATATGTAAAGGTCATTTGATTCCTGTAAGTGTTACTTATTATATGCCAGTTTTATCACAATTAATAAAACAAAATTTGGACTTTCCTCCCTGTCTTCTTCCTGTTTGTGTTTCAAAGACGAGGATCCCCAGAAGGAGGTGGTCTTGTTATTACTCTGTGTTGCCCCTAGCTGGGTGGCTGTAGGCAGACAGAGCCCCTCAACCAAGGGCCACACCTCTTGTTACTTGTCTCTCTTCACACAGGTCTCTCTCCCTTCCAACTTTCAGACATGAGTAGAAACCTCATCCTGCTGTTACTGTTTTCTGGGATACCAAACTATTCTTACAGTTCTTTTATACTCTTTCCAAGCCTCTGTAAATAATCCCTTAGTAATCTCTTTTTCAAATTAACCAATCTGAGTGTGCCTTATCTTTCCTGCCAGGGCACTATTATACCTACAGTGTCCCAAATTTAAGCAGATGCTTGCAATAGATTATTCCTCTGGTATGTTATTTCAAATACAACATTCGATCTTTGTCATTTTGTTCAAATGAAATAAAATTGACAACTCTACTCTGCAGGTTACCTGATTTATGCTCCACACTACTTAGATTTTATCTTTAATTTCACCATTTATTATTCAATATGAGAAGTTATTGATTAAATGTTGATTAATTAAGAATAGTGTTAATGTTGTTTTGATTAGTGGATGCCTTGCTATTGAAACATGTATGGCTTTGAAGTGGGAAAAAAGTCACAAACTTTATTAATTGAACTCATCAGTGTGGAGGATTTCATTTCCTTCATTCTATGAGAAGAAAACGAAAAAATATTTCCCCTAAATTCAAGTGCTTCTAAACATTTTACTATTCAAAGTACTGTGTTATGTCTTTAAATATTTAGCTTTAAGTTTATACACTATGAAATTGAATCAAAAGTTGTAAGGCAATATCATTTCATTTTCAATATGAGTACAAGGTCCATAGCAATTGGAAAACAAAACAAAAAATGATCAGAACATGTAGACATCCCCAGACTGCTGTGAAATAAAATGAAATTGTTATGGTCCCCCACAGTTCTCCCACAGGCAAGGAGAGTATGTTCTAGAGACCCTAAATCAACCAGTACAACTCATGCTGTGCTGTGAAGAAATCATACAACCATTATTGTCTATGTAGCAAGATTCTCACATTCCCTCACCCAGGAGCAGGAAGAGATACAGCCTTGAATATTCAGAAACTTAATGGGAGCCTGGCTCTCAGTGCTTGATAGAATTCTTTAGGAGAATAAGTAATATTCTATACCTTGCCTCCTTTTGTGCATAGATAACACCAGAATGTGAATAATCTGTTCTCTTAGGACACTAACCAAATGTATCCTTGACCCACTGCTTAATGCACTGATGTAACCTCTTTCCTGATGTATTCTCTGCTGTCAACTTTAAGTTTATCACTATGAAATAGAATCAAAAGTTGTAAGGCAATGATTTCATTGTCAATATGAATACAAACCCTCTCCAAACAAAAACCTATGGAACAGTCTAATCAAAACCCTCTGATCAACTGTTTCCCAACCATGGTCCTCAATGAGACTATGAATAAACTCTATCTTACTACAGCAGCTGTGTTAATTTCAGTCAAGTGCTAGATACTGAGGATAAGAATAAACAGTGTAGTGAGGAAGCCTCTTCTAAGTGTGACTTACTACAAATGTTGACAACAAATGTGTGGTGGGGTTGGGGTTGGGGTTGGGTATGAGTCAACATGTGGAGACCCAGGAAGGTAAGACACCTGAAGTCCTGTCAGATTTCAGATTTTAACACCCTAAATTAAAAAAAAAAAGAACTACATGATTCAGCAATCCCATGTGTGGGTACTTATCCAAAGAAAAGAAAGGTGGATCTCGAAGAGGTTATTTGTACATACATGTTCATTGCAGCATTATTAACAGTAACAAAAATATGGAAAAAAACAAAATTTCTATTAAAGAACAAATAGATGTTTCAAATGTATTATATAAATTCAATGGAATATTATTCAGGCTTAACAAGAAGGAAATCCTGTCATTTGAAGCAACATGGATAAACCTGGAGGGCATTATGATAAGTGAAATAAGCCTAGACAAATACTACATGATCTCATGTATATATGGAATATATATGCATGAGATAGACTCACAGAAGGAGACAGCAGGAGAGTAGTTGCCAGGGGGAGTGGGCAGGAGGACCTTACATGTTGGTGAAAGAGTACAAGTTTCAGTTTTGCAAGAGGAATGAATTCTGGAGATCTAAGTTACAGCATGAGGACCATAGTTAACAATACTGAGTTTTAACTTGAATTTTGCTAAGATCTCAATATTTTCAACACACACACACTAAAGATGTAGAGATGATGAATATGCTATTTAGCTCAATTGTAGTGATCTTTCCATAATTTATGCATATATATCAAAATAAGTTGTATACCTTGGTTACAGTTTTTATATATACAAAAAAGATATTAACACTACTATGATTCCTTCTATTCTTCCCCACACTCATCACATTTATAGTTTCCATATTTCTCATAAACAATGAAAGTGTGTGTATGTGTACTCACGTGTGTTTGTTTTTGATAGGACCACTTTTTTCAATATCTTCTTTTCAACTTGAACTTAATGGGAACAAAATTTATGTGCTAAGCACTCCAAAGCATTCAAGATGAGTGAGAAATAATTTCTACCTGCTAAAAATAAAAAAGCTTCCTTTCCTATACCAAGGTGTGGGGAAAATGGAACTTTCTGACCAGGATTCCTGCCTGGCCGTAATAGTACCCAAAGTGTATATAATAAGAGCATGTTTGTACATTCATGGGATGTTTACGAATGGCACAGACGCTGGTCAGCCACAAGTTTGCTGATCCAGGGCTGGCGTGCAGAGGAAGCACCAATTTTCTCCTCCCCTCCATTCCTTGTATGTAATTGGTCAAGTACCTGCCAGTCACTAGTGACAGGCCCACAGAGTCCCTCCCAGTGTGGTAGCATGGTAGCATGGCCAAGCTTGAGCACGGACAGAGGGCCGAGCAACCAGTGTTGGGAGCAAGGAGAAGCTGAGCAGTGAGGATAAACCCTTTCATTCCCAACCTCTCAAACTTCTTCCGGTCTCATCAAATTCATTTGGAACTTGCCTCGGGCAGGGAAACGCCTCCTCCCAGAGATATACAAGGCTTTGAAACTTTTTGAATCAATACAAAAATTAAGTTTTCATTATTTTTAAAACTGCTTTATAAAGAAAATAATCATAGAACAGTAAACCAGCTAACAGACTGCAACCTAATGACTGGCTTAATGTTACCATAAATAACATGAAAATGGTGATGTTAGCGAAATAGTAGGGGAGAAATTATCTTCCATTTTCCTTAAGTTTGGGCCTATGAATTTTGTCTTCTAATTTAAAACTGGTAACTTTTAATTTGCAGGCCTACTTTATTATTGCTATAAAAACTTTAAATAAACTCTTGAGATCTTCTGTAAAATACTGCACCTATAGTCTATAATAATGTACAGTTAAAAATTTGATCAGTTTTGGGAATGTACCTAGTTTTTTAATTTGCATAGAAAGTTCACATTTTTTAAGAATCTAAAAGTAAGCAGTTTGATTTTAAATTTTTATAATCTCTTTTTTGTATTTTATATAGCATTTTTCAAATTCTTCTTTCCTATATCTTCCCTCAAAAGATCCTATAGTGACTTGCCATTAATCCCCTTCACCTCCTTTTGAAGCAATCTCATTTATCTTCTTGCTTTACACTTCCTACTTCTTTCCGACCCAGATTTCCCATTCAATAAACTTGAGAAAATCTTCAATAAGAAATGATGAAGCAAAGCAATATTTACATATTGATAAAATATATAAATTTGATCATGGTTGGTACTCGTTTAGACTATTGATTTTCTTTTTTTTCTAATGTCTGTGTGAGTGTTGGAATATGGGATTAATAAACTGCTGGGCTGGAAATTATCAATTAAAGTGTACTATAAGTAAACTAAAATGTTAAGAAGAAAATAAGAAAAATAATGAAACAAATTGTTAAGCCAATTTTTTAAAAGGCTGAACAATTTGTTTTTTAATTCAAAGAAAGAAAGAGCTGACCACTTTTCATACAGACATAAAATAAAACAAGATATCTGTGAATGATATAATTAAGTAGTAATATAAAATATTTTAATAGTTTCTACTGGAAAAAATAGAATTCATAAAAGAAGAAAATATTTTTAATAATTTTAAGGCATCTAGGTTCGAAATGTCCTCTATAACTTTAATAATTTTTGTGTATATTAATTCATTCAACATTTTATATGAAGCATTATGAGAGGTTAGAGGGTATAATATAGCAAAATAACAGTCCTTTTTGCCCAGATGTCCATTCCCTGTTGGATGGGACAGACAGGATCCACTGTAATTATACTGAAATTAGAAGAGATATTGAATTTAAGAAATGACTAATTATTAAAAGTATAATAAAACACAGTAGATTTAGAGTCCTTCCTTATAGAAACCAGGGTTCTGATTTCATTTTTCCTTCAAACTGCCATCCATTCTGCTTTGTAGTCAAAACTTCTCAAACCACTTGCTCATTTATCTGTGACGGCCTCATCTTGCCTTCTCTTCTAAATCTTAGCTAAATTCTAATCAAGATATAAGCTCACTATCCTTTTGACTACACTGTACTGTTTTTTCATAAGTAAATAAGTTTCATATATCAATGTACTACTGGTTTATGACATATAAGGAATAACTGAAAAAATGAATAATATTTAGCCTGGCAAGAGAGAATGTTTAGTATATTTAGAAGAGTTCAGGGGTAGACAACATGATTTTGAGAAATAGAGCTAAAAATGTTGAAATATCATGATTATAACATTATATATTATTCAATCTTATAATATAAAAATCAAATATTAAATTCTACTTATACTACATGCTTTTGAAATTATTTATTAAAGATAGATAATAATATCCATATGTCATAAATGTAAGATTAATGCATGAACCAATTTTTAAATTAATCAAAGTAAGCAAAGCTAAATGGCACAAACGTTTAAGTGATTTTTTTTCTGGATATGTCTCCACATGAAAGGGAAACAAAAACAAGAATAAACAAATGGGACTACACCAAATTAAAATGTTTTGACACAGCAAAGGAAATCATCAACAAAATAAAAAAGCAACCTGCTGTATGGGAGAATATATTGGTAAATAATATATCTGATAAGGAGATAATATCTAAAATACATTTAAAAAACTAATACAACACTAAAAAATATAAATAATTCAATTAAAAATTAGGCAGAGGACCTAAACAAACATTTCTTCAAAGAAATTCAGATGGCCAACAGGCACATGGAAAGATGCTCCACATCGCTAATTATCAGGTAAATGCAAATCAAAACAATAATGAATTATCAACTCATACCAATCAGAATGGCTAGTATCAATAAGAGAAGAAATAACAAGGGTTGGCAAGGATGTAGAAAAAAGGGGGTTCTCCTACACTGCTGTTGAGAATGGAAATTGGTACAGCCCTGTTGAAACATTAGGAAGGTTTCTCAAAAATCTGCAAATAGAAATACCATACAACCCAGCAATTCCACCCCTGTGAATTTACCCAAGTAAACATCTATGTTTATCACAGCATTATTTACAATGGCCAATATATGGAAACAACCTAAATGCTCACTGACAGATGAAAGGACAAAAAAGTGTTGTAAATATATACAATGGAATTTTACTCAGAAAAAAAATGAAATTATGCCATTCACAACATGGATGGACTTAGAGGGTATTATGCTAAGTGAAATAAGTCAGACAAAGAAAGACAAATACTGTATGATTTCACTTATATGTGGAATATAAAAATCAAAACAAATGAACAAACAAAACTGAAAGACTTATAGATCCATAGAACAGACTGGTGGATGCCATAGGGGATGGAAGTAGGAAGCTGGGTGAAAGGAAAAAAATATTCATGCAAATGTTTGATAAATTGATCTGCATGATGGTTACATGAGTGTATACACATGTCAGAATGAATTGAGCTGTACACTAAGCTTTGTGCAATTTACTGCATGTATCTCAGTTTGAAATATTTTTAAAAATATATTAGTAAGAGAATTAGTTTTCCTTCTAATTGAAGCAAAGGTAAGCAAAAAGATATAAACATATATTGTTTATTGAAAACAGTTTATACAATAATGTTTTTATAATACTAAACTATGCTAGCCCTATTTTCTGAAAATGCAATGGTCTCTTACAAAAGAGTAAGGTCTCTCTTTGAGTGATTTAAAATAGGTTTATACACAATGTACCATGGATTAGTTGATGTTTAAAATATGTTCCTATTTCTATACATATCTAATTAACAATATTTCCTACGTTTAAACATATTTATTGATAATAAACTGTGTTCTAGATACATACAAGGTAATAAATACTAGTCATTAATATAATTTCATTGTTTATGAGGACTTGATATTTTAAATGCTTTGCTTTTTAAAGAAAAAATGAAAGCTAATGACTCAAGTTTAACTTTTAAGCTTCAATCTTTCAACCAAATGCTGTTCCCATATTTTATTCCTATAATAAAACTTCTTCATCCAGATAATTTTCATCCTTTTTAGTTGATACAATCAGTTTTTACTAATCTTCCTCCTCCTAAGTACCCTGCCTTCTTTCAATTTGCTCTTTCATGAAAGAATTCAGGAATTTCTCGGTTTTCTCTATAAACCAAGCACTCCCATCACACAATACACCTATGAATTACACTTTGCAATACATTTTGATTCCAACTTTCCTTCACAACTAATACCATTCTGCCTTTTAAGTGAACCAATTTGCTTTCCATGTTAATTGCAACATCTTAGTAATTATGTAAATTAATGCAACTGTTTCCTAATTAATTTTTTTCTATGGCCTTTCCCCTAACAAGTCCATTCTAATATGTCCATTGCATCCTGTTTTTTACCTGTTTAAATCATACAAATGTCTCTCCTTTACAAAGAAGATGTAGGGCAAACTGCATAACTGATCAATTAATGTTCTGAAAAATCAAATCCACTCTCTTTAGCCAATCTCACACTGTTTCTTAAAATAAAGCCTTCTTTCTAGCTGTTTCAATTTACCCCATAAAAATGACATATCTGAATTTAAGCCTTTCCTGGATGTCTTTAACATCTATCTTGAATGTCTAACTGTGGCCCTTTGCTTAACTAAATACAACCTTCAAGTTCTTATGTGAATATTACTTTAATTATCTGTATTTTTTACAATATTAAGCTATATTAATCTTTATCTGAACTCAAATACATTTTTAATGTGTACCAAGCCTTTGGACCCTTAATCATATATTATTTTACATTATTAGGTGGCTAATTTAAGTCTTACCTGCTCTATTAGATTGAATAAATGTATCTGTGTTCCACTTATTTTATTTTAATTGTCACAGAATATAATTTATTTGACATCTAATTAACAAATAACTTGCTGAATGATTTTTTTAATGATACGAAGAAAATTGAGCCTATACATCTTTATACTGCATGTCACTCTCTCATTTTTCATTTTAACCTATTTATTGAGCTATGGTTGCTGTATAAAAAGCTCACACAGTTAATGTATATAACTTGATGAGTTTGGATACATGTCTGTGAAACCATCACTATAATTTATGTCATAAATTTATCCATCACCTCCAATAGTTTCTACCAGCTGACCCAGGACAGCCAGCCTGCCTGTGGTCCCCACCAGCTGGTCCACCCACAATGTCTGACCTGACTGACTCCCTTTAATCTATGTATTTTCACTGAAATAACTTTCATATCAAAAGGGAATGTAAGAACCTTTCTTTTTTAACAACATAATTTGATAAACATACCTATCATATATAAGAAGTTATAAATGGTATTTTCTTTAACTCGTTCTATTTTCTCACACTTGATTATTTTTGTTGACATTACTTTCTAGATCCTATAGGATTTTGAAATCACTTTTATTCCTTGTATATTCCGTAGCTGCACTCACATCCATTGAATTGCCAAGATCCATAATTTCTGTCTTTACAATAATTACTTGTTTCTGCTACCTGGACCTGGAGACAAAAGTTCATCAGTTTGAAATTCAGTGCCAGGCACTTATTCTAAACTCAATTTAAATGCCAATAGTCACTGTATTTAAGGTATTTTATTTATATTAATATATGCCAGCTCTCATTCCATTTCATATTCTAATCCATAAATCCATCAAACATCTACCCATTATTTGTACTATATCTGAAATTCTAGTCCTATTTTTTTAGTCACGTACATACATTTTCAGACATGCATCGTAAGTTTGCTGAATTCCCCTCCTCTCTTCCCCATATGACCCCTTCTCCCCCCCAACTCCGCCTTCAAGCCACGAAGCCCGGGGGTAGCCCAGCACAGCTAAGCTGCGCCCAGCAGTCTTCGAGGGAGAGCACGCCTTCAAGTCTCTTCTTTCTGAGTCAGTTTATGTAATTGGAAAGATCTGCCTCTTCATCTATTAAGTTTTCAATAGTGGGTATGACAGCCATATCATCAGTCTGACCCTTACCACAGGCTAAGATTTTGTTCTGCTTGCATTGAAGGGTTTTTCTTACTTCACCGTCGGTTTTCAGCAATTCATCATCGCTTTTCAGCAATTTGATTGCGATGTGCTTTGGTGTGGTTTTCTTTGCATTTATCCTAATTGAAACTCATTAAGATTTTTGGATCTATGGGTATATACATATTTTTAATCAAATCTGAAAAATATTTGGTTTTCATATTTTTTAAAATACCCACACCCTCCCTACTCTTTTTCTGGGACTCTAACTACATATGTGTAAGAAGCTTTGTCTCGCAGCTCCCGAATGCTCTGTCAATGCTTTGCCCAGATTTTTTTTTTCCTTTTTCTGTGTTTCATTTACCCTGTCTTCGAGGTCACTAATCTTTTTTATTGCCATGCCTAATTTATTGTTCAGGCTATCCAGTACATTTTTCATTTCATATACTATATGTTTTAGTGACGATTCTTTAGAGAAACAGAACCATAGGATATTTCTCTATCACTATTTCTTTCTTTTTATATATATATATATATATATATATTTTATTAAGGTATCATTCATATACACTCTTATGAAGGTTTCACATACAAAACAATGTGGTTACTACATTCTCCTATATTATCAAGTCCGTCCACACCCAATTGCAGTCACTGTCCATCAGCATAATAAGATTCTGTAGAGTCACTTCTCTGTGCTTCACTGTCTTCCCTGTGCCTCCCTATATTATATATACTAATCATAATACCCTTTAGTCCACTTCACCCTCCCTCTACATCCACCCTCCCAAACCCCTTCCCTTTGGAAACCGCTAGTACCTTCTTGGAGTCTGTGAGTCTGCATGTGTTTTTTTCCTTCACTTTCGCTTTGATGTACTACTCCACAAATGAGGGAACTCATTTGGTACTTGTCTTTCTCTGCCTGGCTTATTCCATTGAGCATAATACCCTCTAGCTCATCCATGTTGTTGCAAATGGTAGGATTTGTTTTCTTCTTATGACTGAATAATATTCCATTGTGTTATGTACCACACCTTCTTTATCCATTCATCTACTGATGGACACTTAGGATGCTTCCATATCTTGGCTATTGTAAATAGTGCTGCAATAAACAAAGGGATGCATATGTCTTTTTGAATATGAGAACTTATTTTCTTTGGGTAAATTCCTAGAAGTATAATTCGTGGGTCAAATGGTATTTCTATTTTTAGTTTTATGAGAAACCACCATATTGCTTTCCACAATGGTTGAACTAATTTACATTCTCATCAGCAGTGTAGGAGGGTTCCCCTTTCTCCATACCCTCATCAGCATTTGTTGTTCTTAGTCTTTTTGATGTAGGCCATCCTAACGGGAGTGAGGTGATATCTCATTATGGTTTTAATTTGCATTTCCCTGATGATTACCGATGTGTAGCATCTTTTCATGTGCCTGTTAGGTAACTAAATTTCTTCTTTGGAGACTTGTCTGTTCATAGCCTCTGCCCACTTTTTAATTGGGTTATTTGCTTTATGGCTGTAGAGGCATGTGAGTTATTTACACATTTTTGGATGTTAACCCCTTGTCAGATATATCATTTACAGATATATTAATCCATACTGTAGGATGCCTTTTTGCTCTGCTGATGGTGTCCTTTGCTGTACAGAAGCTTTTTAACTTGATGTAGTTCCATTTGTTCATTTTTGCTTTTGTTTTCCTTGCCTGAGGAGATGTGCTCAGGATAAAGTTGCTCATGTTTGTATTCAAGAGATTTTTACCTATGTTTTCTTCTAAGAGTTTTATGGTTTCATGACTTACATTCAGGTCTTTGATCCATTTCAAGTTTACTTTTGTGTATGGGGTTAGACAATAATCCAGTTTAATTCCCTTGCATGTAGCTGTCCAGTTTTGCCAATGCCAGTTGTTGTGGAGGCTGTCATTTACCCATTGTATGTTCATGGCTTCTTTATCATATATTAATTGACCACATATGCCTGGGTTTATATCTGGGCTCTCTATTTTGATCCATTGACCTATGGGTCTGTTCTTGTGCAAGTACCAAATTGTTGATTACTGTAGCTTTGTAGTAGAGCTTGAAGTCAGGGATCATAATCCCCCCTACTTTACTTTTCCTTCTCAGGATTCCTTTGGCTATTTGTGGTGCTTTGCGGTTCCATATGAATTTTTAAATGATTTGCTTTATATTGTGAAGAATCCTGTTGGTATTTTGATAGGGATTACATTGAATCTGTAGATTGCTTTAGGCAGGATGGCCATTTTGACAATATTAATTCTTCCTACCCATGAGTATAGGATGTATTTTCATTTATTGGTATCTTATTTAATTTCCCTCATCAGGGTCTTGTAGATTTCAGAGTATAGGTCTTTTACTTCCTTGGTTAGGTTTATTCCTAGTTATTTTATTATTTTTTATTTTATTCTTTTATTCATTGTAAATGGAATTGTTTTCCTGATTTCTCTTTATGCTAGCTCATCATTAGTGTATAGGAATACAACAGATTACTGTGTATTAATTTTGTGTCCTGCAACATTGCTGAATTCAGATATTAGTTCTAGTAGTTCTGGTAGTGGATTCTTTAGGTTTTTTATGTACATTATTATGTCATCTACAAACAGGGACATTTTAACTTCTTCCTTGCCAATCTGGATGCCTTTTATTTCTTTGTGTTGTCTGATTGCCATGGCAAGGGCCACCAGTACTATGCTGAATAAAAGCGGGGAGAGTGGGCATCCTTGTCTTGTTCCTGATCTTAAAGGTAAAGCTTTCAGCTTCTCACATTTAAGTATGATGTTGGCTGTAGGTTTGTCATATATGGCCTCTATTATGTTGAGGTAATTGCCCTCTATACCCATTTTGTTGAGAGTTTTTATCATGAATGGATGTTAGATCACATACTAGGCCACAAGAAGAGTCTCAATAAATTCAAAGAGATTGAAGTTGCATCAAACAGCTTCTCAGACCACAGTGGTATTGTTACTGACTTAAATGCTGTTTTCCTAGGATTGTGTCTTGGAAGTGACAAAGAATGAAGCCAACAGACAAGAGTTTGGAGCAACCAGAAAAGCTTTTAATGAGGAGTCGAAAGAAGAGAGCTCCCACTAATCAGGAGGAGCTCCAAGGGAGGAAGCCATTTGGGCTATGGTGTCTAGGGGATTATAAGCACTGGAAAAGAGGATTTCTATCTGGTTGGTAGGACTGTTACTAAGGCATGGCTTGGAAGTCTACATGGTTGCCTAGGACTTGTTGCTAGGGCTGAGCTGGAAACAGAACCCCCCTTGTTTCTCAGGCTGGCCATTCCAGGGGGTGAACCACACACCTATGCTTGGCCAGCTCATCATAGTGCCTGATATAAGTGTCCTGCTTGGCTGATATCCACCAAGATAACATGTCCTGTTCTACCTATCTCACCAGCTACCTCCTGCCTCAGTATGAAACTAGAAATAAATTACAAAAGAAAACAAAAAGATGTACAAACACACAGAGGCTAAACAACATACTTCTAAATAATCAATGGATGAATGAACAAATTAAAACAGAAATCAAGCCATATTTTCAGAAAAATTAAAATAAAAACACAACAGCCCCAAATCTGTGGGACATAGAAAAGGCAGCTCTAAGAGGAAAGTACCTAGTAATACAGGCTTAACTGTAAGAACAATTCCAAATGAAAAGTCTAAATTCACAACTAAAGAAACCATAAAAGGAAGAAAGAATGAAACCAAAAGTTAGTAGAAGGAAGGACATAATAAAGATCAGAACATAAATAAATAAAGTAGAGAATAAAACAATAGAAAAAAATCAATGAAACCAGGAACTGGTACTTTGAAAGAGTAAATAAAATAGGTTAATTCCTAGCCATACTTATCAAGAAAACAAAAAAGAGTATACACACAGAAACAGAATCAGAAATGAAGAAGGAAAAATCACAACAGAAACTGCAGAAATGCAAGGAATTTTGGGAGATTACTAAGAAAAATTATATGCCAATAAATTGGGCAACTTAGAACAAATGGAAAACTTCTTAGAAAAATAAAACATTCCAAGACGAACCCAGGCAGAAACAGAAAATCTGAAGAGGCCAATTACCAGCAATGAAATCAAACTGATAATCAAAAACTCCCCAAAAACAAAATTCCAGCATGGAAAAAAAGATGGCAGCATGAGAAGTGAGGCAGAAATCTCCTCTCAAAAACACATATAATACAAAAATACAGGAAACACAACTATTCCTAGAAAGAGTGACCAGAAATAACATTGCACCAGCCAGTCTACATCTGGGAAAAGAGAACACCTCACAGAAAAGGTAAAATAATAAAGCTGTGACCTGGCGGAAAATGAGAACTGCCCCACTCCAGCTCACTAGTGGGAGGAAAAGAATCAGAGTGGGGAGGGAGTAGAATCCCAGTACTGCTAAGCACCCAGCCCTAGAAATCTACTGCAGGAGCGCAAGCCCACATTGCATGGTGTTCTGAAGATTAGACAGGTTGAAAACCAAAGTCAGAGACAGGAAACTCCAGACCTGCATGTAGTGAACAAGTTTCCTCACCCAGCTTCTCTGGTAGAAGAGAAAGGTGGGAGCTTTGAAAGACTTCCCAAAAGTGACAGGTCTGCTAAAGGGGAAAGGATTCAGGAAAAGAAACAGGTGGACAGAATCATCCCAGCACACTCAACCCAGCAGGTTGGGAACTTTCAGGACCTTCAGGCGCTCCATCTCCCTGACTGGCAATGAAGCCCTGAGGTCCCCGAATGCAATAAACAGCCTGCCACCTCTTCCCTCCACCTGTATCTGTGTGCAAACCCGCTGCCCCCACTGTTGCTCCAGACCAGCCAGAGGGCAGCCCCACCTACAGCATCTACACAGTTTAACGCAGAGGCTACTTCCTGCATGCAGCTCACTGGCCCAGACAGTAGAGGCAGGCACTGTGGCCGGGAAGCAGGATTTTGTCTTCCTGGGAGGCACCAGCGCCACTTGCCTGTGACTCCCACCATAGTTCAGGCCAGCTGGAGGGGAGCCCTGCCTATGGCAGCATTGGGCCTTTACCCAGAGGCTGAAACCTGCTTGTGGCTCACTGGCACTGACAGTAGAGATAGGCACTGTGGCCAGGAAGCAGGAAAGAGCTCACATTTTAGGGTAGGCACAGGTACCATTTGACTGCAACCACTGCCATCGCTCTATGATTATGAAGAGGTAGAAGAACCTTGTTCAATCCAAAATCCTACAAACACCAGAAAGAGGGTTCAGTGAAACTGAAATCACCAATCTTCCTGAAAAACAATTCAAAATAAAAGTCATAAGCATGCTAAAGGAGCTACAGAAAAATATTCAAGAGCTAAGTGATGAATTCAGCAGGGAGATAGACACCTTGAAAAATACAGTAGCTGAAATGTAACATACAATGGAGTGATTTAGAAGCAGATTAGATGAGGTAGAGAGACAGTAAATGGAATAAGAAATAGAGAACAGTAATACAAACAAGCTGAAGCAGAGAGAGATAAAATGGTTTTTAGAAATGAAAGAATATTAATAGAACTGTGTGACCAAACGAAATGGAACAATATTCACATTATAAGGGTACCAGAAGAAGAAGAGAGAGAAAAATGGATAGAAAGTATCTTTGAAAAAATACTTGCTGAATATTTACCCAATCTGTAGAAGGAGATAGTCTCTCAGACAATTGAAGAGCACAGAACTCCCAAAACAAAGGACACAAGAAAGACAACATCAAGACATGTAGTAATTAAAATGGCAAAGATCAAGTACAAGTACAGAGTATTAAAAGCAGCCAGAGAGAAAAAAAGGTCATCTACAAAGGAAAACTGACCAGGTTGTCATCCAACTTCTCAGCAGAAACCTTACAGTCCAGAATGGAGTGGCATGATATAGTCAATGCAATGAAACAGAAGGGCTTCGAACCAAGAATACTCTACCCAGCAAGATTACCATTTAAATTTGAAGGAAAGATTGAACAATCCCCAGATAAGGAAAAGCAAAGGGAATTTACCTCCCATAAACCATCTCTACAGTGTATTTTGGAGGGAGTGCTAAAGATGGAAGTGTGCTTAAGGCTAAATAGTTGTCATGAGAGAAAATAAAACTACAGTAGAGGAAGTAGATCAACTAACTACTAACCAAATGCAAAATAAAATCAGCTACTCAAAAAGTCAAAGGATACACAAAGAGTACCGAATATGACACCTAACATATAAAGAGTGGAGGAGGAAGAAAAAGAAGGTAGACAAATAAAAGAATCTTCAGATTCTGTTTATAATAGCATAATAAGTGAGTTAAGTTAGACTGTTAGATAGTAAAGAAGCTACCCTTGAACCTTTGGTAACCACAAATACAAAGCCTGCAATGGCAGCAAGTGCATTTCAATTGATGTCACCCTAAATATAAATGGACTTAATGTACCAATCAAGACACAGAGTTACAGAGTGGATAAAAAAGCAAGACCCATATATATACTGCCTAAAATAGACTCACTTCAAACCCAAAGACATACAAAAACTAAAAGTGAAGGAATGGAAAAAGATATTTCATGCAAACAATATGGAGAAAAAACAGGAGTTGCAATGCTTGTATCAGATAAAATAGACATCAAAACAAAGAAAATAACAAGAAACAAAGAAGGACATTACATAATGATAAAGGGGTCCAACCAACAAGAGGATATAACCATTATAAATATTTATGCACCCAACAAAGAAGCACCCAAACATATGCAACAAATACTAACAGAATTAAAGGGGGAAAAATAATGCAATGTATACATTTTAGGAAAGTTCAACACATCACCGAATCCAAAGGACAGATCAACAAGACAGAAAATAAGTAAGAACACAGAGGCACTGAAAAACACATTAGAACAGATGGACCTAACAGATATTTACAGAACACTCCAGATGCAAAAGCAAGATGATACACATTCTTCTCAAGTACACATGGAACATTTTCCAGAATAAATCACATACTAGGCCACAAAAAGAGCCTCAGCAAATTCAAAAAGATTGAAATTGTACCAACCAACTTCTCAGATCACAAAGGTATGAAACTAGAAATAAATTGTACAAAGAAAACAAAAAGGCTCACAAACATATGGAGGCCTAACAACATGCTCCTAAATAATCAATAGATCAATGACCAAATTAAAACAGAGATCAAGCAATATATGGAGCAAATGGAAACAACACCTCAAACCCCCAAGTTCTGTGGGGAGCAGAGAAGGCAGTTCTAAGAGGAAAGGATAGAGCAATTCAGGCCTATTTAAAGAAGGAAGAAAAATCCAAAATGAACAGTCCAAATTTACAATTAATGAAACTGTTAAAAGAAGAACAAATGAGGCCCAATGTAGGTAGAAGGAGGGACATAATAAAGATCAGAGAAGAAATAAATAAAATTGATAAGAATAAAACAACAGAAAGAATTAATGAAACCAAGAGGTGGTTCTTTGAGAAAATAAACAAAATAGATAAACCTCTAGCCAGATTTATCAAGAAAAAAAGAGAGTCTGCACACACAAACAGAATCAGAAATGAGAAAGGAAAGATCACTACAGACAACACCAAAAAAAATTATTTGTGAATACTATGAAAAATTATATGCTAACAAATTGAATAACCTAGAAGAAATGGACAACTTTCTAGAAAAATACAACCTTCCAAGACTTACCCAAGAAGAAACAGAAAATCTAAACAAACCAATTACCTGCAATGAAACTGAATCAATAATCAAAACTACCCAAGAACCAAACTCCCAGACAAGAGGGCTTCACTGATGAATTTTATCAGACATTTAGAGAAGACTTAAGGTCCATCTGCCTTAAAGTTTTCGAAAAATAGAAGAGGAGGAAATACCTCCAAACTCATTCTATGAAGTCAGCATCACTCTAATACCAAAACCAGGAAGACACCACAAAAAAAGAAAATTACAGACCAATAACCCTGATGAACATAAATGCAAAAACATTCAATAAAATATTAACAAAATGAATTAAAAAATACATCAAAATGATCATATACCACGATCAAATGGGTTTTATTCCAGGGGTGCAAGATTGGTACAATATTCAAAAATCCATCAACATCATCCACTACATCAACAAAAAGAACAAAAATCACATGATCATCTCCATAGACGCTGAAAAAGCATTTAACAAAATTCAACATTCATTCAGGATAAAAAACTCTCAATAAAATGGGCATAGAGTAATCATACTTAACAGCAAGAATGTGAAAGCTTTTCCTTTAAGATCAGGAACAAGAAAAGGATGCCCACTCTCCCACTTTTATTCATCATAGTTGTAGAGGTTCTAGTCATGGCAATCAGACTACACAAATAAATAAAAGGCATCCAGATTATTAATGAAGAATTTAAACTGTTCTTGTTTGCAGATAACATGATATTATACATAAAAATCCCTAAAGAATCTACTCCAGAACTACTAGAACTAATGTCTGAATTCAGCAATGTCGCAGGATATAAAATTAATACACAGTAATCTGTTGCATTCCTATACACTAATGAACTAGCAGAAAGAGAAATCAGGAAAACAATTCCATTCACAATTTCACCAAAAAGAATAAAATACCTAGGAATAAACCTAACCAAGGAAGTGAAAGACCTATACTCTGAAAACTACAAGACACTCATGGAAGAAATTAAGGAAGATACCAATAAATGGAAATACAAACTGTGATCATGGATAGGAAGAATTAATATTGTCAAAATCGCCATCACGCCTAAAACAATCTACAGATTCAATGTAATCCCTATCAAAATACGAAAAGCGTTCTTTAAAGATCTAAAGCAAATAGTTCTAAAATTCATATGGAACCACAAAAGACCCCAAAGAGCCAAAGCAATCCTGAGAAGGAAGAATAAAGCTGGGGGTTTTATTTTCCCCAACTTCAAGCTCTAGTACACAGCCACAGTAATCAAGACAATTTGGTACTGGCACAAGAACAGACCCATAGACCAGAGGAACAGAATAGACAGTCCAGATATTAATCCAAGGATATATGGTCAATTAATATGTGATCAAGGAGCAATGGACATACAATCAAGAAAGGACAGCCTCTTCAACAACTGGTGTTGGCAAAACTGGACAGCTATATGTAAGAGAATTAAACTGGGTTACTCTCTAACTCCATACACAAAAGTAAACTCAAAGTGGATCAAAGATCTGAATGTAAGTCATGAAACAATAAAACTCTTAGAAGAAAATATAGGCAAAACTCTCTTGAATATAAACATGAGAAACTTTTTCATGAACATACCTCTCTGGGCAAGGGAAACAAAAGCATAAATGAACAAGTGTGACTACATCAAACTAAAAAGTTCTGTACTGCAAAGGACACCATCAGTAGAACAAAAAGGCATCCTACAGTATGAGAGAATATATTCATAAATGACATCTGATAAGGTTTTGACATCCAAAATATATAAAGGCTCACATGCCTTAACACTGAAAAAGCAAATAAACCTATTAAAAAAAGGGCAGAGGATAAGAACAAACACTTCTTCAAAGAAGAAATTCAGATGGCTAACAGGCACATGAAAAGATTCTCCATGTCACTAATCATCAGGGAAATGCAAATTAAAACCACAATGAGATATCATCTCACTCCAGTTAGGATGGCCAACATCCAAAAGACAAGCAACAACAAATGCTGGTGAGGATGCGGAGAAAGGGGAACTGTCCTACACTGCTGGTGGGTAAGTAAATTAGTTCAACCATTGTGGTAAGCAATATGGAGGTTCCTCAAAAAAAATCATAATTATTTTCTAATTCCATACACAAAAATAAACTTGAAATGGATCAAAGACCTGAATGTAGTTATGAAACCATAAAACTCTTAGAAGAAAACATAGGCAACAATCTTTTGAATAAAAACTTGAGCAACTTTTTCCTGAACATTCCCCTTCAGAAAGGGAAGCAAAATAAAAATGAAGGAGTGGGACTACATCAAACTAAAAACTTTGGTACAGAAAAGGACATCATCAGTAGAACATAAAGGCATTCTACAGTATGGGAGATTATATTCTTAAATGACTCATCTGATAAGCAGTTAACATCCAAAAATATATAAGAACTCCTATGCCTCAACACTAAAAAAACAAATGACCTGATCAAAAAATGGGCAGAAGACATGGACAGATATTTCTTCAAAGATGAAATACAAATGGTGAACAGGCACTTGAAAAAATGCTCTACATAGTTAATCATCAGGAACTGCAAATTAAAACCACAATGAGATATCACTTCACACCTGTTAGATGGCCACTATCTAATAGAGAAAAAACAACAAATATTTGTGAAGATAAGGAGAAATAGGAACCCTCCTACACTGTTGATTGAAATTCAAATTGGTCCAACCACTCTAGAAGGCAGTATGGATGTTTCTCAAAAAACTCAAAATAGAAATACCATTTGACCCAGTAATCCCACTCCTAGGAACATATCCAAAGGAAACAAAATCCATGATTCAAAAAGATGTATGCATCCTTTATGTTTATTCCCACAGTATTTGAAATAACCAAAACATCGAAGCAACCTGTGTCCCATCAATAGATGGCTGGATAAAAATGTGGTACATATACACAATGGAATATTATTCAGCCATCAGAAGAAAAGAAATCATGCCATTTGCAACGACATGGATGGATCTAGATGATATTGTACTCAGTGAAATAAGGAGGTGAAGAAAGACAAATACCATGTGATTTCACTTATTTGTGGAATATAAAAACAAAGCAAAACAGAAGGAACAAATCAGGATTAGAATCATAGACACTGAGAACCGACTACTGATTACCAAGAGCGAGGAGAGTGCGCTGATCCAGAGTGGAGGGGTATGGGGACTTTGAAACACTGTGATGTATATTTGATAATAAAAAAATTATATATATACACACACACATATATATATATATAAAACTTAGGAAAATACTGGTTTTTCTGTGTCCATGGTAATGTAGTCCCAATGTAGTTCAATCAAATAAAACTTACCTCAGTAAACCACTCTGCAGTTTCATTCCCTCATTTATTAATGTCTGTCAATCAGGAAGTCACACAATTAAAACAGGTCTCCAAGAACTACAGTTAAAAACAGTTTCACCAGAGTAACAACCTTATCTACAGATGATACAGACTCACACCTCTAAAAATCAACCAACCTGTGAACTCCACATGTCCCCACATTCATCTATAGTTTCTGCCATCTGCTATGCTTAGAACAGTATAGCAATTCCCAATTAAAGTAATCAATGAACTCAGCTTTACTGTTTTACTTTAGATATTGAGTGGGGGTCTTGTCATGATGGGTGTGAAGGGGCTACATACCACCACTATGCCTCTAGGTATAGCAACATCAGTCTGTTACTACATCTGGACAGCAACTAAATGTGTGGAATTAAAAATAGGAATTTGTGTTTCCTTTCTTCATTTTTTATTTTTTCTAATTTGCATGCTTATATAGTTTCTGCATTAAATCGCTTTAAGCCAAACAACTAAAACCTTTCTTTTCTGCACTGAACTTTAAGGAGATACTGCAAGTAATGTTTGATTATCATTTTCAAGCTTTAAAAAATTATTATTCATATAGATTAGACTGACAGGTCTTATGCTATTTGTTAAAAAAGAAATTTGTTTAGATAGCTGCTATTTACCTTTGCTTCTTTTTCTTTTCTATTTTGCTAATCTATGTTTAATAAATTCTCTTAACCAGTCTTCTCTTCAATTGGAATACCATATTGTTAAATGACCTACCTTCAGGCCCCATGAATTTTAAATCCTGTTATCTAAGACATCCATGAACAGAATTAAGAAGCAAGAAAGCTACAGGTCTTTTCATCCAATTAAAAAAACTAAACAAATGACATTATCAATATAAATCTAGTCTGCTTTATGTATATATGCCTTTCTATACAAATTGTAATGTATAGAATAATGGAATAAAACTAAAATATGTAAATAACTCAATGCTAATTCTCATGAAGTATGAAATAGAAATGTCATGATGATAACTATCCTGATATTAATGAATTTCAAGCATGAATTTTGGTTGAATTATAGTTCATTTTATTTAATTTTCTAGCTAGTTTTATCATACTTTATAGAAATATATTAAAACAACCCCAACTAACCATGACTTATAAAAAAAGGGAAAACATTTTTTATTTCTCACAGGTGTTATAAACATGAATTATTATTTGATCTTAAATAAAATCTTTTGTTCCCTTATCCTTGATTATAACAAGGAGTTTCCTACAAATTGTCTAAAACGTATTTTAAGGTTTCAGTGATATCTTTAGTATTTGCTTATGGATAGTTATACAAATTCATAAATATATAAGTATTCATAAATTTATGAAGTATAGAATTATAAAAGGTTGTATAGTGTGAATTCCTGCTTTATAGTCAAACAAAATGTGATACCTAAATTAAAAAATTTTTCAATTATAATTTTCCAAATATTGTAGTTAAATAGAAATACCATTTGATATAAAATAAACGATTAGCCTCTTACAAAACTGATTTATACTGGTTTGGAGTCAGAGAAAATCAATTGAAAAAAGACAACTATCTTTGGCTAAATCACTCTGCATAAGTAATCAATGGAAAAATATGAGGCTAAGTCTCTCTCTTTTGACGAAAAAATATTGTCCCTCTTTTCCCAGGGCAAGTAGGAGCAACAGCGGTGAATGAAAAAGCCAGAGTGATAAATCCAGTTAATGAGAGCCTGAAGTCCGGCAATAGCAGCAAAAGGCAGTTTTTCTCTGGCTTGAAAGACAATATGCTGTGAAATTCCTGTTAGACATAGCTTTAGCTTTCTGTGGTTTGGAAATTGAACTATGATATAGGAACTGATAATTCTAGTAAGTAGGAATGTGTTTGTCAGAATGATAAATACAAAACTAATTTAAGGTTTTTTCTCTTTAAATAGAGACAAGAATAAATGAACTTTAACAAGTGGTTAATTATGAAAAAGTGTACTTTCAGAGGATAAAATAAAGGTTAACTCCTAAGTAGCAACACCACTAGTACAGACTTCTGTATTGCAGAGTGTAGTTACTAAAATGAATCCCTACAATTGCTTCATATTGGTTAGACTGCTTCCATGGTAGTGTTTTTATTAAAAATGTTGTGTTTTTGTTATTTGCATTCTATAAAGCAGAGCATGAGGTTTAATGTTATATCTTAAAAGCAGCTGATGAGTCTTCATTTTAATCAAAGTGTCTGTTATGAAAATAAGGAAAAGATTGAAGACTACTGAAAGAACAAAGAATGGACAAGGAAAGCCCTAGGCAAACAATTTACTCTTGACAGAGGTATTTAATCATATGATCTTTGGGTAGCAATTTCATTAAAAGAAGATAAATTAGAACTAAAATACATGTTATTTTTATCTAGGTCAATTTTCATGCTTTGAATCAAAATATAAATCCAATATCACATGGTGTTTTTATTTTTAAAAAAACTAATGTTTTGAGACAGGTGATGTACTATGCATATTCCAGTTATTGTGTTATTGAATTCTCACATTAGTTTTATAGAGTGGTTACTAGAATTATGTGTACTTTTTCAATTAAGAATGTCATTCACAGAGAAGTTAGTTAACTTGTTTCAAGTAACATTGTTGTTAAATGAAATTCAAAATTTAACCTATGACATCTGTTTCTGTTCTTGTCCAATATTCTGTTATTTCTCAAAATATTCACTGATTCCCCTGCCATTTTGAATTTAGGAGTCATCCTAAAACTTGCCTTGGTTGAGGAATTTGGGTAAAAATGACACATGCTGCTTCCAATCCAAAGCTAAACTTAAGAGCTGGTCCATGGTTAGCCATGCAACTTTCGTTTCCATGAGACTAGTGAAATTACAGGTAAGGGTCACTCAGTCAGCCAGAATCCTAATGTGAAGATAGTGTAGAGCAGAGTTAGTGCCAGCCTCAGATGAACTCATAGGAAAAAAAAACATTCATGTATATAAGCCACTAAGGAATTTTAACATTGCTTACTGCAATATATATATTGTGTTTTTTATTCCCAGAAAGTTATTTACCTTAAGAGTTTTAGTTTGAAAGATCCTGGAAATGCTCCTGCTAGGTAAAGGTATACATTGGGCTATTCATCTGTGCTCCTGGGGATCAGGCAGGCTAGGCAACCCATTTTATAATGAAAATCTTCCTCCTCTCCAACACACACATAGTGCCAGCCAAACTATGTAAGTGTAAGTAATGAGGAGGTGCTTTGAAGAAAACATATGACATAGTATATATGTGATACAGAGTCTTTAGGTTTCTGGCAATCTCATTTTATTTTTTTCTGGAATGTGGATGCAAAACCTGGAGAAGCTGAAGTCCTCTTGCTGCTTGAGAAGGATTTTCCAATAGAATTACAATGGAAACCTAGACTATTAATGACAAACTTTAACTGTGGCACCATACCTGATCGGCGTACTCACCTACTCAGGGACTTCTTATGGCATGAATCACATGAATATCAATATGCTGAAGTCAGACAATTGGACTCTCTTTAAGTCAAATGTACATTCTAGACGAAACAGTAGCTTACAAGGAGATTATTTATAAATTATAATTGTGGCCATGGATCTTGACTTTATATCACCAAGTAAGTCTATTTTATTTAAAAGGCAATGTGCTGTTTATGTAAATGATAATGCCATATTAAGCCAAAAAATGTGTTCACCTTTTTAAAAAATCTGGTCATTATACCCAGAGATGATTATATGTCTATTTTTCATATTCTCCAGATAACATTTATTTCTACTTTAGTGTCATCATAACCCCAGTTTAGCCTTTTACAATCTTCAGACTAATTATTATGTTTAACAATTTCCAATACACAGAACATATAAAGATACAGGGATTTATAAGTTAATAAAAATCAACATTCCTGGGGATTCGCGGGAAGATGGCGGCGTGAACGGAAGGACAGAATTTTCCTCCCAACATTATATTTACCCATGAAAACACAGCAAACACAACTGTTCCTAAAAGAGAGACCAGAACAAACAGGAAAGCGCAATATAGTACAGACACACCTGAGAGGACTTGGCAGCAGGCGAGGCGGTGGTCGTAAAGAGACGGGAGTGCAGCAGAGAACCACCATTCATTCTCACCCCTGCCACAGCTTTAAATGGATGTGCGGAGCGACGTGACTATGGCTCTGGAATAGTGGAGCAACAGCGCCACCTACAGCATTCACACAGAAACCACCCACAGAGGGCATTTTTGCTGTTTTTGTTTGTTTGTTTTTTCTTTTACGTGTTGCTGCTTTTTCTTTTTCTCTCCTTTCTTTTCCTTCTTCTCTCTCTCCTTTTACTTTTTTTATTATTAGCAGATTTTTCTGTTCTTTTCTTTTCTCTCCTTTCTTCTCTTTCCTTTTTAAAGTCATAAAGAGCCCAGCAGACATACGTGACAACTACCAACAACCAATTCTACAATCATGAGAAGACAGAAGAATATGATATAGACAAAGCTTCAGACAAACTCGACCACAGAGAGAGAATATGAAGGAATGGATATGCAAAGTCTTCCTGAAAATAATTCAGAATAAAAGTCATAGCCATGCTGACAGATCTACAGAAAAATGTACAAGAGCTGAGGGAGGAAGTGAGGGAAGTGAGGAAAGACAATGCAGAAATGAGAAAAGCCATCGACGGGCTCAACAGCAGGTTGAATCAGGTTCAAGACACGATCAAGGAATTAAAAGACAGGGAACAGGAATACAAAGAAGCTGAGGCACAGTGAGATAAAAGGATCTCTAAGAATGAAAGAATATTAAGAGAACTGTGTGACCAATCCAAACTGAACAATATTCGCATTATAGGAGGACGAGAGGAAGAAGAGAGACAAAAAGGGATAGAAAGTGTCTTTGAAGAAATAATTGCTGAAAACTTTCCCACGCTGGGGAAGGAAATAGTCTCACAGTCCACGGAAGCCCACAGATCTCTCAACACAAGGGACACAAGGAAGACAACACCAAGACACATAATAATTAAGATGGCAAAGATCAATGATAAAGACAGAGTATTAAAGGCAGCTAGAGAGAGAAAAAAGATCACCTACAAGGGAAAACCCATCAGACTGTCACCAGACATTTCAACAGAAATCTTACAGGCCAGAAGAGAATGGCATGATATATTTAACGTAATGAAACAGAAGGGCCTCGAACCAAGAATATTGTATCCAGCACGATTATCATTTAAATATGATGGAGGGATTAAACAATTTAAAGAAAAAAGAAAGTTGAGAGAGTTTGCCTCCCATAAACCACCACTACAGGATATCTTAAACGGACTGCTCTAGAGGAAACACCTCTAAGGGTAAAAAGATGTCACCAGAGAAAATAAAATCATAGCAAAGAAAGCAGACCATCCAAATACTAACTAAAGGCAAATAATAAAACACCTAATATATAAAGAAAGGAGGAGGAAGAATAGGAAAGGAGAGATAAAGAAACATCAGACGACGTTCACAATAACTTAACAGGAAAGTTAAGTTAGACCCTTAGATAGTAAAGGAGCAACCCTTGAACCTTTGGTAACCACGAATCTAAAGCCAGCAATGGCAATAACTACATATCTATCAATAATCACCCTAAATGTAAACGGATTGAGTGCGCCAATCAAAAGACACAGAGTAATAGAGTGGATAAAAAAGTAAGACCCATCTATATGCTGCTTAAAAGAGACTCACCACAAAACCAAAAATATACACAGACTAAAAGTGAAGGGATGGAAAAAGATATTTCATGCAAACAACAAAGAGCAAAAAGCAGGTGTTGCAGTACTTGTATCAGATAAAATAGACTTCAAAACGAAGAAAGTAGCAAGAGATAAAGACGGACATTATATAATGATAAAGGGGTCAGTCCAACAAGAAGATATAACCATTATAAATATATATGCACCCAACACAGGAGCTTCAGCATATGTGAAACAAATACTAACAGAAGTGAAGGAGGAAATAGACAGCAATGTAATTATTTTAGGAGACTTTAACACACCACTCACTCCAAAGGGCAGATCAACCAGGCAGAGGATAAGTAAAGACACAGAGGCACTGAACAACACACTAGAACAGATGGACCTAACAGATATCTACAGAACTCTGCACCCAAAATCAGCACGACACACAATCTTCTCAAGTGCACATGGAACATTTTCCAGAATAGACCACATACTAGGCCACATAAAGAACCTCAGTAAATTCAAAAATATTGAAATCCTACCAAACAACTTCTCAGATCACAAAGGTATAAAACTAGAAATAAATTTCAGAAAGAAATCAAAAAAGCTCACAACTTCATGGGGACTTAACAACATTCTCCTAATGAATCAATGGGTTAACGACCAAATCAAAACAGAAATCAAAGAATATATGGAGACTAATGACAACAACACAAAGCCACAACTTCTGTGGGACGCAGCAAAGGCAGTTCTAAGAGGAAAGTATATGCAATCCAGGCCTATTTAAAGAAGGAAGAACACTCCCAAATGAACAGTCTAAAGACACAATTATTGAAATTGGAAAAAGAAGAACAAATGAGGCCCAAAGTCACCAGAAGGAGAGACATAATAAAGATCAGAGAAGAAATAAATAAAATTGAGAAGAATAAAACAATAGAAAAAATCAATGAAACCAAAAGCTGGCTCTTTGAAAAAATAAACAAAATAGATAAACCCCTAGCTAGACTCATTAAGAGAAAAAGAGAATCTACACCCATAAACAGAATCAGAAATGAGAAAGGAAAAATAACGACAGACCCCGCAGAAATACAAAGAATTATAAGAGAATACTACGAGCATCTATATGCTAACAAGCTCCAAAACCTAGAAGAAATGGACAACTTCTTAGAAAAATACAGCCTTCCAAGACATATGAAGCAGGAAACAGTAAAACTAAACAGACCAATCACCAGCAACGAACTTAAATCGGTAATCAGAAAACTACCAAAGAACAAAACCCCAGGACCTGACGGATTCACCTCTGAATTCTATCAGACATATTGAGAAGAAATAACACCCATTCTCCTTAAAGTTTTCCAAAAAAAATAAGAGGAGGGAATACTTCCAAACTCTTTCTATGAAGCCAGCATCACTCTAATACCAAAACCGTGAAAAGACCTCACTAAAAAAGAAAATTATAGACCAATATCCCTGATGAATGTAGATGCAAAAATACTCAACAAAATATTAGCAAACCAAATTCAAAAATACATCAAGAGGATCATACACCATGATCAAGTGAGATTCATCCCAGGGATGCAATGATGGTACAACATTCGAAAATCCATCAACATCATCCATCACATCAACAAAAAGAAGAACAAAAACCACATGATCATCTCCATAGATGTTGAAAAAGCATTTGACAAAATTCAGCATCCATTCATTGTTAAAACTCTCAACAGAATGGGTATAGACAGCAAGTACCTCAACAGCATAAAGGCTATATATGACAAACCCACAGCTAACATCATACTTAACAGAGAGAAGCTGAAAGCTTTTCAACTAAGATTGGGAACAAGACAGGGGTGCCCACTCTCTCCACTGTTATTCAACATAGTACTGGAAGTCCTAGCCACGGCAATCAGACAAAGCAAAGACATACAAGGCATCCAGATTGGTAAAGAAGAAGTCAAATTGTCACTATTTGCAGATGATATGATACTGCACATAAAAAACCTTAAAGACTCCACTCCAAAACTACTATAACTAATATCTGAATTCAGCAAAGTTGCAGGATATAAAATTAACACACAGAAATCTGTTGCTTTCCTATAAACTAGTGATGAACTAACAGAAAAAGAAATCAGAAAAACAATTCCATTCACAATTGCATCTAAAAGAATAAAATACCTCGGAATAAACCTAACGAAGGAAGTGAAAGACCTGTATTCTGAAAACTACAAAACACTCCTAGGAGAAATTAAGGAAGACAATAACAAATGGAAATGCATCCCATGCTCTTGGCTAGGAAGAATAAATATTGTCAAAATGGCTATACTACCTAAAGCAATCTACAGATTCAACACAATCCCCATCAAACTACCAACAGCTTTCTTCAATGAACTGGAACAAATAATTCTAAAATTCATGTGGAACCAGAAAAGACCTGAATAGCCAAAGCAATCCTGAGAAGGAGGAATAAAACAGGGGGAATAACGCTCCCTGACTTCAAGCTCTACTACAAAGCCACAGTAATCAAGACAATTTGGTACTGGCACAAAAACAGACCCACAGACCAGTGGAACAGAATAGAAAATCCAAGCATTAACCCAAACACCTACAGTCAATTAATATTTGATAAAGGAGTCTTGGATATACAATGGGGAGATGACAGCCTCTTCAGCAGCTGGTGTTGGATAAACTGGACAGCTACATGTAAGAGAATGAAACTGGACTACTGTCTAACCCCATACACAAAGGTAAACTCAAGGTGGATCAAAGACCTGAATGTAAGTCATGGAACCATAAAACTCTTAGAAAAAAACATCAGCAAAAATCTATTGGACATAAACATGAGCGAATTCTTCATGAACATATCTCCCCGGGCAAGGGAAACAAAAGCAAAAATGAACAAATGGGACTATATCAAGTTGAAAAGCTTCTGTACAGCAAAGGACACCATCAGTAGAACAAAAAGACATCCTAGAGTATGGGAGAATATATTTATAAATGACGTATCAAATAAGGGGTTGACATCCAAAATATACAAAGAACTCACGCACCTTAACAAACAAAAAGCAAATAATCCAATTAAGAAATGGGCACAGGACATGAATAGACACTTCTCTAAAGAAGAAATTCAGATGGCCAATAGGCATATGAAAAGATGCTCCACATCGCTAATCATCAGAGAAATGCAGATTAAAACCACAATGAGATATCACCTCACACCAGTGAGGATGGCCAACATTCAAAACACAAGCAACAACTAATGTTGGTGAGGATGTGAGAAAAGGGAACCCTCCTACACTGCTGGTGGGAATGAAAATTAGTTCAACCATTGTGGAAAGCAGTATGGAGGTTCCTCAAAAAACTCAAAATAGTAATAACATTTGACCAGGAATCCCACTCCTAGGAATTTACCCTAAGAATTCAGCAGCCCAGTTTCAAAAAGACAGATACACCCCTATGTTTATTGCAGCACTATTTACAATAGCCAAGAAATGGAAGCAACCTGTGTCCATCAGTAGATGAATGGATTAAGAAGATATGGTACATATACACAATGGAATACTACTCAGCCATAGAAGAAAACAAATCCTACCATTTGCAACAACATGGATGGAGTTAGAGGGTATTATGCTCAGTGAAATAAGCCAGGCCAAAAAAGACAACTGTCAAATGATTTCACTCATATGTGGAGTATAAGAACAAAGAAAAAACTGAAGGAACAAAACAGCAGCAGACTCACAGAACCCAAGAAAAGACTAATAGTTACCAAAGAGATAGGGACTGGGGAGGATGGGTGGGAAGGGAGGGATAAGAGTGTAAAAGGGGTATTATGATTAGCAGACGTAAGGTAGGGGGGGCATGGGGAGGGCTGTACCACTCAGAGAAGACAAGTAGTGATTCTCATCTCACTACGCTGATGGACAGTGACTGTAATAGGGTTGATGGGGGGGACCTGATGAAGGGGGTAGTTTAATCACCATAATATTGCACATGTATTTGTAGGTTAAAGATACCAAAATAAATTGTAAAAAAAAAAAGTCAACATTCCCATTTAAGAAAGGGGCAAGCTTTCACAAAGATGGTGCCAAAAGGGTAGAAGGGATCTCCTGGCACCCCCAAAACTGAAGTCAAAGTGGAGGATCTGAAGTCCAAGGAGGCAGTGCTGTGTGGATATCCAGCCACAGAGAAATGGAAGATACAGGTGCTACTAGTTGCCCAACATACTGCAGCTCTGAAGGAAGCCAAGGTATCCTTAGAGGAGCACCCCTAAGAGAAAACAGTCTGACCGTCATGCCATCATTAATCTGCCCTGACCACTGAGTTGGCATGAATAAGACAGGAGACACTCACTTCTGCTCCCTGCGGATGTCAGCGCCAACAAGCACCATATCCAGCAGGCTGGGGAGAAGCTCTGTGACTGATGTGGCCAGAGCCGACACCCTGATCACCCTGAACGCATGGTCACCTGAATCAGTTTATTGCCGGACCCTGCATAGATAAAAGGAGACTATAGAACTTTTCTAATGTCTTATAGCCTCTAGTTTTTCTGATTTGAAGTCAACAGATAAAAGTATCATTGTTCTAATCTTTGTGATATGTTGTTTTTCTCTTACTATTTTAACTATTTTGTCTTTGTGTTTTACTTTTACTACTTTTGCTATGATGTAAGTATTTATCTATATTAATTTTCTAAAACTGCTGAAACAAATTACCACAAACTTGATAACTAACAACAGCATAATTTATTGTCGTATAGTTCCTGAGGCCATAATTCTGAAATGAGTCTTATGGGGCTGAAATCAAGATCTTAATGTGTCTGTATTCCTTCTTCAGGATTGGAAGGAGAATCTGTTTCCTTGTTTTTCCAATTTATAGAGTCCATCTGTATTCCCAGGCTTGTAGTTCTTTCTTCCATTTTCAAAGTGACTCATTTCAGTTCTGCTTATGTTGTCAGGATTTTGGCCCTCTTAGCTCCCTCTTATAAAGACCCTTGGGATTACAACGTGTTCCCCCCTAAGTAATGCAGAATAATATTCACATATCAAAATTCTTAATTAAAGCACTTCTGCAAAATCCCTTTTGCCATGTAAGTTTACACATTCATGGATTCTGAAGATTAAATGAACATTTTGGGGGGGCATTACTCAGACTTCCACATCTTTCCACATAGATCTGCATATGTATTTTAAACAAATCTGGGAATTTTGGGCCATTATAATTTTGAGCATTGTTTCTACTTCTTTTTTTCTTTCTTTGGTACAATTTCACAAATGTTAAAACACTTGATATGTTTTAACAGATTTACAAGATTTTGTTCATTTTCTTTCAATCTTTATTTCTTTGTTCTTCAGATTGGATAACTGATCTATAATAAAATTCACTGCTGCTTACTTTTGCAATCTCATATTTGCTGTTGATTTTACATGGAAAAGTTTCATTTCTATTGTTGAATTTTTTATCTCTAGAATTACCATTTGGTTGTTTAAGTCTCCATTTTTTGGTTAACTTACTGTATTTGTTGACTCAATAATAGAATAACACCCTCTCCTTCTTTGGATACATATTTTTTTTTCTTTGAAGGATTTTTCTGCTAAATTAATTTCCTGGTTTGACTCATAATCAGTTTCTGCCTACTGCTTTTCTTCCTCAGTCATATTCCTATGACATGTACCATTTTTTGCTTGAAAACTGACATTACAGAAATATTTTTCTTTGACTCATATGGTAATTTGCTCTTATGAGAATTACTAGTATTTTTTTAAAATAACAACTATTTTGTCTTCCCTGCAAAGTGCAGTTACCGATATCTCTTCTCAGACATTTTTTCCTGCTCCCTACTGGCCTCCTCTATATCCGCAAACTTTAAAAGTAACCTGATACTCATAAAGAATTACATTTACACACCTTACCTCAAGTTTCCACTTTATGTTGCCTAATCCTTATGTTGTTTGAGAAATACATTCAAAACTACATCAAATTCACAAAATACCCAGATACTCAGTTTTCAATCAGCATCCTGTGGAGTCTGTTGCCCATTTTCCTAGTTCAGCAGTCATTGAGGAAGGTGAGAAGAATTTTCACTGTGGCTGCCATTGCTGTCATTTCTAATCCCAATCTTGCTATAGCTCTCTCATTTCCAAAATCTTTCCATTAATGTTGTCTCTTCCCTGTCGCCAAATCTGGAAAAAGACATCTACTTCAAGGGATATGGGAATGGGGTACGACGAGAAGCCCACAGATGCAGTCATTGAAGGAGCGACAGCTCTTCTCCAGAAGGAAAGAGTTTTCAAGATGTTGTCGAGCTTTGATGATTTTTCTAGTGTTGTGTAATAGTTGTCTTTGATAACTTTGTCCAGTTTCATACTTATATGTCCTACTTATGATAATCACCCACTATCATAGAAACTCGTGCCACCATTGCTGAAAGCATTATCTAAGTTACAGGAGTTATTTTCTCCCCTCCTTCTTCATTTTAACTGTATTCATTTCAGATATGTATTTTGGCAAATACTAGCTTTACCAGATTGATTTACTAACTGATCATAATTCCAGCTGAATTTCTTTTCATTTTCTTTTAAGCAGGAAATACATAGCTTAGTGTTTAAAAAAAAACTTAAAATTTTGGCAATTAAGCAAAATATATGGTGATTATAACTTTATATGCAATACCTCCTATAATTTCTTACTTTTGAATAGATAACTGTTTTTAGCTTCATGTTTATCCTTATCAACCTGAGAACTAGGTTGCTGAACTATTGATATGTCTTTACATGAAACAAGTAAATATTAGTTGATCAAAATTTTTTTTATCTGAGAATTTTCCCTCATGACACTAGGGATAAAATATTAATACTTATACAACCTGTAATTACCAGGCTTATAGTTTGAAGACTCAGAAATAGTTAAGAAAACTGGACTGGAAGATAATCAGAGTAATTTATTTTTTCACATTTATTCATTCCTTCTTATTCTTTGCCATCCTTCTCTGTAGACATAATATACTTTCTCAAACCATTGAACTGGAACACTTGGACATTGGACATGCATTGAATAATGAGGTGTGAGAGGTTATAACATTTGTTATAGCTGGGCAAAATTTTTAATGTGATTTTATAGTTTGTTAAAATTCTTACTCCTGCCTTTCACCACACAAATAAAATGACATAGATAGTCATTACTCCTTCAAATTGAGTTACAGAATGAGAAGACACATAGAGCTGATTCCAGCTAAGCCCAGAAAACCAGGATACCAGTGTAGTTGACCCATATATTTTCTGTAATGTAAGCAAAGAAAAAAATGCATTTGTAAGCCACTGAGCTGTTGATGATTTTTGTTATGATAGCAAAAAATGACTAAAATACCAATCTCCTGTATTTCCTCAAATATTTAAAAAAGAGTACATACTGATTATTATTCAAAGAGGTAAACACTAAGAAAATTATGAAATTACATGTATAGGTAAGATTTTGAAGTAATGGCATATTTGAGTGCAGTTAATCATCACCAAAATTGATGTACAATTATTTAAGATTTCTCTTATCACTGACATATAATACTCTTACATAATGTTAAAGAAATTATAACTGTGTTATCTATAATCCTCTTACACAATTTTAAATAAATTGTTATGGAGTTATTCATTTTTATTACAGCTAAAGGTATAACTAATTTATGTATTCTCATTGGAGATTTGTATAATAAATCTAATCAACGTCTGATAATTATCATTCTTCTACTAGTAACAATTATATTCAAGGTGTCTTTTAGGCAGTGGAATAGAAAAAATAGTAAATTTGAAATACAAAGCCGGAAAATAAATGACATATCAAAGTGAAATGTTTACCTTACAGTATTTCAAACTAAACATTATTCAAGCAGTATGAGCTTAGCTTTTTTGTTGTAATTCTTTGTTTATAATATTGAGAATGCTCTGACAGGTGCAAATAGTTGCATTGTTTAAGTACAGAAGAAAAACTGCACAGTGTACAGGGACAGATTCTCAGAGAAAATTCAGGATATATAATTTCTATTTTTTGGCCATATCACTGACGAGTTCACTTATCTGATCATGAACATGTCTCTCCCCAATATTATCATTTACTTATGTAATTGAAAAATTATAAATCAACAGAAATTATCAAATGTACATAAGCAGTATAAAAAAGTCAGATATATTGTTCAACTTTATTCTATAATTTTTTTATTTTTCTACTATTAATATACAATTACATGAACAACATTATGGTCACTAGACTCCCCCTATTATCAAGTCCCCACCACACACCAAATTGCAGTCACAGTCCACCAGCATAGTAGGGTGTTATAGAAACACTATTTATCTTTTCTGTATTATACTGCCTTCCCCGTATTCCCTAACCACCCCCACACCCACTACATTATGTGCGCTAATTGTAATAGCCCTTTTTCCCTCTTATTCCTCCCTTCCCACTCCTCTTCCCCAGTTCCTTTCCCTTTGGTAACTGATAGTTCAATCTTGGGTTCTGTGAGTCTGCTGCTGTTTTGTTCCTTCAGTTTTTTCTTTTTCCTTATACTCCACAGATGAGTGAAATCATTTGATACTTGTCTTTCTCTTCCTGGCTTATTTCACTGAGCATAGTACACTCTAGCTCCATCCATGTTTTTGCAAATGGAAGGATTTGTTTTCTTTTTATGGCTGAATAATATTCCATTGTGTATATGTACCACATCTTATTTTCCATTCATCGATGGATGGACACTTAGGTTGCTTCCATATCTTGGCTATTGTAAATAGTGCTGCAATAAACATAGGGGTGCATATGTCCTTTTCAAACTGGGCTGCTGCATTTTTAGGGTAAATTCCTAGAAGTGGAATTCCTGGGTCAAATGGTATTTCTATTTTGAGTTTTTAAAGGAACCTCCATACTGCTTTCCACAATGGTTGTACTAATTTACATTCCAACCAGCAGTGTAGGAGGGTTCCCCTTTCTCCACATCCTCACCAACATTTGTTGTTTGTCTTTTGGATGGTGACCATCCTAACTGGTGTGAGGTGATATCTCATTGTGGTTTTAATTTGCATTTCTCTGATGATTAGTGATGTGGAGCATCTTTCCATGTGCTTGTTGGCCACCTGAATTTCTTCTTTGGAGAAGTGTCTGTTCAGATCCTCTGCCCATTTTTTAATTAGATCATTTGCATTTTGTTTGTTGAGGTGCGTGAGCTCTTTATATATTTTGGATGGCAACCCCTTATCAGATGTCATTTATGAATATATTCTCCCATACTGTAGGATATCTTTTTGTTCTACTGATGGTATCCTTTGCTGTACAGAGCTTTGTACTTTGATATAGTCCCACTTCTTCACTTTTTTTTTTTGTTTCCCTTGCCCAAGGAGATATGTTCATGAAGAAGTTGCTCATGATTATGTTCAAGATATTTTTGCTGATATTTTTTCTAAGAGTTTTATGGTTTCCTGACTTACATTCCGGTCTTTGAATCATTTTGAGTTACTTTTGTGTATGGGGTTAATCAGTAATCCAGTTTCATTCTTTTAAATGTAGCTGTGCAGTTCTGCCAACAACAGCTGTTGAAGAGGCTGTCATTTCCCCATTGTATATCCATGGCTCCTTTATTGTATATTAATGACCATATATACTTGGGTTTATATCTGGGCTCTGTATTCTGTTCCACTGGTCTGTGGGTCTGTTCTTGTGCCAGTACCAAATTGTCTTGATTACTGTGGCTTTGTAGTAAAGCTGGAAGTCAGGAAGCATAATTCCCCCAGCTTTATTCTTCCCTCTCAGGATTGCTTTGGCTACCCAGGGTCTTTTGTTGTTCCATATAAATTTTAGAACTATTTGCTCTAGTTCATTGAAGAATGCTGTAGGTATTTTAATGGAATTGCATTGAATCTGTAGATTGGTTTAGGCAGGATGGCCATTTTGACAATATTAATTTTTCCTAGCCAAGAACATGGGATGTGTTGCCATTTACTAGTGTCCTTTTAATTTCACTTAAGAGTGTCTTGTACAGGAAGATGTCGACATGAACAGACTGGCAGAAAAATTACTCCCAACATTATATTTATTCACGAAAACACAGCAAATACAACTATTTCTAAAAGAGAGACCAGGATACACAGGAAAGGGCACAGCGTGCAGCTGAACCTGAGAGAGAACTCGGCACACGGTGAGGCAGGTAAGATATGGAGCCCCGACACGGCAGGACCCGAGCACTCACCCACTCCAGAGCTCCGGCGGGTGGCCACACCTGAGAGAGGACTCAGCAACCAGTGAGGAGGGTAAGTTGCGGAGCCACGACTGGGCGGGACCCAAGCACTTGCCCATTCCAGAGCTCCGGTAGGTAGCTTCACCTGAGAGAGGACTTGGCACCCAGCCAGGCAGGTAAGATATGGAGCCGCGACCCGGCGGGACCCAAGCACTCCCTCACCGCATTGCACTGGCAGGGGGAGAGGATTCAGAGCCGGGAGGGAGTGGAAGTCTGCGCCGAGAGTGCCAACACACAGCGCGCGGTGTAGCAGAGATTGGAGAGACAGAGGGCGCAGGATCTCAGCAGGGAATGAGCGAGTTGCCTGCATCAGGCTCCGGGAAGGAAAAAGAAAGGGAAGAAAAAAAAAGGGAAGAAAAAAAAGAGAAGAAAAGAAAGGAAGAATAAAAAAGTGAAGAAAAGCGCACGCTTTTTCTCAGCGGTCTTAAAGAGACAAGAGCGCAGTGGAGGGGAGGGATCCCCATGGCACACTCAGCCCAGCAGGCTGGGAGTCCTGGGGAGCTTCAGACCCCTTAGCTGGCAACTGGGAAAAGGTGGCCGCGCTTAATACTCCCACAGCGATCAACAGCCTCCCATTCAATCCCACCCCGGCCAGAGCTATAAAGGGCCTTGCAGAGCGGTGTGGTCATGGCTCTGAAATAGTGGAGCAACAGTGCCACATACAGCATTCACACAGAACCCACTCCCGGTGGGCGTTTTTTTTTTTTTTTAGGTGTTGATGCTTTATCTTTTTCTTTCCTTTCTTTTCCTTTTTCTCTCTCTCTTTTTACTTTTTCTTATTAGTAGTATCTTTTTACATTTTTTTCTTCTTCTTCTTCTTTTTCTCTCTTTTCTTCTCTTTCCTTTTTAAAGTCATAAAGAGCCCAGCTGACATACGTGACAACTACCAACAACCAACTCTATAGTCATGAGAAGACAGAAGAATATGATACAGACAAGACTTCAGACACACACCCCTGAGAGAGAATATGAAGGAATGGACATGCACAGTCTTCCTGAAAAGGAATTCAGAATAAAAGTCATAGCAATGCTGACAGATGAACAGAAAAATGTGCAAGAGCTGAGGGAGGAAATGAGGAAAGACAAATCAGAAATGAGACAAGACATCGACAGGCTTCAAAGCAGACTGAATCAGGTTCAAGACATGAACAGTGAAATACAAAGCAGAGAACAAGAATACAAAGAAGAAGAGGCAGAGAGAGAGAAAAGGATCTCTAAGTATGAAAGAATATTAAGAGAACTGTGTGACCAATCCAAACAGAGCAATATTCACATTATAGGAGTACCAGAGGAAGAAGAGAAAGGAAAACGGATAGAAAGTGTCCTTCAAAAAATAATTGCTGAAAACTTTCCCACGCTGGGGAAGGAAAAAGCCTCGCAGTCCATGGAAGCCCACAGATCTCCTAACACAAGGGACCCAAGGAAGACAACACCAAGACACATAGTAATTAAGATGGCAAACATCAAAGATAAAGACAGAATATTAAAGGCAGCTAGAAAGAGAAAAAAGATCACCTACAAAGGAAAACCATCAGACTGTCATCAGACTTCTCAACAGAAACCTTACAGGCCAGAAGAGAATTGCATGATATATTTAACGTAATGAAACAGAAGAGCCTCGAACCAAGAATATTGTATCCAGCACGATTATCATTGAAATATGATGGAGGGATTAAACAATTTCAAGACAAAGGAAAGTTAAAAGAGTATGCATCTCATAAACCACCACTACAGGATATCTTAAACGGACTGCTCTAGAGGGAAACACCCCTAAGGCTAAAAAGATGTCACCAGAGAAAATAAAATCATAGCAAAGAAAGCAGACCATCCAAATACTAACAAAAGGCAAAGAATAAAACACCTGATATATAAAGAATGGAGGAGGAAGAACAGGAAGGGAGAGATAAAGAAACATCAGACGGCATACACAATAACTTAACAAGAAAGTTAAGTTAGATTCTTAGATAGTAAAGAAGGAACCCATGAACCTTTGGTAACCACAAATCTAAAACCAGCAATGGCAATAAGTACATATCTATCAATAATCACCCTAAACGTAAACGGACTGAATGCACCAATCAAAAGACACAGAGTAACAGAGTGGATAAAAAAGCAAGACCCATCTATATGCTGCTTACAAGAGACTCACCTCAATCCAAAGATATACACAGAATAAAGTGAAGGGATGGAAAAAGATATTTCATGCAAACAACAAAGAGCAAAAAGCAGGTGTTGCAGTACTTGTATCAGACAAAATAGACTTCAAAACGAAGAAAGTAGCAAGAGATAAAGAAAGACATTACATAGTGATAAAGGGGTCAGTCCAACAAGAAGATATAACCACTATAAACATATATGCACCCAACACAGGAGCGTTAGTATATGTGAAACAAATACTAACAGAAGTGAAGGACGAAATAGACAGCAATGCAATTATTTTAGGAGACTTTAACACACCACTCCCTCCAAAGGGCAGATCAACCAGGCAGAGGATAAGTAAAGACACAGAGGCACTGAACAACACACTAGAACAGATAGACCTAACAGATATATACAGAACTCTGCACCCAAAAACAGCAGGATACACATTCTTCTAAAGTGCACATGGAACATTTTTCAGAATAGACCCCATACTAGGCCACAAAAAGAACCTCAGTAAATTCAAAAATATTGAAATCCTACCTACCAACTTCTCAGATCACAAAGGTATAAAACTAGAAATAAATTTCAGAAAGAAATCAACAAGGCTCACAAATACATGGAGACTTAACAACATTCTCCAAATGAATCAATGGGTTAATGACCAAATCAAAACAGAAATCAGAGAATATATGGAGACTAATGACAACAACAACACAAAGCCACAACTTCTGTGGGACGCAGCAAAGGCAGTTCTAAGAGGAAAGTATATTGCAATCCAGGCCTATTTAAAGAAGGAAGAACATTCCCAAATGAATAGTCTAAAGACACAATTATTGAAATTAGAAAAAGAAGAACAAATGAGGCCCAAAGTCACCAGAAGGAGAGACATAATAAAGATCAGAGAAGAAATAAATAAAATTGAGAAGAATAAAACAATAGAAAAAATCAATGAAATCAAAAACTGGTTCTTTGAAAAAATAAACAAAATAGATAAACCCATAGCCAGATTATAAAGAGAAAAAGAGAATCCACACACATAAACAGAACCAGAAATGAGAAAGGAAAAATAACGATGGACCCCACAGAAATACAAAGAATTATAAGAGAATATTATGAGAATCAATATGCTAACAAGCTGGAAAACATAGAAGAAATAGACAACTTCTTAGAAAAATACAGCCTTCCAAGTCTCACCAAGAGGAAACAGAAAAACTAAACAGACCAATCACCAATAACGAAATTGAATCGGTAATCAAAAAACTACCCAAGAACAAAACCCCCGGACCTGATGGATTCACCTCTGAATGCTACCAGACATATAGAGAAGAAATAACACATATCCTCCTTAAAGTTTTCCGAAAATAGAAGAGGAGGGAATACTTCCAAACTCTTTCTATGAAGCCAGCATCACTCTAATACCAAAACCGGGCAAAGACCTCACTAAAAAAGAAAATTACAGACCAATATCCCTGATGAACATAGATGCAAAATTATTCAACAACTTATTAGCAAACCGAATTCAAAAATACATCAAGAGGATCATACACCATGATCAAGTGGGATTCATCCCAGGGATGCAATGATGGTACAACATTCGAAAATCCATCAACATCATCCATCACAACAATAAAAAGAAGAACAAAACCGCATGATCATCTCCATAGATGCTGAAAAAGCATTTGACAAAATTCAGCATCTATTCATGATTGAAACTCTCAACAGAATGGGTATAGAGGGCAAGTACCTCAACATCATAAAGGCTATATATGACAAACCCACAGCTAACATCATACTTAACAGCGAGAAACTGAAAGCTTTTCATCTAAGATTGGGAACAAGGCAGGGATGCCCACTCTCTCCACTGTTATTCAACATAGTACTGGAGGTCCTAGCCACGGCAATCAGACAAAACAAAGATATACATGGCATCCGGATTGGTAAAGAAGAAGTCAAATTGTCACTATTTGCAGATGACATGATACTGTACATAAAAAACCCTAAAGACTCCACTCCAAAACTACTAGAACTAATATCTGAATTCAGCAAAGTTGCAGGATATAAAATTAACACACAGAAATCTGTTGCTTTCCTATACACTAATGATGAACTAACAGAAAGAGAAATCAGGAAAACAATTGCATTCACAATTGCATCTAAAAGAATAAAATACCTCGGAATAAACCTAACCAAGGAAGTGAAAGACTTGTACTCTGAGAACTACAAGACACTCCTAGGAGAAATTAAGGAAGACACTAACAAATGGAAATGCATCCCATGCTCTTGTCTAGGAAGAATAAATATTGTCAAAATGGCAATACTACCTAAAGCAATCTACAGATTCAATGCAATCCCCATCAAACTACCAACAGCTTTCTTCAATAAGCTGTAACAAATAATTCTAAAATTCATATGGAACCAGAAAAGACCCTGAATAGCCAAAGCAATCCTGAGAAAGAGGAATAAAACAGGGAATTACGCTCCCTGACTTCAAACTCTACTACAAAGCCACAGTAATCAAGACAATTTGGTACTGGCACAAAAACAGACCCACAGACCAGTGGAACAGAATGGAAAATCCAAACATTAACCCAAATACCTACAGTCAATTAATATTTGATACAGGAGCCTTGGATATACAATGGGGAGATGACAGCCTCTTCAGCAGCTGGTGTTGGAAAAACTGAACAGCTACATGTAAGAGAATGAAACCTGACTACTGTCTAACCCCATACACAAAGGTAAACTCAAGGTGAATCAAAGATCGGAATGTAAGTCATGAAACCATAAAATTCTTAGAAAAAAACATAGGCAAAAATCTCTTGGACATAAACATGAGTGACTTCTTCATGAACATATCCCCCCAGGCAAGGGAAACAAAAGCAAAAATGAACAAATGGGACTATATCAAGTTGTAAAGCTTCTGTACAGCAAAGGACACCATCAGTAGAACAAAAAGACATCCTACAGTATGGGAGAATATATTCCTAAATGATGTATCTGATAAGGGGTTGACATCCAAAATATATAAAGAACTCACGCACCTTAACAAACAAAAAGTAAATGAACCATGTTCTTTTTATATTTTATATTTCTGTGTGGTGCCCACTAGTGCACCGAAACTCCAGTCTCTGGAGCTGCTCAGCCCCTGGAGTAAGGTTGGGTATTGTAGGGGAGTGGAGTTGGTGCCTTGGGGGAGGAAAGATCTGTTTCCTGATTCCCGTCTGCAGTGCCTGTCTCCAATATCAGAGCCAGTGGGCCAAGCACTCACGTGTAAACCTCTGTGCTTTGTGTCTCTAGCTGTTGTAGGTGGGTCCTCCCACTGGCTGGCCTGATACCTGTGCAGTGATTGCTGTTTCGAGCAGGTGCCTGCACACCAGTAGGAAAGTTAGGCAGGCTGTGTGTCACTGTGGGGGGCCTTGGAGCAGAGTCGCTGACAGGGGAATGGAGCACCTGAAGCTCCCCAAAGTTCCCAACCAGCTGGGCAGAGAACCCCCAGGCAACCTTGTCCAGCTCTCCCTTCTCCCGTACAGCAATCTCTGTGCAAAACCCTCCCCTTCAGCAGCCCTCTCACTGCATGGAAGCCTCTCAGAGTGCCTTCCTTTCCTCTTACACAGAGAAGCCAGGTGTGGATACCCTCCTCCACAAATGGCCAGAATGTCAATTTCTCAAGCACTCTGCCTGTCTGAGCTCCCCAAAGTCCAGAGCATCACACACTATAAGATTCTGCTCACAAAGCAGATCTCCAGGGCTAGTTGTCCAGCAGTCCCAGGTTTCCACCTCCTCCCCTGCTCTGTTTCTCTTCCTCCCACCAGTGAGCTGGGGTTGGGGAAGGGCTTGGGTCCCTCCAGATTAAGGCTTTCCTATGTTACCCTGTTTTGTGAGATCTGCTCTGTTTGTGAGGTCTGTATGCAGTCTGGTTCAGCCTTCTTTCTTTTTGCTGTTTTAAGGTTAGTTGTATTAACTATATTTTTGTACAGTTTTTGGTTTTGGGGGGAGCTCTCTGTCTCCCCTCTCATGCCACCATCTTGCAAGTCAGACTATAATTTTTAAGTAAAAAGTTCTTTTGTACAATTAAAGCTAAAAGAACTGAATATATCAAAAAAGTGGATATTTTATACTGTATGTAATGTGAAGAGTATTTTTGACACTTGTACCATAATTTTAAAATACCTTATCTCATTTAAGTCTCCATAGACGTTTTCTTTACTACTAGAGGAAATAATCTAATGCTCTATTTGTATCCACAGAAGTTTTATGTCACATTCTCTAACCAATGATTGTTCAGGGCATTTTCAAAGCCTCAGCCTTTGATATATGATTTCTAAGGTAATCTGACTTGCACTGTATTATCTCTACAAATGAAAAGAAAGTGACTAGCAGCAAGTAATGCACCTTCCTCTGTAGGAGGCAAATGCAACAGTAAGAAATCAGCCTTCACTCTGCTTTCCATTGTTGTGTTGTTTACAGGAGGGTAGGGAAGTCCCCCTCTCTCCACTTTCCCTACTGTTCTATAAGGAAAGCTGTCCATGCATTCTTCTAGATATTTCTGGCCTTGTATGGAACCAGATATGTCTGGCATTGAGAAACCTTGAAAACAAAGTGTGCTGTACCCATGAATAAAGAGATAGATAAGGGCCTTGAAGGCCAGACACCTGGCCATGAAAGCCACATGCATGCACATCTTCAATACTTATGCATCCATGAATTAGCACTGTAGCGGTATAAATACAGCTTTATGCAGAATAAAGTGGCCTCTTTTGAGTACCCTACATGATGACCCTGCCACCTTCTTTGTTCTTTGCCCCAAAACCTCAACAACAGTCTCTGGGCCCTGACACTCGGTGCTGTGATCAGGATGAGGTAGGTGGTCACCAGCGTAATGGTCCTTTGGCTTTCCTGGACATGTAGGGGCAGGTGGGGGAGATGTGGCCCCAGCATCTATTTGGGACCCAGTAGCAAAGTACTTGACTGCTCGGGCAGTGCCAGAGGATTGGGAGTCCCTAAAGCCAACCCAGAGGCTATACATTGGAGACACTAGAGTCCCTAGTTCCTCTGGCCCACCGGGAATCAGCTGGGCGAGTGGCATGGATATTCCTGACGGTCATCCACCATGCTGCTCATGAAACTGTGAGGTTGCAGCAGCAAGTGCAGAGTCTCCAACAGAAGGAAGAAGACTTGGAGCACTGGCTGGAAGCTGCTGAACGTGTGTAATGGGGACCAGTGAGCACTGCCCCATCATTGTGGGACAGAACAATGAGTGCAGTGCAGCACTGTTGGTTTTGCATGCCTGCCCCACCATGCGGTGACATGCAGAGTTGCAGGAACCCACAGATACAGGGGGCAGCCAGATGGCCCCCCAATAGTGACATGACAAATGATGTGCATGATGTATACACCATGGAATTATGAGATTTGGCCAAGCAATGTAAGAGACATTTGGGGTAATATGTGACTGCTTGGTTTTTGCGGCTGTGGGATGAGGGCGCTGAGAATATGAATACAAAGCAGTGTCTGCGTCAGTTCACTTGGGAGACATAGAAAAAAGCCACCTCAAGTGACCAAGATGAGAACTGCTGTGTAAAGCAGCACAAGGAAAAAAAATAATAGCAGAGAAAATGGTGCCAGAGACAGCCACAGTAGGACCACTGAAAGTAATCTGCAGACAGGTATGCACTGACCTTTTGGCTGCTGGTTTGGTTTGTGAAAAGTCTTATGGACAGCCTTTAGAGGTCTTGATGGGGCTATGGAAACAGTTGCAACCCAACCAAGTCTATCACCCACTGCCCTCAAGTTGGGTGTGGGTGAATACTGTGTGGACCAGGAACTTGTGCCTTACATGCTGACTGATTAACTCCATGACTAGGGGTGGGGCCGAGGTACCTGGCATACGGGGACATCAGAAGACTAGAGACCATTTGTTGAACTCACCATTCACTGGTCACCACAGAATGTACAGTGGGTATTGGTGCTGGTGGGTACAGGTGTTGACTCAACTCTCCTCTATGGCAAGCCACATAGGTTCCGGGGCCCCTCTGCAGTCATAGAGGGATATGGTGGACATGCACTGTGGGTGTGATGAGTTACTCTCACTTTGGAAATTGGACACCTGCTCCCACATCAATATGTGGTTTATCTCCAATAGCAGAATACATTCTAGGGGTGGATGTACTGCACAGCCTAATGATAAAAACGACTCTTGGGGAGTTTGGTGCATGTTGTGAAAATGGTGTGGTAAGGTCATCCCCACCACACACCTTTGTGAACACAAAGCCACAAGCCACCCACATAGTGAACATTAAACAATACCAGCTGCCCAGTGGACAGGAGGAAATAAGCCAAACCATTTTGCAGTTGGAGGAAGCACACATCATCCATCCAGCCCAGCACACAACCCTTTTAATTTACCCATGTGGCCTGTGAAGAAGCCAGATGGCACTTGAAGAATGACAGTGGACTATTGGTAAATGAACAAAGTGACTCCCCCACTGTGTGCTACAGTACTGAGCATTACTGAACAATGGGTAAACTAACTGTGACTCTGGGGACTTATTTCTTTGTGTTGGACTTGGCTAATGCCTTCTTTTCCATTGACATTGCACCAGAAAGCCAGGATGAACTCACCTTCACATGGAGGGCCACAAATGGACGTTTGTGGTCCTCCCACAAGGATACTTGTACAGTCTGATTTTGTGTCATGGTTTGGTGGCTAGAGACCAGTTTGCACCAGGCCCTCCAGGGGTGGGGATTGGCCATCAATGAAGACAAGGTGCAGGTACCTGGTTATTCTGTCAAGTTCTCGGGTGTTGTCTGGTTGGTAACACAAAAGTGTTACCTGAAGCAATTAATGATAAAATACTAAAATACCCCTACCCAGAAACCGTTAAACAGCTACAAAAATATGTGTGCTTATTAGGGTACTGGAGAATGTTTATCCCTCACTTAGCCAGGCTGTTAAAGCTGCTTCATCACCTTATAAAGTGAGGGGAAACACAGGACTGGACGTCAGAGGTAGAAAATTCTTTTGCTGAGACAAAAAGAAAAGTGGCTCGGGCCCAGAAGCTGTGAGTCACTGACCCTTCCATATTGCTCCTGCTGACAGTGTCTGCTAGTGCGAATGGATGTGGGTGTGGATTATGGCAGAAGCATAGGACCTGCAAAGTCCCAATAGGATTTTGGTCTCAGTTGTGGAAGGGAGCAGAGATTCACTATTTGCTGTTGGAGAAACAGCTGGCAGCAGTGTATGCTGCCTTACTGGCTACTGAAGGAATCATGGGGATACAAGCAGTACATGTCATTACTACCCTCCCAATTGAGGGCTGGGTGCAAGCCTGGGCCACAGGTCCCCCGAATGGGATTGCCCAGACACCCACCCTAACCAAGTGGGGAGGCTATTTAGAACAATGGGCTAAACTCTCCAAAAGCCCTCTCTCACAACAATTGCAACAAGTCCTGGGACCATAAATATTTGCGGTCAAACCTGTACCCACCTTACCAAGTGTGGAAGCTCCAATGGTAAGACTCTATGAGGAGGGGAAAGGGATGCCACCAGTGGAGGCCAGGTATACAGATAGTTCTACAAAGCGCCATCCACTGACATGGATGGCTGTCACCATTCAGCCCTTACAGGAAGAGCTCTGGTATGAGTCTGGGGTAGGGCAATCCAGCCAATCGGCTGAATTATGGGTGGTGTGATTTGTTTTGACTAGGGTATCAGGTCAGATAACCATCTGTACTGACAGTTGGGTGTGTTTTGTGGCCTCACTGGTTGCTTCAGTGGGCAGCACAGGACTCAGAAATCAGCCATTACCCACTGTGGGAACAAATAATGTGGAAAGACCATCGGAACCATGAGTTAAAGGAAGTATTCCATAACCAATCTCACAGTTGGCTGGTTACCCAGAGAACTGTGTGTCAATGTCAGTGTTAATCTTACCCCTGAGAGCTGGTGGGATGGTCACGCCCATGTGGGCACTGTGCCGACAGACCCCCTGGCAGAAAACACGTGGATATGTGGGGAATGTGGCTGGTCCTATCTCCCTGCAAATTGGACATGCCATTTTACTTGAGGCTGCCTGTACTGAACAGGACAGATATTACAAACCTTGCTGAAGCCCACACGTAATTGGAATGCTGTATATTTCCATTGGCATAGTCCCAAATGGACAGCATGGTGGTTTTACCCCCTGGCTATCTTCCTTCCAGGAGCCGGCACTATAGATGTAGAATTACAAATACAAGACCTGCACAGCATGTTGCTCATGCCTTGAAAATAACCGGTTTTCACTAGCCCTATTGCTGGCTGAAGTAACTCGAATGTGGAAGGTGATTTTACAAAACAGAATGGTTCCGGATATACTCACAGCTGCACAAGGGGGCACCTGTGCTTTACTGCATGTTTACTGTTGTGTTTATATCCCAGACCACCAGCAGCAAATACAAGCTGCACTCCAGGAAGTAGATAATGAAGTGTCTCAGATACATGTTTTATCCCAAGAACCCCTGTCTACCTGGTGGTAACAGCCTGGTCCCTCCTTGTCTGTTATTGTTTTTAATATTGTTTCTGTGGGCTCTGGGAACAGAGCTCTGCTTTGTGTGCAAGGAAGAAACAGGTGGTTGCTGTCCAATAGAAAGGGATGGGATGTAGGGAAGCCATCCCTCGCCCCATTTTCCCTACTGCTCTATGAGGACAGCTGTCCATTGTTTCACCCTAGATAGGTCTGGCCTTGTACAGAGCCAGATATGTCTGGCATTGAGAAACCTTGAAAACACAGTGTGTGGTACCCATGAATAAAGAGCTAGATAAGGGCCTTGAAGGCCAGACACCTGGCTATGAAAGTCATATCATGCATGTCTTCAATACTTACGTAACAATGAATTATCACTATAGCAATATAAAAAGTACAGCTTTATGCAAAATAAGGTGGCTTCTTTTGAGCACTCCCCATGATGACTCCCATCACCTTCTTTTCTCTTCATGTCACCCCAAAACCTCAACAGTAATCCACAGACCCCAACAAGGAGGCAGGCCTCCTCCGGCCACTGGTTGGCTGCCTTAGGAACTGCTCATGGCATTTCAGAACAGCCACTTCTAGGAACTTTTATAACTGGAGCAGAGGAATATCTGCTTAGTGTGATACCGTCAGGAAAACCTGAGAAGACAGAGGAGTCAGAGACTCTTAAAGGCAAAAGAAAAATTGAGAACAACCCAAAGTGATCATATTTTTAAATATATTTTCCAAAGTATGCTCTATCATTGTGGGTAAGTGAACTTATACAGCAGTGCTTTTATGGTCAGGCTATTATTATCTTCCTTTTACAATTCATTTATTGTCTGTGAAAGCTGTCAACAAATTTATCCATGGTTTCTGTGTACCCATTAAGCATTGTTGGATTATTATAGTATATATTTTCTTTTACCGCAAATCTTTCATCTCTATAACCCACAACCAGCCAAATTAACCAAATTAATAGAAAATCATTAAAAATTAAAAGATAAACATTGTCATTCCTAGGTAATGATATTGATATCATGTATATTTTGCTAGCCTCCTGATAGGAAATTTCAATATATTTCTTTCTCACTTTAAACCTCCTTGTAAGAAAATGAGAGCAGAAGCATGGCTGACCAGCTTTGCCAAAGGCAATTGCCAAAGTCATGTTTTAACCTTAATAAGTCAGACTATACAATTCACATCATTGTCACAATGAAAAAAATATTAACAGGATGCAAAATTGTAATATATATCACTAAACTGGAGTTTGGATGGACACACACACACATATTTGTAAATTATATTGTATCTATAGTGAAAGTAATCTTAAATTTTCACTTTAAGAAAAATGATTATTGAATTGCTGATTATGTTATATTAAATATAGTAAATACAGACTGTAAATCCATATTGATTGGCTGTTTTGTTCCTTTTCTGAAATAAACCCAGGTTTATGACCTTATTCAGGAATTGAAAAGTGAGAATTGTGGTGTGTTTCTTGTGCTGTCTTTATTTGGTGCAGGATACTTAATTTTGTATTAAAAAAATTTTCCCACCCTTATATTTTCTCCCTTAAGCCCCTTTGAAATGTGATACTTTTTTTTTTGCTATTTTATCTTATTTTAGGAAAAATGCATAGGAGTACCTTTGGAACATCCAGGAACCAAGGTGCCTCTGGCAGTTGTGTGATTCAGCAGCATAAGCCAATGGATGCAGGAGGAGTCTTGCCTATCTGTGCAGTGGGTGATATGCAGACACACCTTGGTATGAGCTGTGGGGCCAGCATTAATCTTTGAATCAGCCTCAACCCCTCTTGGTCACAGTTTGAAAACACTTGGAAAACACTGACTTAGGCAAATACACAAATGAGAGAGCCCTTGTAGAAGTCCAGGTTGCTTAAGGAGAGATCCCAATACTCTGCTGGAGAAAAAGGAAATAAAAGTTTAGAGGTACTGGAGAGAATAAGAGGACCTTTGCCAGCACCACCACTCTTCCAGGGCAGCAGAGCATGGGGCTAAACTAGGCAGCAGGGACTTCTGTTGGGTAAAGGGAGAGCAGTGAGTGCCCAGCATTCACAGCTGTGCAGGACACTACTAGAGAAACACATTTCTCTTCCACAATAAGCAGAATGCTAAGGGGCATCCATGACTGGGAAAAACAGGAAATTGGGAAAGACGCAGATACAAATATAAGAGAGCATTAAATGAATGTGCTCAGACATCAGCAACAATATCGATAATTATTCTTCAATACAATGATTCTCCAATCAAAAGGCACAAAATGGCAGCATGGATTATAAAACAAGACTCAGCTACATGCTGCTTACAAGAAACTAGCTTCAGATATAAGGAAAAACATAATCTTAAAGTGAATGATGGAAAAAGATATTCCATGCAAGTGGAAACTGAAAGTGAGAATGATTAGATTTATATCACACAAAATAGATCTAATGGCAAAAGCAAGAGACTAAGAATTTTATTATGTAACTATAAAGGGTGTCAACTCATCAAAAAGATATGATAATCATAAATATACACACACCCAATATCAGAGGACCTAATATATTAAGAAAATACTAAGGTCTGAGGGGAGAAATAGTCAACAATACAATAATAATAGTGGAAGGCAATAATGCACTTTCAATAATGGGTAGATCTTCTTCTGGAACAACAACAACAACAAAAAACCAACAAGGAAACATTGGACTTAAACCATACTTAGATCAAATAGATCTAACAGGCATATATAGAATATTCCCACCAACAGCAGCAAAATACATTTTTTTTCTTAAGTGCACACAAAACATTCTCCAGGAGAGAGCACATGATAGATCACATAACAAGTGTTAGCATTTTTTGGAATATTGAAATTATATAAGTATCTTTTCCAACTACATTTGTATGAAATTAGAAATCAACAAAAGAAATCTGGAAAATTTACAATTATGTTAGAAGTAAACAACATATTCCTGAACAATCATGGGTCAAAGAAGAAATCAAAGAGAAACAAAAATATATTCAAAAGAAATGAAAATTAATACACCACATGCCAAAATCTATAGAATGTTTCCGAAGCAGTTCTTAGAGGGAATTTTATAAAAATATATGCATAATTTAAGAAGACATAAAGAGAGGAAATAAAGATATGAAGTAAACAACATATATACGTCAAAGAAATTTAAAAAAGAACAAACTAAACCCAAGGTAACAGAAGGAGGGAAGTAACAGATCAGAGCAGTAAAACAAATGAACTAGAGACCATAAAAACAATAGAAAAGATTAATGAAACTAAGAGTTTGATTTATAGAAAGATACATAAACTGACAAATTCTTAGCTAGACAAAAAAAATAGAGAAGGCACAAATAAAATCAGAAATGAAAGAGTAGACATTGCAATTGATACCACAGAAATACACAGAAGCATGAGACTACCATATGCAAACTGGATAACCAAGAAGAAATGGAATAATTTCTAGGAGCACTCAACTTTCTAAGACTAAATCATGAAGAAATGTGAACAGACCAATAATAAGAATGAGATGGAATCATAAATCAAAAATCTCCCAACACAGAAAGGTCTATGAGATGGTTTCACTCTTGAAAACTACCAAAAGTTTAAGGAATTATTCCCAATTCTTCTCAAACTCTTTCAGAAAATTGGAGATAAGGAAACAATTCCAAACTCATTTGATCCAACATACATTAACTTAATATCAAAGTCTTAACTTGAACAATCAGACAAGATAAGTAAAGCATTCAAATCAACATGAAAGAAGTAAAACTGTCACTATTTACAGATGACATGATCTTATATATAGCAAATACTAAAGACTCAATGAAAAAACTGTTGTAACTAATTAACAAATTCATTAAAGTTGAAGGATATAAAATTAACATACTGAAATCTGTTCCATTGCTATACACTAACAATGAAACATATGAAAGAGATATGAAGAAAACTATTCCATTCACAATAACATCAAACCATAAATTACTTAGGAATAAAGTTAATAAGAATTAAAATACTTACACAATTAAAATTACAAGTCTCTGATGAAAAAAATTGAAGAAGACACAAATGGAAAGATCCCATATTCATCAATCAGAAAAATTAATATTGTTAAAATATCCATACTTCCAAAGATGTCAATAGATTCAATTCAAACCCTATCAAAATTCAAATGAAATTTTTCAGAGTAATAGAAAAAAATCCGAGAATTTACATCATAAAAGACCCCAAATATCCAAAGCAATCCTGAGAAAAAAACCAAGGTGGAGTCATCATGCTTTCTGATTTTAAACTACACTACAACACTACAGTAATTGAAATAGTATGGTGTTGGCATAAGAATAGACACATAGATCAATGGAACAGAATACAAAGATCAGCAATAAGCCCTCACATATATGGTCACCTTATATTTATCAAGGGAACTAAGAACACTCAATTAGACAATGATAGCTTCTTCAAAAAATGGTGCCTGGGAAACTGAATAACCATGTGCAAAAAAATGAACTTAGATCTTATCATACACCACTGACAAAAACTAACTTGAAATGGATTACAAACTTAAACATAATACCTAAATAAGAATATCCTTGACATCAGTCTTGGCAATGATTTTTGGATATGACACCAATAGTACAAGCAAACAATGCAAAAATAAACTACTAGGACTATGCAAAACTGAAAAGCTTATGCACAGAAAAAGAAAAAAACCTAATGAAAGACAATCTACAGAATGCAAAAAAATATTCAGAAACCACAAATGGGATTAAAGTCTAATTTCCAAAATATTTAAAGAACTCATATAACTCAATAACAAAGAAAAAATCTGAAGAGAACTACTTTTTTTCCAAAGAAGTTGTCCAAATGGTCACCAGGTACATGAAAAGATGCTCAACATCACTAATCATCAGGTAAACTAAAATCAAAACCACACTGAGATATGCCTACACACTTGTTAGAATGTCTATCATGAAGAAAACAAGTGATAACTAGTGCTGATGAAGATGTGAAGAAAACCTTTTTGCATTGTTAGTGGGAATTTAAATTGGTACAGACACTGTGGAAAACAGTATGAAGGTAATAAGATATTAAATATAAAACTACCTGTGACCCAGCAATCCCACATCAAAATGAAATATTGAAAAGATACTGCACCCCTATGTTCATCACAGCATTATTCACAATAACCAAGACATATAAACAAGCTAAGTGTTCATCAACAGATAAATGGACAAAAAAGCTGTGATACACACATATATACACTGGAATATAATTCAGCCATGAGAAAGAAGGAGATTCTGGCATTTGTGACAATATGGATGGACTGTGAGGGCATTATGCTAAGTGAAAGAAGCCGGAGAGAGAAAAATCAACACTCTCTGATATCAGTAATATGCGGAATCTGTATAAAAAGAATTCATAGTCATAGAGCATAGAACGGTGGTTATCAGGGGATCAGGGCTATATTTTTAAAGGATACAAACTTGCAACTGAAAGATAAATAAGTTCTGAGATCTAATATACAACACAGTGATTATAGTTAATAATATTATTGTATTCAAAGTTGATTAGAGATTAGATATTAAATTTTCTCACCACAAAAAATAAATGATAATTGTGTGGCATGAGAGAGGTATTAGCTAACATTGTGGTCATAGTCTTATTGCAATTATAAATGTATTAAACCATGACATTGTGCATCTTAAGCTTATACAATGTTATGTCAAGTATCTCAAGAAAGGTAAAATTAAAAATGACTCCACCTAAAGCACAAAACACTCTAGTGTACATCTGGAGTCTAAGATCTGAGTATTGTTTGATAATCATTAGCTTTATTACCCATAAAATAGATTAATAGTTGCTATGAGAATTATTACATATGCATATAAAATGCTTAGCATAAAAACTGATTATAACACACATTCAGTGATTACTAGTTATGATTGACTTAGATAACTTTAAAAGTAGTTATTTAAATATGTAAAATAATAAGGGAATGATAAACATTTATTTATTAGTGAAAATAGAATGTTGTACAAATATCACATAATTACCTACAAAACATGATTTTTAACTGTCTATAGTGGGTGGAGTTAATAAGGTTAACTTATCTGGAGAAGGAAATTAAGAACCAAGTCTTGAAAAATATTATTTAAAAGTGATTACACAGCATCTTTGAAATGATGAAATTATAGAAATAATCATATTAGTGATTGGCAGGGTTTAGAAGGAGGTAGAGGTCAGAGAAGGAATTGAGAGAAATAAAACTTCAGTGTGAGGGATACTTGTGGTGATGGAAGTGTTCTTTATCTTCATCAGATCTATGTCAATATCCTGCTTGTAATATTATCCTATTATTTTGCATGAAATTATTATTGGGGGAAACTGAATGAAGAGTACACAGGATCACTGTATTATTTCTTCAAACTGCTTATAAATCCACAATTGTCTCAAAATTTAAGATAATAAAAAAATGCATGAGCATACCAAATCAAAGAAGATTCAGTTCTTTAGATTTGTATAAAAGGTAATAGCTTGAAAAGACTCTAAAACTGAATATGAGTAAATATCCATAGAGTATAATTAATTGCTTTCTTTTACAAATACAAATATACTCCTTTTACTGAAGGAAAACAAAAGAACTACTGGCCACATCATTAGTCAAATTAAGAATAAAATAGCAAAACTGAAACAGACTCATAAACACAGAGAACGGACTGATGTCCCATAGGGGACGGAAGTGGAATGATGGGTGAAATAGATCAAGGGTAAAAAAAGATTAGTGAGAATGTTAGTATCTTGATGGTGGTGAGTACATGAATTTATACACATGTAAAATTCATTAAGCTGTACACTAAGATTTGTGCGTTTTATTGAAGGTACTACAATAAAAGTACATTTTGAAAAGGAAATAAAATAATTGCAGGTGTGAAGCTTTTGCTAAATTTAACAAATACATAACAAGGCACAGTATTTAATGCAAAAAAAGCACCTCCAAATGTGAGTAAGCTAAAATAATTTTAGATGGGATTTTAACAAACTGAATATAACCAGGACAAAACAACATTTATTACTTAATAAAAATTTGTATTTTATAAGTGGAATAAGTTGGATATATATATGTGTGGAAAATAATTTGATAATAATTTTGATGATTTAATCTTAGAGAAGTTCTTGGATTACTAGTTAAAAATGTCAAATATTTATGTCTACAAATCATCCATGTCATATTTTAAAAACTTCCCCATAAGATGCTCTTACCTCCTGGATGTTCTGGATACACTACCATGGTATTTGGGGGGCAACTATGCTGCTATTCCAGGAACACAGAGAAAGCCAGCTTCCTGGCCTTTTCCCCAAGGTGCCAGAAATGACAAACATCATTAGTCCATGTGTCAAAATGTCCAGGGCCATGTCCACTCAACAGAGTCTCCATGGTTTAACACAGTTGGAGCTGGCAGCAGGTGTTGCTCAGCTTGCCATATCTTAGCTTCAGTAACTCCTCTTTGGTTTGCACTTACATTTGTATGGGAGAAGCAGCAATGGGTGTTAACATATCCCCTGGGCTCAAGGCTCCTTTTGGGGACTTCTCATTCAAATACCACAGCACTTTCAGTAAGTGAACTGAATAATCCCACAGACTATTGGTGTCTGACTTCAAACCAGATTTCAACAAATCATTTTATCTCTCTATCATGCCTGCCTCGGTAGGGTTATATGGAACATGAAACTTCCACTTTATTCCTATTCTGATGCACCCATTCTTGTAGTGCATGTCCAGTAAAGTAGGTACCTTGATCATTCTCAATCACCTGCAGCCAGCCATAGGCTGCAAAGAGATGCTTTTGGCTCATTTGTTCATTTGCTGATGCATAGCATCCAGGAAAATCAGCCAATACTCCCGTAGCTGTGTCCAGACAAGTCATGGCATACCAGTTTCCTTCTGATATGGGCAGAGGCACAATATAGTCTATCTGCCATGTGACAAGGGGTATCGGCCCCTTACCTATTGTCCAATGCTAATGCAGGACATGGAGTATGTCCCTCTTAAAGATACAAGGCAGTCCTTCTGGGCTCTGCTGACTTCTACAAAGGTAAACAGCAAGCCCCACTGATGGGCTACAACCCACATTGTCTTTTGCCCTGTATGCAACAAATGCTGATGTAACCATTGGGCTACATCAGAGGCAGGCTTTCCTTCTAGTCAGTGCACCTGGGCCAATGTGTCAGCTTCATCATTCCCTGGGGATGCCAAACACAAATGGCCAGTCACATGGTATATGGTAATGGTCTTAGTCTGACCAGAGGCCCATAGGTCCTTGCACAGCTCCTGTCCCCAAAGGGGCCTGTGACAAACTATCCAGTTGGCATGGTAGCCACAGGGTGAAGCCAAGATAGATGGTCCAGATGTCAGTGCAGACACCTGTAGGGGAAGACTCCTTGGTGACCACAAGCCACACTGGCCACAACTCAGCCCATTTACTGCTCATTCCATTTCTGTCCTCCATCCATAATGTCTCAGTCTAAGGATGGAAAGCCACAGCTCTCCACTTTGGGGGCTGTCCATGACTGGAACCATCTGAATACCAAGGATTTTCAGGTATAGGGAATTTTGTATCTTATGAGGACTCACAGCTACCAATGGCATTGGAGTTCCACACTTAAGGAATGATTGGGGAGGGTGCTATGTTGCTGTAAATATGCACCTCATCTGGCCAGGGTAGGTTCATGTGCCATGCCACTCCCTAGCCTTTGGGTCCAGCCTTGCACGCACCCCACAATGAGATAGGTGGTTATTACCTTGGTCAGAGCTGTTCCAGTGATGGGCTCCGTAGCAAGCAAGGTGTGGTACACAGCAGCCAGTTTCTTCTCTATCAAGGTGTAATGGACCTCTGCTCCTTTCCATAGTTGTGACCAGAATCCCATAGGTTGGCATGTTCATTCAAACCACTGCCAAAGGCCCCATACATAATCATCTTCTGTTATATGAATATCTAGCTTTCAGGGCCTTGATGAGTCCATTACATTCAAGGCCTGTATGGCCTTGACTACTCACTTAACAGTAGTAAAAGCAGCTGCACATTTCATCCCAGTTCCACCTGATGCCTTTTGGTATCCACTGGTATAAGGGATTCAGAATTTGTGCCAAATGCATATTAAAAACTCTCCATTAGGCCAAAAATACCAAAAATTCTTGTAATACTGCCACAGTGGTAAAGGTAGGGAAAGCCTGGACCTTGTCTATGACTGCTTCTGGGATAACTTTAGTTTTACCTGACCAGAAAACCCCTAAGAGCTTTACTGAACCAGGTCCCTGAACATTGGTACTGTTCACAGCCCACCCATTGTTCTGCAAATGTTGACTGCTCAGTGTAATGATACAGCTACACCATTTTCAGTTTCTTCCATGTATCCAAGTCCTGCGCTACAAGTCTGTGACAAATGGGACTGTGGAGATATCCCTGTGAAAGGACAATGAATATCCACTGCCAGCCTTTCCACATGAAGGCAAACTGTCCCTGACTTTCCTGTGCTATGTCAATAGAGATGAAAGCATTAGAAAACTCCACAACATAATGATACATCAGTATTTCATTACTGAGGGTATCCATAAGGTCTGTATAAAGAGACGGAAGTACACAATGGGTTGTGACTTTATTCAATTCTCTGTAATCCATGGTCATATGATGGGGAGTTGTCTGGCTTTTCCTCTGGCCACACAAGGGAATTCAAAGGACTATGAGTGGGCTTTAGAATGCCCACCTTCTCCAACTCCTGTAGAGTTTCTCCAGTTTCCTAATGTTCCCCAGGCAATTTATACTGCTTAGTATTTGTCACCTCACTGATGTATAGGCAGAGCCTACAGGTGGTGCTTAGTATGTCCCATCAGAACTGCCTTTACCACACGTACCCTCAGTCTGAACTCACCTGCAGTTGTCTGTAACCACAGGCCCTGCACGGTATCTACCCCCAATATATTTTCAGGATTGGGAGAAATGTGTACAGTATAGTCCATTTGGGGTAGATACCCTAGCCCCAGTGGGATTTGGACTTTCTTCCCTCTAATTGCCTTACCCCTATAGACATCTATCACAGCAGGGGTCTCAGGAAAAAGCTCACAGTTACCATGAATCAAAGAATATTCAGATCCTGTGTCCATCAGTACCAGGACACATTGTACATTAATGGGGAACCAATGAATTGCTAAATATATGTGTGACCCGCAGTCCCAACCATGAACCCCAAGGTGTGGGCCTTGACCCCTCCTCAGTCAGACAACAGCACACAATCATTGTTCTGTGTGGTTGGGGACCTAGACAGAGCCTGGAAGTTCCCCAGGAACTCTTGCAGGGACATATGTCAGACATGGGGCTTTGCCTCTGACTTCTGTGTCTTAGACCTCAGTGGCTGGAACTGCTGCTCTGGCTTTAATTGGTGCCACAGTTCTAGCAGGATTCTATTGGGCTGCCTATCGAGTCTTTTTGTTCACTGCCCCCACCTTATCAATTAACCCACATCTGGGTCCTCAAGACTTTCACAGGGCTCTTTGCACCTCTCCCTTCAGTCATAGCCTGTACTTCCTTCTGTGCTCTTATTGATTTAACATCCCTCAGATCTGCTAAAGCATGAGTAGCCTCACTTATGGGTTATCCTATGTGGGGGACAAGAACAGTCACTAGGGACCCAAAGAGATATGGGGAGCTGTATGGAACACCAGAGTTCTCATTCCTATGGTGAACAACCTTATGGGCCCCTGGGAGTCTATATAATAGATGGTATTTTTCATGCCCAACTCCTGTAACACCTGCTGGAGTTATGCATAGATTTTCCAGCTAGTGGGTAAGTATGGTAAATTACCCTGATTAGGCCAAACTGCCCTGATGGCTGCTGTCAGCCATTCCAGAAATGCCTGATTCTCTGCAACTGCTGCTGGAGGGAGGGGTGAGTCATCAGGGAAGCCAGTCTACCAATTTCAGAACCCGACATAACAATGTTTTCCATCCCCTTATCCCAGAGAAGCAAAAGCCATGCAAGAAGAAGTTCCAATGCCTTCTGTAGAAACTGGATGTCCCCTATCATGTCCACCAACTTATTCTGGGTATAGGGGTGGAACATGGAGTTCTCCATGACCTTGGGAGGGAGCTTCTCTTTCCCCTGAAGAGCCCGTAGTTGTTGTGTTTATATTTTCTTAATTACAACCATGCAGGCCTTTAATACAGAACAAGTTATTACCATGGGTGGTGGCCTCAGTAAAGTTCAGCCCTCAGCTTCAACCCTTTGTCCTCACCTGACATCTCCTCCACCCCTCAGGGCTGAAGACACTGCTCCTTCTTCACTCTCCCCCAAGACCTTCTGCAACGTGGATTCTTCAGCTTCCTCCTTCTTTGCTGCTAATCTATCTTCCAGGAGCATGACCTGTCTTCTCAACAACACTCTCTCTTTCTTAAAGGCATCCCATAGGTCATCTCCCAGCTCTTCCAAGCAATGCTGAAGTGTGTCTCTCTTCTGCTGAAGTCTGTCTGTCCTTGATAAGCAAAAAACTTGAAGCAGTGATGACAAATAGTTAAGCATAAACTATATATGTTCCTCTGAAATAAGAAAAATATGTGATGTTCTAGAAATTGGAAAATATAAATAAAATTAAAATATGAAGCAAAAACATCATTAATTCAGGAAAATATCTTATTGATATTTTAATCATTAAGGAAATGCAAAGAAAATCATTATGATGTGCTAATTACTATTTCACAAAATATCCGTGTCTGGTAATACTACATGGAGAAAAGAGAACTCTTATTTTCTTCTGTTGGTAATATAAAGAAGTAGAGCACATTTTGATACATTATGGAATATTTACCAATTATTAAAAACATTCATGCTCATGAATACTGCTCTTTCAATACACATCCGTAGAGCCTAGTATGTAGGTTATTGCTGGCCTCCATAAGATAAGGTGATTGCCCATGACATTACAGTGGTCAAATTTTTTAATACTGTCCATCCCCAAACTTTAGAGCACAGAGCAGTCTTGCAGTCGCCCAAAGTAGTGTTTTTGTTTTGGCTGCTGTAACAAAAATACTAAAGATTGAGAGCTTATAAATAGCAAATTTATTTCTCACAGTTCTGGAGGCTGAAAGTCTAATATCAGCATGCCAGCATGGCAGGGGTGACAGTCCACGTCCTGATTCCTAGACAGTGCCTTCTAGTCATGACTTTACATGGTGGAAGGGAGGAAGGAACTCTTTCAGGACTCTTATAATGGCACTAATGCCATTCATGAGGACTCCCCTATCATGACCTAATAACCTCCCAAAGACTCTACTTCTTAACATCATCACCTTGAGGTTAGGATTTCAGCACACAAAGTTTGAGGTAATACAAATATTAAGATTATGTGGCAAGTAGACAGAAGACTTTTTTATAGGAAATAATGGAGAAAAACAAAGAGATTATCTAGAAAATAATAGAAAATTAAATTATTGTATATTTATTTTAATACTATTCAGAAGAAATGTCACAAAAATATAAACAGTATAAGGTTTATGTAAACTACTATAACAGAATGCAGCCTGATACATTTATCATCTTATCATGAGTTGACAGTGTTTTCCATGATGTGGTACTTTTTTAAACTGTAAATAACTTTTGTTAAATTTTTTAAAGACCCAAAATTAAACAACATAGAAACGTATTTTAATGTAAATGCATTCCTAGAATATTCAGTGGATATTAAAACTATGCAAAAAACATTTATATTAACAATGAAGTTAGGATTTTGTATCAAATAATTATAAACAATATATTACCTACATGGAATATATATTTATATGCCTCTTCTGAGAATTTCAGGAAGTCTGGCCCCTGAAAACACAATTCCAATAAAAATCTCCAATTATTGTAACCAAAAAGATTACTTGTTTTCCATCATGATCTTGGGTGGAGTTACCATACCCATGGAGAACCACTGCACAAGTTAGCAAAAACAAATCTAGATATATAGGAATTTTAATGAATGGAATATGGCAACTAGTGACCCAGCTAACATGAAATATAAATATGCAAAAAAAAGACTGATGGGCATGCTACACATTAAACATCTTTCCTCAGGGAGTTTTTATTTTAGGATTGTCCTGGAAATAAGACTGAAGAAATTTTAAGGTTTACAAAATACGTTTAAGCTTGCCTGAGAACAATTTGTAATGGGCATTGTTTGATATCCATGGTATGGTAGCTGGAATTCAGGCAATATATCCTGATATTGTTTAAGTCACATCATGTCTGTCTACACAATATTATCCTGAAACCTTAATTGCTAGGGTTAATGGCAGGGTGGGTACTACTTTTGGCAACACCTAGGTTTTCCACCGTCTGGGATCCAGTAACACAGATCTAATGATATCTAGGAATGTGTATCTTTACATGCTATAAACTTAAAAAATGCTGTGATTTTACCTTTCTTCTTTGACAATAAAAATTACTTAACAAAAACATAGGCATGAAAATTATAAAATGAAGGCTGAAACATGAAAAAATAAAATGACTGTTACATCCCAAGGATGGCACAATGACAAACTGGCAAGAACCTAAATCTCTGCTGACTTATGCTATGGAATATCATGATAGCATTAGACCTTAAACAGTTGACTTCTGAATTTATACTTGGGAGACTTAAGTGTTATCTTATCAGTCTATGCTCTGTCATTTGGCCTCTTATTTAATTTTTCAATCAAAACCAAATATAATCCTTATTAATATAGAATCCCATACTTGGGCACAGGTTTTATAAATCACTGTATTCTACATACATAATGATGAACTTAAATAAAAATCTGTTGATTAACTTAGTAGGAATCAAGACAAATATTGTAAGCTAACAAAATGATAATCTTATTGCATTGCAGAAAAGTATTTTATCAAAATTTTATTCAGCAGTACAATGGTGTTATGGTCTGAATGTTGGATGCTTCTACTCTGTTTTTTCAAATTCCTAGAATTATTCAATTTGTAAACAGAATGAAAGGAACATATCTGCTCAGGATGATCTGTGCCCTATAATTTTAGTTTTGCTGTTTTAAAACTGTCTGCATACCAAGGAGAAACAATAATAGTACATTGCTCATAGTGGTGTCATTAACAATACTGCCTCAGGAAAATTTTAAGCACCTTCACAAGAGTTCTATACCAGACACCAGGGGCCAGCATAGCAGCAAAGATCAGACTGAGGGTTTCTTGCTTCTGATGGCCTCAGAAGGTGGTGGTGGTGGGCATAAAACTGAGCTCAGTAAGTAAAAGACCAGTGTCTTCAGGCTTTTAACTATGTCTGCACAATTGTTTGCCTATGGTAGCTTGTTTAAATAACTGAGTAGAAACAAAGAAAATGGAACCTATTAATTTTGTGGGACTTTATTTCCACAGAGACAATAAATCTAACTTGAAATATTCTGTAACTGTTCACTTCATGAAGAAACTCTTTTACTCCCAAAAATATACCAAACAGGATATAGGTTGTAAAGGATGTGTTGCACCAACACAGACATACTGCTCACTACTCAAGTCAGATTCTACCACGGAGCTTATTGAGCAATAAAGACCTTCCAAAAAATGTGAGTCATGGTAGCTAGAATATATTGGTGAAGAATGAATATATTGAAGCTAGAATATATTCATCCCACAAAAGAAGCAGGCAATGTCAGATATACTAAACAAGGAATTTCTTCCCATTAACAGAAAGGGATCTTAACTATTTCAGCTCAGTGTGATTTAATAAGGCTAAGAACCAATCACTGGTTATGGGTGGGGCCTTTGGCAGTGGCTTGAGTGGACACGCCAAAGTACTGGATAGTGGTCACAACTATGGAAAGAGGCAGAGGTCCAGTAAAATTTAAAAGAAAAGCAAATGGCTGCTGTGTACCATGCCTTGCTGGCTACAGAGCCATCACCGGAACAGCTCTGACCAAGGTAATAACCACCTATCCCATTGCAGGGTGGGTGCAAGGCTGGACCCAAAGGCCATGGAGTGGCATGGCACAGGAACCTACACTGGCCAAATGGGGTGTATATTGACAGCAGCATGGCACCCTCTTCAATCACTCCTTAAGCATAGAACTCCAATACTTATTAGGGCCAGTGACATATACCAGTGGAAAGCAGGAAAACCTTGCTCTTGAGCAATCGGTAGCTGGGAGTCCTTATCAGGAGGGAAAAGCCCCTATGCCTGAATATTGGTATACAAATGGCTCCAGGTGTGGGAAGTCCCTAAAGTGAAGAGCTGTGGCTTTCCATCCTTAGACTAAAACCATATGGATGGAGGATGAAAAGGGGAAGAGCAGTCAATTGACTGAGTTGCAGACAGTATGGCTCGTGATCATCCAGGAGTCTTCCCCTATAGTTGTCTGCACTGACATCTGGGCTGTATATCAGAGCTTAACTCTGTGGCTATTAACATTGTACCATGCAACTGGATGGTTGGTCACCAACCCCTTTGGGGGCAACAGTCATGGAAAGACCGATGGGCCTCTGGTCAAACTAAGACAGTTACCATATAGCATGTGACTGGCTATTTGCCTTTGGCATCCCCAGGGAATTATGGAGCAGACACATTCACACAGGTGCATTGGCTACAAGGAAAACCTGCCTCTGAGGTAGCCCAATGGTTACTTCAGTGTTTGTTTCATTTGGGCAAAAGACAATGTGGGTTGTAGCCCATCAGTGGGGCTTGCCATTGACCTTTGAAGAAGTCAGCAGAGCCCAGAAGGAGTGCATTGTGTGCTCTGAGAGGGACTTACACCGAGTCCCACAGACCATGGGAAAATACTAAAGGGGCCAATACCCCTTGTCAGGTGGTAGATAGACTATATTGGATCTCTGTCCATATCAGAAGGATATTGGTATGCCATGATTTGTGTGGACACAACTATTGGACTGTTGGCTGTTTTTCCTGAACATCATGCAAATCATCAAATGACCAAATGGGGTCTAGAGCATCTCTTTGCAGGATAGGCTGACTGCAGGTGATTGAGAGTGATGAAGGCACCCACTTTACTGGTCATGCATTACAATAATGGGTCCAGTAATTAAGAATAAAGTGGAAGTTTCATGTACCATATAACCCTACCAAGGCACACGTGATAGAGAGGTACAGTGGTTTGTTGAAATCTGGCCTGATGTCAAACACCAATAGTCTACAAGGCTGGTCAGTTCACTTATGGATAGTGCTACAACATTTGAAAGAGAAGCCCTGTGGATATGCTAACACACATTGCTGCCTCTCCTATACAACTGCATGTGCAAACCAGAGAGGAGTTATTGAAGCCAGGATATGGCCAGCAGAGCAACATCCTGCTGCCAGCCACAATTGCATTAAACCCTGTAGACTCTGTTGAATCGAGGTGGTCCTGGACATTCAAACACATGGGCCAGTGATGGCTGGCTCTTCTGGCACCTTGGGGAAAATCCCTGGAATCTGGCCTCCTGTGTGTTCCAGGAAATATAGCAGAGTAGCCCCCAAAGATCACTGTAGTCTACACAAAACATCCAGGAGGTAAGAACATCCTATGAGGGAATGTTTTTTTATCTTCATGGTCAGTTCATGTACCTCCCATAGCCCTACATACTGTCCAATGTCTAACTCCCACCAGGAGGGAAGTGTAGGTCTGGTATACTAGAGTAGAATGAGATCCCATTCCTGACATTTTCCTATTACAGGACCACTCTCTTGCATGCATCCTATGTGGTGGATGGGATTTGTCTATGCTGGTGTCATTAAAACATGTACATTATCGCTCTTAAGATTATTTTCTTCCACAGTCCCTGTGGCCTGTATCTGCCTCATGACTGCAGCTTCCACATTATGATTACTCTGAACTCCCTACCCATTCAGCTACTGGCACCTGTGAAATGACCAAGCGATGGGCTTAATCTGCATAAGACTTTGAACCTAGATGAATCCTCCATCTTGATGATTATCATGATTTTATTGCTGTTTCTATTGTATTTGTCTGGTTACAGTGCTCCAGTTTTCTCACACAGGGGCCATTGCAGAAAATGAAGAGCAAGTCAATAGTGAGGTGAGACTGCTGGAGGGGTGTGCTGTGGTTAAATTGCAATATTTCCAAGGATCTCTTTACTGGCCTTAGTGTATCCCCATATCAGTTGGTGTTTCCAAAGGGTGGAAAGAAATAGACCATCTCCATATTAATAGAGGAGATTACAAGGCTTGAGGCAGAAAGGTTGCATCACTTTCTGTCACTTTTTGGCAGCTGGTTTGTGAGAGACATGGGTTGAGCAAAAGTGGATGCCTGTTTGTTAGCAATAAGTGGGTTTAACCCACTTTATTTCTCCCTTTGACAGATTTATGCTTCAAAAGTTATTTGCCCCAGGCTGGGACATATTTTCTCCTTGGAGTTACAATAGTCCTTACATAGTCTTTCTACCATATTACTCAACACTACCCCATTCCTTCTTTTTACCTGCCTTTCTTTTTACTTTTGTTTTTCCAATCTCAGATTATTACTCTAACTTCAGGATGATAATGAATTTATGGCAAAACGAACTACCAATTGCAGTTATTATATTTTAAGAAACTAAATAAATTACAATATAAATTTAATTATAAACTCTAATGCTTCTCAACTTTTGATTTAGAAAACTCAATTTGAAATTGGATAAGGAAGAGACTTTTAATGAGCAGCCTTTGAGTAGAAACAAATATAGTACATAATTCAATCTTGCTTACTCAGAAAATTTGTACTGCTTGTATTTTAGTTCTGGTTCCCAGGCGAAATCATTATGGATTGAGCGTGTTCTTGGTTCTTGTCCCTGCCAAAACAAAGACCAAAGACAGAGACACAATAGCAAAGCAGAATGAAAGTTATATGTGAATACACTTCAAGGTAGGAGTCAGCCAGAGTCAAGGTAGACCAAGGCACTGAACTTTTAGGGGAGGGTCTATTTATCATGACCCAGCCCGGAGGCACTTCTTTGATTGATAAGGTGAGGTCATTTGATTGACCATTCTAGTTATATACCCATTTCTCTCAGAATACATGTCTTTTCCCAAAATGCACACTGAAAAGTCCTTATGGTGTGGAACAAAATTGAAATTTTGATTTAATGAGATTATGTTGAGGTGTTTTGGGTGGTTCTTAGCTCTGTTTGAATGTGCTTGTATGAGACTTGGTAAGGACTGGTTTGGCCTGGTTCTTCTGATAGGCAAGTTATCTCTCTGCAAAGCCTTTGTTGTTTTCATGTAGGACCCCCTACCTGGGCAGAATTTGGGCAGTTTTTCTCTTTATCCTTTTCTATCCCTTCTGCAGCTGCTCATATCTTTCTACCTAACAAAATTATTTTTGAAAGTTAAACGAAGCATTTTTGCAACTCAGGGGCTTTAAAATATTGATGAGATGATGAAGAGTGGGACAAGAAAAATATAATTCTACCACAGTCTAATATTTCTTCATTTATATCTGCATATCCTGATGAAGTACACATACCTAATTTTTATAAAAGGTCCTTCCCCTGGAAATTTTTGGTATCCGGAAATGGGTGTGATTTGTGATATTTTAGATTTTCTTCTTGTAATTGTAATGGTTATAGTCATGGGGTAAGGAAGTAGAAATTATGAAATCATAATATTAATTAAGCTGCAATTAATGTTAAAAATGAAAGCAGTAGTCACACATTTTTCAGTTGCAGATTCCTTGAGAGAATGGGAATCTTAATATTTTTAATTCAAGTGATTTGATACATATAAACCAGGGTAAAATGTGCATAACTCACCTTAGAGACACTGAGGTGTGGACATTGGACAAGGAGTGATAAAAATACTTCCTTTTTGATTTATTGTGTTTATTTTATATATTTATACCACAATATTCACTCCTGGCTAATTTTGTTAGCAAGAAGTTCTTCTCTACATCTCTATATTAATATTGTTGTTGTTAAGCAGCAATTATACTTGATACCATGATGATTATGTGAGGTGGAAATATAGACATGAGCAGCTGGGGAAGGGAAAGGCAAGGTTCAAGGAAAAAACTGCCCAAACTCTGTCCAGTCAGGGGTGCCACATGAAGACAACACAGGCTTTGCAGGGAGCTAACATTTGCCTATCGAGACCAGGCCAAGCCAGTCCCTACCAGATCCCGATGCAGGCACGATGGAACAAAACTAAGAACTGCCCAAACCACACATCACCACAATCTCATTAAAGTCACTCATATGTGGAGTATAAGAACAAAGAAAAAAAAGAAATGAAGGAACAAAACAGCAGCAGATTCACAGAACCCAAGAATGGACTAACAGTTACCAAAGGGAAAGGGACTGGGGAGATGGGTGGGAAGGGAGGGATAAGATGGAAAAAGGGGCATTACGATTAGCAGACGTAAGGTAAGGGGGACACAGGGAGGACTGTACAACTCAGAGAAGACAAGTAGTGATTCTCATCTCACTACGCTGATGGACAGTGGCTGTAATAGGGTTGGTGGGGGGGACCTGATGAAGGGGGTAGTTTAATCATCACAATATTGCTCATGTAATTGTAGGTTAATGATACTAAAATAAAATAAATTGCAAAAAAAAAAAAAGTAAAATTGTGGTTTTGCTTCCCCCATAGGCTTTCCCATATGCATTTTTGGAAAAGACATGTGCACTAAAAGGAATGGGTGTATAACTAGAGCTGTCAATCATATGACTTCACCCTGTCAGTCAAAGTGCCGCCTGGCTAGGTCATGATAAATAGACATTCCCCTAAAAGTTCAGAGCTTTTGTCTACCTTTTTGCTATACTTCTCCTCCCTCGGAGTGTATTCAAATAAAACTTTTGCTCTGCTTTGCGATTGTGACTCTGCCTTTCACTTTTTTGTTGCAGGGGGACAAGAACTGAACATAAGAAACACAATTTGTAACACTTATATGTACATCCTTTTAAGAATTTGTTTTAAGTAGGAAATATATTTTAGTTAATTCATTAACCTCTGATAATTTTTTTCATTTACAGTTTATTTTGGTATCATTAACCTACAATTACATGAGCAATATTGTGATGATTAAACTACCCCCTTCATCAGGTCCCCCCCACCAACCCTATTACAGCCACTGTCCATCAGCGTAGTGAGATGAGAATCACTACTTGTCTTCTCTGAGTTGTACAGTCCTCCCTGTGTCCCCCTTACCTTACGTCTGCTAATCGTAATGCCCCTTTTTCCATCTTATCCCTCCCTTCCCACCCATCTTCCCCAGTCCCTTTCCCTTTGGGAACTATTACTCCGTTCTTGGGTTCTGTGAGTCTGCTGCTGTTTTGTTCCTTCAGTTTTTTTCTTTGTTCTTATTCCCCACATATGAGTGAAATCATTTGATACTTGTCTTTTTCAGCTTGGCTTATTTCACTGAGCATAATACCCTTTAGCTCCATCCATGTTGTTGCAAATGGTAGGATTTGTTTTCTTCTATGGCTGAATAATATTCCATTGTTTATATGTACCACATCTTCTTAATCCATTCATCTACTGATGGACACTTAGGTTGCTTCCATTTCTTGGCTATTGTAAATAGTGCTGCAATAAACATAGGGGTGCATCTGTCTTTTTGAAACTGGGCTGCTGCATTCTTAGGGTAAATTCCTAGGAGTGGGATTCCTGGGTCAAATGGTATTTCTATTTTGAATTTTTTGAGGAACCTCCATACTGCTTTCCACAATGGTTGAACTAATTTGCATTCCCACCAGCAGTGTAGGAGGGTTCCCTTTTCTCCACATCCTCGCCAACATTTGTTGTTGTTTGTGTTTTGGATGTTGGCCATCCTCACTGGTGTGAGGTGATATCTCATTGTGGTTTTAATCTGCATTTCGCTGATGATTAGCAATGTGGAGCATCTTTTCATTTTCCTGTTGGCCACCTGAATTTCTTCTTTACAGAAGTGTCTATTCATGTCCTGTGCCCATTTCTTAATTGGATTATTTGCTTTTGGTTTGTTAAGGTGCGTGAGTTCTTTATATGTTTTGGATGTCAACCCCTTATCAGATACATAGTTTATGAACATATTTTCCCATATTGTAGGATGTCTTTTTATTCTACTGATGGTGTCCTTTGCTGTATGGAAGCTTTTCAACTTGACATAGTCCCACTTGTTCATTTTTGCTCTTGTTTCCCTTGCCTGGGGAGATATGCTCATGAAGAAGTTGCTCATGTTTATGTCCAAGAGGTTTTTGCCTATGTTTTTTTCTAAGAGTTTTATGGTTTCATGGCTTACATTCAGGTCTTTGATACACCTTGAGTTTACCTTTGTGTATGGAGTTAGACAGTAGTCCAGTTTCATTCTCTTACATGTAGCTGTCCTGTTCTTCCAACACCAGCTGCTGAAGAGGCTGTCTTCTCCCCATTGTATATCAAAGGCTCCTTTATCAAATATTAATTGACTGTAGATGTTTGGGTTAATGTTTGGATTTTCTATTCTGTTCCACTAGTCTGTGCGTCTGTTTTAGTGCCAGTACCAAATTGTCTTGATTACTGTGGCTTTGTAGTAGAGCTTGAAGTCAGGGAGCATAATTCCCCCTGTTTGATTCCTCCTTCTCAGGATTGCTTTGGCTATTCGGGGTCTTTTGTGGTTCCACATGAATTTTACAATTATTTGTTTCAGTTCATTGAAGAAAGATGTTGGTAGTTTGATAGGGATTGCGTTGAATCCATAGATTGCTTTAGGTAGTATAGCCATTTTGACAATATTTATTCTTCCTAGCCAAAAGCATGGGATGCATTTCCATTTGTTAGTGTCCTCTTTAATTTCTCTGAGGAGTTTCTTGTAGATTTCAGAATACAAGTTTTTCACTTCTTTCGTTAGGTTTATTCCTAGGTATTTTATTCTTTTTGATGCAATTGTGAATGCAATTGTTTTTCTTATTTCTCTTTCTGTTAGTTCATCATTAGTGTATAGGAAAGCAACAGATTTCTGTGTGTTACTTTTGTATCCTGCAACTTTGCTGAATTCAGATACTAGTTCTAGTAGTTTTGGAGTGGAGTCTTTATGGTTTTTTATATACAGTATCATGTCATCTGCCACTAGTGACAATTTGAGTTCTTCTTTACCAATCTGGATGCCTTGTATGTCTTTGTTTTGTCTGATTGCCGTGGCAAAGACCTCCAGTACTATGTTGAATAACAGTGAAGAGGGTGGGCACCCCTGTATTGTTCCCGATCTTAGATGAAAAGCTTTCAGCTTCTCACTGTTAAGTATGATGTTAGCTGTGGGTTTGTCATATATAGCCTTTATGATGTGGAGGTACTTGCCCTCTATACACATTTTGTTGAGAGTTTTAATCATGAATGGATGCAGAATTTTATCAAATGCTTTTTCAGCATCTACCGAGATGATCATGTGGTTTTTGTTCTTCTTTTTATTGATGTGATGGATGATGATGATGAACTTTCAAATGTTGTACCATCCTTGCATCCCTGGGATGAATCCCACTTGAACATGGTGTATGATCCTCTTGATGTATTTTTGAATTCGGTTGGCTAATATTTTGTTGAGTATTTTTGCATCTACGTGCATCAGGGATATTGGTCTGTAATTTACTTTTTTAGTGAGGTCTTTGCCCGGTTTTGGTATTAGAGTGATGCTGGCTTCAGAGAAAGAGTTTGGAAGTATTCCCTCCTCTTCTATTTTTTGGAAAACTTTAAAGAGAATGGGTGTTATTTCTTCTCTATATGTCTGGTAGAATACAGAGGTGAATCCATCATGTCCGGGGGTTTTGTTCTTGGGCCGTTTTTTTATTACCGATTCAATTTCATTGCTGTTGATTGGTCTGTTTAGTTTTTCTGTTTCCTGCTTGGTCAGTCTTGGAAGGCTGTGTTTATCTAAGAAGTTATCCATTTATTCTCGGTTTTGAAGCTTGTTATCATATAGATGCTTGTAATATTCTCTTATAATTCTTTGTATTTCTGTGGGGTCCGTTGTTATTTTTCCTCTCTCATTTCTGATTCTGTTTATGTGTGTAGATTCTCTTTTTCTCTTAATGAGTCTGGCTAGGGGTTTATCTATTTTGTTTATTTTTTCAAAGAACCAGCTTTTGGTTTCATTGATTTTTTGTGTTGTTTTATTCTTCTCAATTTTATTTATTTCTTCTCTGATCTTTATTATGTCTCTCCTTCTGGTGACTTTGGGCCTCATTTGTTCTTCTTTTCCAATTTCAATAATTGTGTCTTTAGACTGTTCATTTAGGAATGTTCTTCCTTCTTTAAATAGGCCTGGTTTGCAATATACTTTCCTCTTAGAACTGCCTTTGCTGCGTCCCACAGAAGTTGTGGCTTTGTGTTGTTGTTGTCATTAGTCTCCATATATTCTTTGATTTTTGTTTTGATTTGGTCATTAACCCATTGATTCATTAGGAGAATGTTGTTACGTCTCCATGTATTTGTGAGCCTTTTGATTTCTTTCGGAAATTTATTTCTAATTTTATACCTTTGTGATCTGAGAAGTTGGTTGGTAAGATTTCAATATTTTTGAATTTACTGAGGTTCATTTTGTGGCCTAGTATGTGGTCTATTCTGGAAAATGTTCCATGTGCACTTGAGAATAATGTGTATCCTGCTGCTTTTGGGTGCAGCGTTCTGTAGATATCTCTTAGGTCCATCTGTTCTAATGTGTTGTTCAGTGCCTCTGTGTCTTTACTTATCCTCTGCCTGGTTGATCTATCCTTTGAGTGAGTGGTGTGTTAGAGTCTCCCAAAATAATTGCATTGCTGTCCATTTCCTCCCTCAATTCTGTTAGTATTTGTTTCACATATGGTGAAGCTCCTGTGTTGGGTGCATATATATTTATAATCGTTATATCTTCTTGTTGGACTGACCCCTTTATCATTATGTAATGTCCTTCTTTATCTCTTGCTACTTTCTTCGTTTTGAAGTCTATTTTGTCTGATACAAGTACTGCAACACCTGCTTTTTTCTCTTTGTGTTTGCATGAAATATCTTTTTCCATCCCTTCACTTTTAGTCTGTGTATATCTTTGGGTTTGAGGTGAGTCTCTCATAAGCAGCATATAGATGGGTCTTGCTTTTTTATCCACTCTGTTACTCTGTGTCTTTTGATTGGTGCATTCAGTCCATTTACATTTAGGGTGATTATTTATTGATATGTACTTATTGCCATTGCTGGCTTTAGATTCGTGGTTACCAAAGGTTCAAGCATTCCTTCTTTACTATCTAAGAATCTAACTTAACTTTCTTGTTGTTATTGTGAATGCCATCTGATGTTTCTTTATCTCTCCCTTCCTATTCTTCCTCCTCCATTCTTTATATATTAGGTGTTTTATTCTTTGCCTTTAGTTAGTATTTGGATGGTCTGCTTTCTTTGCTATGATTTTATTTTCTCTGGTGACATCTTTTTAGCCTTAGGGATGCTTCTCTCTAGAGCAGTCCATTTAAGATATCCTGTAGTGGTGGTTTATGAGAGGCAAACTCTCTCAACTTTCGTTTGTCTTGATATTGTTTAATCCCTCCATCATATTTAAATGATAATTGTGCTGGATACAATATTCTTGGTTCGAGGCCCTTCTGTTTCATTACGTTAAATATATCATGCCATTCTCTTCTGGCCTTTAAGGTTTCTGTTGAGAAGTCTGATGACAGTCTGATGGGTTTTCCTTTGTAGGTGATCTTTTTTCTCTCTCTAGCTACCTTTAGTACTCTGTCTTTATCTTTGATCTTTGCCATTTTAATTATTATGTGTCTTGGTGTTGTCTTCCTTTTGTCCCTTATGTTGGGAGATCTGTGGGCTTCTGTGGACTACAAGACTATTTCCTTCCCCAGCGTCGGAAAGTGTTCAGTTATTATATCTTCAAAGACACTTTCTATCCCTTTTTCTCTCTCTTCTTCCTCTGGTTCTCGTATAATGCGAATATTGCTCCGTTTGGATTGGTCACACAGTTCTCTTAATATTCTTTCATTCTTAGAGATCCTTTTATCTCTCTGTGCCTCAGCTTCTTTGTATTCCTAGTCCCTGTCTTGCAATTCCTTGATCGTGTCTTGAACCTGATTCAATCTGCTGTTGAGCCCATCAATGGCTTGTCTCATTTCTGCATTGTCTCTCCTCACTTCCCTCACTTCCTCCCTCAGCTCTTGCATTTTTCTGTAGATCCGTCAGCATGGCTATGACTTTTATTCTGAATTCTTTTTCTGGAAGACTGCATGTCTATTCCTTCAGGTTCTCTCTCAGTGGTTGTCTGTGTCTGAACCTTTCTCTGTACCATATTCCTCTGTCTTTTCTTGGCTATAGAATTGGTTGCTGGTAGTTGTCACATATGTCAGCTGGGCTCTTTATGACTTTAAAAAGGAAAGAGAAGAAAGAAGAGAAAATAAAAAACAATAATAAAAAAATAGAGAGAGAAGGAAAGAAAAGAAAGGAAAGGAAAAGAAAAAGAAAAAGCAGCAACACTTAAAAAAAAAAAAAACGCCCACGGAGTGGTTTCTGTGTGAATGCTGTAGGTGGCCCTGTTGCTCCACTATTCCAGAGCCATGGCCACACTGCTCCACAAGGCCCTTTAAAGCCACCTTGCTGGCTGCTGAGTCCTCTCCGGATGCCGAGTCCTCTCCGCTGTGGCTGCACGATGTGTGCTTTCTTGTGTGTTCTGGTCTCTCTTTTAGGAATTGTTGTATTTGCTGGGTTTTCGTGGATAAATATAATTTGGGGAGGAAAATTCTGCCACTTGGTTCATGCCGCCATCTTCCCACAAGTCCCTAACCTCTGATAATTAATTATAAGATCTTATAACAGGTAAATCAATCAGTGAAATACTGTTCATATTATTTTGGTTTTGGGGAAAATGCCTACTCCTCTTCTGTCTAGTATTTATTAAATTTAGCTTAACCTGGGGAGCATAAAAAATGAAAATCCTTGGATAAAAATAGACTTTTTGAAATCTTTATTCAAAGGGCCTGAACTCTGCATTTGTATAGGCTCTCAGGTTCATCCTGAGGTCCACTGAAGTTGAAGAAAAATTACATTAAAATGAAAAATCATCTTTTCTTCTTGTTTATTCTTGTCTTTTTCATTTTCTATGGACCAGTATCTCTTCAGCATTGTAATTTCCTCCAGAAGACAAAAGATTCCACACGCTTCGCAGCTCATATGCTATGTATGTACCCTAGTTTTGCATTCCCTTTCCTTTATTCCCTTCCCTCTACCTGCTATTATGCATTTATCAGAAAACACACACAAAATAGGATCTAACATAACTGCACTTGGGGAAATCTGACACTGCTCTTAGGGGCAAAACTAGCCTCAAAAAGTAAAGGATTACTTGGAGGTGAAAGCTACAAAATTATATGTAGTATTTCATATCTTACTTATCTTGTACATATATTCATTGAAGTTATTTTAATAAAATAAATTATCACAAGTTGTCACAATATCTCTTTTAACATTAATTTTTTAACACTGATATTCTGTACTTTATCTGATTTTTTTTTTATAATTTATTTTATTTTAGTATCATTAACCTACAATTACATGGGCAATACCGTGATGATTGAACTCCCCCCATCACAAGGTCCCCCCCACCAACCCCACCACAGTCACTGTCCATCAGCGTAGTGAGATGAGAATCGCTACTTGTCTTCTCTGAGCTGTACAGTACCCCCCGTGCCCCCCCACCCTATGTCTGCCAATCGTAATGCCCCTTTTACCCTCTTATCCCTCCCTTCCCATCCATCTCCCCAGTCCCTTTCCCTTTGGTAACTGTTAGTCCACTCGTGGGTTCTGTGAGTCTGCTGCTGTTTTGTTCCTTCATTTTTTAATTTTTT